>MU134364.1:279837-313412 GCA_015039355.1 Ramaria rubella | reverse complement strand
CTTACCTTTATAATGGGTGAGAGACATATATATACTTTGTTATGTTAACTTAGAAGTACGTGGTACAGTAACCTTCATTTGTACCACGACGTATGACGGTTCCCATGTCAGTGAGTAATAATTTATGTAACTCGTGTTCTTTTACCCTTAACCGAAACAGTACCTGTCGTCACTAGGTAAGGTGTGTTGAGTACATATATTCATGTATACGTCTCACCGATTTAAAAAAAAGGTTCATACATTTATATGTTCGTCTTACCGTTTAGTGTACAGGGAAAATATAAGTTTTGACACACGTTAATTTACAGTTGTTAAAGGGAAGTTAACGTGTAACAACAGTACACAAATAAGGTAATATACAGGGACCGTTGTGTCACGAGTACGTACTATTTTGGATTGACCTAACAAAGAATATATACTCGTTTCACCGTCTATAAAGATGTACAGGTAACATATAAGCTTCGACACATGACAGTTTATTACTGTTTAAGGGAAGTTTATGTGTGACAACAGGACACGAATAAGGTAGTACTATGGTATACAGAGGAACGAACGGATACTGAGACCGTTGTTTTACGACAGATTAACGTAGTATCATATGTTACGACCTATTACGATCCTAGAGTACCACCAATACATATAGAACACATTGGTGTAACACTCACTAGAGTTAGTATACACGTAAACATTATACCTTGTGATGGTTAAGTCCTCGAAATCGTATACGAGAAAGAAGTTGGTAAGAAGATACTGTTCATGTGGAATAACGACATAAAGAGGAACAACAGTTATGAACTATGGTGACAACGTGACATACTAAAGGTCCATTAAGAGATTTAGGTCGGTTACTTCGTGGAGACGAGGTTACTTAATACAGTGTATAATGTCTGTCTCTCAAAGGTCGAACTCCTCGGCTATGTTCCAGTGTACTACATGTTATGGATAAGTCAAGGTAGTGTCCCTCTCTATCTAACTTGTAAATAACCCGATGTAGTAGTTATGACCATATACGTGGTAACTAACATTTTAATGCTCGTACACAAACTACCTTTAGTACGACTTTAGCTAGAGATCGGGAAAGGTTTCTCTAACAAGGTAAAAGATAGAGAACCTTCGATGACACATCGTTAACGGTTACAGACAACACACTCCGTATCCATAATATACGGTATAATAATAATAGGAAGGTATTACACACGTATTAGTACTAGTCCCGTAGTATACGTGTACTACTACACCGTCTTAAGGTAACATGAGGATTTCCCAACCACAAGAGAACGGGATGAACATATTTGACAACAAAAAAACAGAACAAAGCGTGACCGTACAGTAGATTCAGAAGACCAAGTAAGTCGGAGAATCAAAAAGTAATAGAAAGGACTTAGTACTGAGTTTACATCATTACCGAATCTCGGAACTCGTCAATGTATAAGTTACACACTATTGAAGTGGAAGAAACAAACATCAGATAACACAAGTTAACTTACAGGTAGATACTGAGGTAACACTTATATGGTTAGACATAGAGATCAGTGAAGATCATTACCCTTTCCTAGTAGTAAACTGGTTACATCACGTCGTACGTGTACAAACCCATGTTTCGAACAAGGGAAGGTTTCGACTATGAGAGAATAATAACATAAAGAAGACAGAGGTCAATATAATGAACCGTCGAAAAAAAAGTATAGAGTTAAACCAATAAAGTAGGTTATAAAGGTTAAGAGACTTAAGAACAGAGTTGGTAGGACTTCGGGGTGGGTACTAAAATAAACCGAGTTTTAAAAACATTATATTGACAAGGTGAACGTCTACGTGAAGAACTGTTCGATCATATTATACTAACCACCCAATCTGTTGGGGGATTTAGTTGATGTAATAATCCCAGCTCAAGACGGAACCGTAGGTATTAGACAGTACCTCTTCAAACCGTTTTGAACATGAACAACAGAACATTACCAATCTCATAGTAGTAAACCGTCTACTGTATAATATAGAACTCGTCGGACTGGTTACCCCTGGTGTAAGTTTCCATCTGGTAGTTCTACTTACCCTTGTCCCCCCAACAAATCAAACTGTTTATTTTGTAGATTCTGAAAGAATAGAAATCATTCGGAACTCGTGAAGGTCGGGTGGTGACAAGGAAGTCGTGGTAACCAATGTGTCGTACCACAACGTTACAATACAAAGTGATCATATCCATACGGTACTGTATAACTTTCAAAAGGACGTGTTACGACTGAACGAAGTACTCCCTCTAAGGTGTACTCTACAACATTAAGTCCTGAGTCATGTAACCTACGAGAAGCACCTAGAAAGTGAGAACGAGACCTTTACAAAGATACCAATAGAAGTAAGTAGAACCCACTTGGGTTTCATAGGTACCTCATTTTTACTACCTCACCAACGAACCACAGTAAACGTTTCACTAGACTGGGGTTGTACAACATAAATAGAGCCACACGTAATCCGGGATGTTACTAACTATACAATGCCTTGGATCGAACTAAGTCGAACTGGAAAAAACATCCAGAAGGTGGGTGCTTACAAAAAATTTTTCTATATAGTCGTCGTCACGTACGGAACATAGAGTACAAAACGTTACGAGAAACGTTAAAACGTAGAAGTCCCCAAACCCAACAAACAGCGTACAAAAGAGAGTTTTATTGTTGACACCACTTAACTACGGTCCGTCGAAAAGGTTATCACGTTGCTATTTGAATATGTGTGCTGTTATGTAACTGTTGACAACTTTGCCTTCAACTACACATTGTTGTTATTGCATCATGTATATCCATTGCAATATAGTGTATATATGTATCTGTGCTACATCTGTATTTGGAATTCTCTGTCAGGATTGTACAATTATACACCATAATACAATGGAGTTACATGATGCAATAAACACACAACAATGTAGTTGAAGAGAAATTGTCAACAGTTACCGCAAATGTGTTCAGATACAAAAGGAACACATGGAAATATTTTCCACTCTCTTTATATATATGAACCAATCGAGTTGAATATTCATGCACCATGTCATTGGAAAGACTGCTATATAGGAAACATGGTGCTCCTTACTGCCAATGGTACTATAATACATAATACTTTGAGCAGAAGAAACAGGGAATCAGATTTGTCATGCGTAGCAGTGACCCATACCACAAGTTGAGAAAAAATTAGTCATATGAAACATTTTTTTCTTGCCAATAAATGGTTGAAAAGTGTGGATTTTCCAAGCTATTTTGTGGGTAAAAATGTTGGTAAAATTTGGGAGGGAGAAAGCATTTTCTCAACATTTTTATGACATAAAATTGGGCCCTGACCCCTGTGGGATGGCATGTTGTGTGACATGGCAAATGTCACGTGTGTGAGTGTGAGCTGCTCAATGAACCTAGAGTTGTTGAGTGGGCAAGTGTCAAACCACTCTGTGGTTTGACAGCTGGTTTGTACTGCATTAGGGTGTGGTGCTTTGCCCAATGGACAGGCTAGGTATCCTGTCTGCATAGAAGGTGGGTTGCCCATGGCTGGGGCAATGCGGGTGTTCACAGAAGGGCATGGCACTGCCATTGCTCGCTTTTGGGATGCGGTCTTGTGACCAGATCGTGTTGGTCCTACTGGTGAGGCACTGGTAGTAGGTGTAGACGGACTCACTGAGTCCATCATCAAATCTGGCAGCGAGGTCAGATTGATAATTGTCGGTGCTGATGGTGTCAACTTCATGGTGGATAACTTATCTGCCATCTCACGATTCTGCTGTCTCTCCTTCTCGAGAGCAGCACTGAGGCTATCAAGCTCTGATTGGAGATCACTTATCTCATCTTTGTAGGAGAATACTGCATCCTTTACAAAAGGATGTGCCATTTCTGATAGTAAAGGTGGCCAGGTTTAATCTGCATTCAATGTCGCACATTCTAGGATCAATAAGCCACAGTTTTGTGGCTTGCAGCAAATGCTGCATGTAGGCATTGCACTCTGGGCAGGAGTTGCAATGGACAATGGCTATGGCATCAAGGATGCCATGCACCGTCCAGCTCTGCTCCTTTTGGAGCATGGCAAACTGTTCAGAGGCATTAGGTAGTGCCTCTGCAGAAGAGTGTGATTGGGACACTTCGGCGTCCATGTATAATCACAAAATACACTTGCACTGTTGCAGGTGTGGTAGTGGGTGGCAAGAAGCCTTGAAGCAGCAATAAAATCATTGCTTAAAATTAAGGTGAGCGCAACCACCATGTCACGTGACCTATTCACATGACTGTGTCACATCGCGCAAATCACCAACATGATGCATTTTCATGTCGAGTCCTTTTATTAAAGGACTCACTCATTTCTGTTATCGTGCCTATAGGCATGATTAGGAAGCTCTCATGGCTTTGGAACTCCCCTCAGCTCTAGATAATCATCTAGTGCTTCTAACTCTCTGCATACAGAAAGTGGCTCCCAGGTGACATCTCCCAATGTCCACTGCACTTGCAACTCCAACTTGGAGTCACTAGTCCAGTGATGAGCAAGTATCTCATCTGCAAACCATTCTGGTTTGTCTTCTTTCCCAAAGTCGTAAATGTAATTTACGTTGCAACAAGGAAATTGTTCATTGTCATTGGGTATATGTGGTCTGCTTAGACTCACATGAAACTTTGGAAACATCCTCCGAGCCATGAGCTCTGGAGGTAACTCAAGTTTCACATTGGAGGTGGAGTTGTCCACCTCAACAATTTAATATTGTAAGTTCTTCTAAAGCTGTTTTCATTGATGTATAGATGTTTTTAAAATGCCCACATTACCTCACCTAATGACATTCCTCTTAAAAACTTATTAGTATTTGTGAATACCATGCATCCTAGAAATTTATTTTCACCCCTAAAAACTGGATGGGGTACTTTAAGAACACAAGCAGAATTCACATGATCTTCAAAGCTCCAAGCATCCTTCCCAAATAGAAGTATAGGTATTGTTTCCTTTCCTATGTATCTCATCAGTTTTATTAGAAAATCCCTCCATATTATAGAATGATCCCTTAAGTATTCCTTTCCATCTAGCCCTATAGTAGGAGAGCCATTGATAATGAACACTCCTTGTTCTACCCAACTTTTTACCATTCTATTGGGGTCCTTCACAGATCCATATTCCATTTCTATCTCCTTCTTCCAAATCTTTAATGACATCGTCACACTGTCACTCTTAGACACAAAGGGTATTCCACATGCTTCATCATTTGGATAGGGACTCTGTCCAATGATAATTGCCTTAATCTTCTTGGGAGCTATCAGAGCAAATATTTCTAGAACTTCATCTCTTTGAGGTCTTATAATTGGGCACTAGTTTCTTTGCTCATCCTTTAGGTGAGGACAGGTTCTTCGTAGACAGATATACTAGCTGTCCAACCTCGTATGTCATTCCCTGACGGCATCTCATATTCGCAGTATCTGTCTGCTGTACTCAACTTGCAATGATTGCATCATGAGCATCAATTAGGTTCCACAATGCTTGTTGTGCGAACTGCCATACTCCTCTAAAAGTAGTATCCACTGATAGTACTTACCCAATACAGGGCAAGTATCCACCATTCAGTTCAAACGGTGCATATCCTGTGGTCGCACTGACTGAACTGTTTGGTGTGAATTCTACCCTTGGGCATTTCTCGGCCCAATCCTTCTGATCACTCTGTACTAAAGTGCAGAGTATTTGACCTACAGAATGATTTTCTCGTTCTGTTGCTCCATCTGTCTGTGGGTGGAAAGCTGTGGACATGAGCATTTTCATGCCCATTATACGCTGCAATTCCCTCCAAAATATGGAGGTGAATTTGGAGTTGCGATCTGAAACAATCGACTCAGGTACTCCATGCAGGCATACTACCTCTTTGAGGTATAACCATGTGACTTGTCACGCAGTAACTCTCGTCGTAGTTGACACTAAATGCACCATAGATGTGAGTCTATCAATCACAACTAAGAAATAGTCGTGACCCTTGGATTCTGGCAATGGACCAACTAAGTCCATTCCAATAGACTGCCATGGTCTATCAGGTATCGGCAGAGTATGCAATAGCCCTGCTGGTCATCTATTGTCCATCTTTGCAGCCTGACAGGCTGCACAGGATCCACAGAACGAGTCTATGTCGGCTGCCATTCCTGACCACCAGTATGATCGCCTGATGTACTTGTTGGTTTTGAATTGTCCAAAATGGCCAACTACTCTATGTGCATGATCAATAATTATCTCAACCATTCTCCTCCCCTTGGAAAAAACTTCCCAGGGAAGACACACAATGTCTGTATTGAACTGGTTCTTTGTCCAAACCAGTCTGTGTCTCACCCCAAATCTGGGGTGAGCCTCAGGATTTGCCAATACTTTCTTGAGTATTGGATCAGTACCATAGCCATTGGCTATAGCCTTTTTTAGGTCATGTTCTATGCGTGAATGTAGACTCTGAGTCTGCACCTGATGCTGTAGCTAGTACATCGTCCTCCTCATTACCTTCCACCTGTGTGGGAGGTGCTTCCCTTGCTTTCTTCATCTGCTGCACGTCTGTGACCTGCTGCTCTGTCATGTCTTGTAATCACTGCCACCGTTGCACTGCGGCCATTCATATTTCTACGAATCAATCCATTGGGAGAAACTCTCCTTCCATGTCTAACCATGCATCTGAATTGACATATTCTTCTGCTGAGTGACGTTCACCCTGCTTATCATTTTCATAGGTGTGTGACAGACAGTCAGCTACCTTGTTCTCCACCCCCAGTACATGTACTGTGGTATAATTGAATCTGGAGAGAAACTCCCACCAGCGCACCTGTCTGTCGAACAGATGCTGTTGTGTCTCAAAGTATTCAAGACCTTTGTTATCCATCACCAGTGTGAACTGGCGACCTAGAAGCTTTTCCTCCCACTTCATGAGTGCTTCTAGGCTAGCAATTGTCTCGTGCTCATGCATTTTGTAATGCTGTTGCGTGGGAATGAATTTCTTCGAAAGAAACCCTGCTGGATGACAAGTCGTCCAGTCTGGACCTTGTCCGTAAACTGCTCTGACTCCAGATTTGGAACCCTCCATCACAACCCAAATGGTTCTTAACTAGCATGATTTATAGGCTTCAAGATTGGAGCCTTACACACTAGTGTTTTGATGGATTCAAAACACTTATCCATCAAGGGTGTCCATTGAAATGTCCTGTTGTTGCATGCACTTCCTGATAAGGGAGTTGTATAGGCCATCAAATCTGGCATATATGGTGTCAGATACTGAACAAGTCCTAGAAATCTTTGGCCATCATTAAAGGTCTTCTCCAACCTCGAACCTTCTCCATCTTATCCACGTCTGCATGGATGCCCTTGTCATCTATAATATGACCAAGACACTCCATACGAGGCGAATATAAATTGATCTTGGATCTATTTCCACTGAGGAACAAATGTGCCTCACATAATATTTCAAACACCTTTCATTTTTGTGCTCTTCGAGAGAGCTCGAATAGATGAGTATATCATCCAAGTATACGTGGACCGATCGACCAATTTGGTCATGAAAAATCAACGTCATGAGACGTTGAAACGTAGATGGTGTGTTACAGTCGCCAATCTGCATAGTCCGGTTCTTGAACATGTCGAATATTGTCGCAAAGGCCATCTTATCGATGTCCTCCTTGACTATGCATATTTGTTTGTATGCATCGGACATGTCAAGCTTGGATCGGTATGTGGCACGAGCTACATCGTGCCAGATTGTATCCTGGTCTGGGAAGGGTGTAATGTCCTTCATTGTGTCCTTATTGTGTAGACATAGGTCTATCACTGTTCTGAGCTTTCCATGTTTGTTTGGAATGCATAGCACTGGCACTGTAGAATGCACTGACGCTGATACCCACCAACCAGTGGTGGTATACCAGTTGACTTTTTCAATCAGTTCATTTTGAAGTGCTTCTGGGCACTTCAGTAATCGATACTGAAACTACTTAGTTTCATCCATGAACTTAATTTCATGGTTGATCTCCCTCCAAGGGGGGAGTTCTAAGGGCACACCTCCAAAGAGGTCTGCGAACTCTAGCTCCCATCTTTCCCTCAGTTTGGGAAAGTCATCAGCCATTAATAACAGTTGATTGGTGCCAGTAATCCTGTCGGTATTTCCATTGGTATGTTGGTCAGGTAGACCAACGTCAATGTTTGGTTGCTTGTTCTCTTGTTTTCCCTTGTCTCACCTCCCATCTGGTGAGCTCGTCGATGGCTCCACTTGCAATGAGGGGCCATTTGCAAGTCATGGAGTGTGGCTCGCTGGTTTGGGTTTAAGACTTGCAATTCAAGTCCTGCATTCAGCTGGATCCTGGTAGTCCAGCTGCACTTCCCAGGCATTCACATGGTTCAGGATTACTTCCTTTCCCATACGGATGCATCCCTCACCTCTAAAGTTGAGGGATGTCCCCAGTTTACATAGGAATGGTGTTCCTAGTATTGGGTTGTAGTAATCTGCATTCGCTATATTGAAGTATTCCCCAATATTGTGCTCACCAAAGTGCATATTGGTGTGCATTCCGTAGTTGATGGTTGACTTACCGCCAACACATGCTAGCTGTAGCCCAATGGGACATTCAAGTTCGAACATTTTGATGCCTACGGCACATATGAAGTCTGGAGAGAGCATGACTCCCTCACACCCACTGTCTAATAGACAGTGGGCTCTGACTACACCAATTTCCCAATACCCAGAGATTGTCTGGTTGTCTGTATGCGCCCGTTTGGGGCATGTCCTATCACGTGGTCTGAACTGATGATCGTAGATAGGCTCAACAGTCCTATCTATGACTCCCGCATGGATACGGAAGTCGTACTTAAACCACCACTAATTGTGGTAGTTGGTTTCTGCACCACATATATGCACCACCTTTCTTCATATGATCCTCCTAGCGGACATACTCCGTCCGCTCGATACGAGCTTTGCATTCCCATATCGTGGTCATCATCCCATTGTTAGGGCATGATTTCCGACTGGTAATCAGCAACTAGTTTGCTGATTTCACTCTCATGGTCGTCCTGGATGTGCATTCGCTCATCTAATTTGCTGCTTTGTAGCTCCTCCTCCCCTTCTTGAGCACTCCCTGAGTGCTCAACCACTTCATCTAACCGTGCACCTGCGATGTGCGGTTTGTTCTTCCACTGTGGGCAATTGGGCTTGATATGCCCAATTTGTCCACACTCATAGCACGTTAGCTCTGTGCTATTTCCTTGACCTCCTGAACCTCCAGGAGGTTTTTATGGAGGGCAAGAAGCGGTGGGAGCTCCTGCCCCAGCTCTCTGTGTAGCTTGTACCCCTGTTTGGGGTACACTCGGTCTTGTCTCTGCTTGAGGTCAAGCATTAGGTGGATGACATATTGTCTGATTCACTGTAGGACAGCTTCCTGTATTGGGAACTCGGGATGAGCTTGCAACAGCCTGACTTCGACTATTTGTCAAACTAGGCTTTGCTTGCAGCATGTGAGCACTGCTAGACTCCGTCTTGCGCGACCCGATATCATATCTGGACGCATCCTCTACGGCCTTTGCGGCCTCATACACCTCAGTTATTGAACTGAATTCTGTCATGTAGCCTAGTTTTAGGACTTCATAATGCAGTGCTTCTTGAAGCGCTGCTACAACCCACTTGCAGATCATATATTCATCAGGCGGATGTATCATCCATGCTGCATACTTTGTAATGTCATTCAGTAACTCCTGAACAGTTTTAGTCCCTTGCACAATTGCATTGAACAAGTTTGATGCATGTCTATGCGTGGGTGCCTGTAGGAATCGCTGCTGTAACCCAGCAATTGAACTCTCTAGAGTCCAATTGACTACGACTTGATCATGACGCTTGATATTTCAAGTGTACCACTCCAATGCCTTGCCTTTGAGGTGGGTGTCCAAATAGTTCAGCTGGAGTTCCGTGCTGGATGGCCCCAGTAGACTATTCATGCCTAGCCATCTCAGGATTCCTGACATGAAGTTCTCGAATTCTTCGAGATCTGCTTTCCCAGCATATTCTGCTGGGTGAGGGAGTTTTACTCCAGCCTTAGCAAGCATGGACTTGTCTGGCTCCCTGTCCTTGTGTCTCTCAATGGCAGTGCACACCATCCTTGCGACTCCATCTACATAAGTAGACAGATTTCCTCCTACCTCCTGAACCCTCCATTCAGGATCCATAGCTGCTAGTGATACCACACCCAGTCTCATGTGTATCTGCCTGTGCGGACGAGGGACGTAATTACTCTCATCCTGCTGCACTGGTGGATCGACAATGTCTTCATCAATCTGATACAATGGTCAACGTTTATTGGCCATTAAGAACACATCCCTCAGTCAATAACTGCTGCTGAGGGAAGATCAAGCCACTCTCGCTGACTCAATCAGCTTGTTGAAGGCATCACCTTCCACTCCAGCAATGTATGCCTCCTCAACTAGATTATCCATGTGTTTAGCATGGAGTTCTAGCACATGGTGTTTCTGTCATGGCGACTTATTTTTGATCCTATCCCAGTGATCAAACTCACGTTCAATGGTAACGTGAGTGCTAGTCATGGTACTGATGCTATCGGTGTCATACTTCATCTCTCACAATGACTGTTGGGTCACTGCCTTGAGCACTTCATGTTCATTGTATGTCTTTTTCAATATGCGAATTCCTTTGCAGATATTTTCTCTCTCATGAGCCTCTAGCTCATGTTCCGTCTCTTCTTCAGTATGCTGGCAAGTACTGATGCTATCCTGCTCTAGGGTAGTGCTTGCTGCATGAGAACCTTTCCTCCTGCTTGGTCCAGACCGAGGTGGCATCCTCTGTCTATCTTTTTTCTTGTGAGCCTTCTCAGCCTCCTGGTCAACTTCACAATCCCTATTGGGATTGTTTCCACATTCAGGGGCCTTTCCACATAAAGGTCCCTGTACTTCCTCCTCCAGGGACTGTATTAACAGTTCCATTGTTGAAAGTGGACAATTCAGAACCTATTTAGACCACAGAACACTAGCACAGCACTGGGAACAGTGGATGGGTACTCAGTTTATTGAGAAGTAAAGAAAACAAAGTGTAACTACACATACCTGGGAACAGTGGATGGGTACTCAGTTAGAGAGTCACCCACACAGTTCCCCTATGCTTTAGGGCGCTTAATAAGCGCCCAAAGCGGTGTTAAAATACATCCAAGAAAAGAAACAACAATATTCAAGCAACTATACAAGCTAGAGCGATGGGACAACCACCAAATTCAACATCCATACCATTTCCCAAGGTTTGGAGTTGGTTCACAGTGTCGTCCGCTGCATGAACTGCCTCCATCGCTCGTTGGCTCACTTCACGTGTAGTGTCTACGTGTTTATGGCTCTCTTTGAGGGCCATAATAATCTGGGCAATGTGTCCGGTTGTACGCTCATATTGCTGGGTTTTGTCTTCCTGGTGTATCAACCCATGCTCTTCCGTCCCTGTTCGGGACAGCAAACTTCATGATCTGCAATGTTCTTGAACATATGGCAGCTCGGACATTTGCACTCTTGGTGACTTGTCAGTGTCACTTGTTGGCACTTCTCTCAACTCATTGAGAGGTGATCGTAACTTCGACCTGGTCGAAGTTCTTTTTGTTTTCTTAACGGGCGATATTTCATCTGTTTCTCATTCCTCCAGCGTGGATCTCCTTAGATCTGCCAATCCTCGCTTTCGACTCATGGAGTTGGAATCCATGGGCATCGTAGTTCTACAAGGACTGGATATCCTCGACATTCCCATTTGCCTGTCCACCTCATGGGCAGGCTCGACTCTCCTGTCTGGGCCCTTTGCCGTGGCTCTAGATGTATCTGGATCCTCTCCAGATCTAGATGCTTGGCTTCAAGTTTTTATCGAAGTCATAGATCTCTGATCTATCAGCCCTCTTCTATTCATCTAGAAGAATCAACAGTAAACATCTGTTTACTGTTTCTGTAACTTCCGGCGAGTGTTAAACTCATTGGTCTGGGTAAAAAGATTGGTTGATCTTTTTTTAGCTTTATCACAGTGCTGCCAATCTGATTGGCAGTCAAAAAAGTGTAAAAAACCTTGTAGTTCACACTGAACAGACTAAGCCAATATGTTTATTGGGGTCTGCAAGTTTGTGTGTTACAAGTAAAAAGATTTTCCTTATCTAATTACTTGTGGACAACTGTATAGTTGTCCACTATCTACAAGCGCCCCTAGTGGGCGGCTTATATAATACAACCCATAAGTCACTCCAGTGACTTATCTACCTAAGATAGTGGCATATATGCTACTATATATGTATATAAGAATATGCATCCTTACACTGAACTACAAGACTTGGCTGCTTGTTGAGCACACTTTTCCAGAACAATCAAGTTTGCGGCGCCTCTTTGCTCATGAGGCCTGGGAGTCCACGCACGACAAACACGGACCTGATGATGGCACAATTATCAAGTTCTCAAAGGATATTGAATGTATTGTAAGTTTTCTTTTTTTTTATGTAATTTTATTTACTTGATGCTACTCTGTAGCTTCATGCTCTTGCCGTCACTATGTGTGGATCCCAAGGCACTAACCTTATCAAGCTGGTTCCTACATCCTATTGTTTTGACAATGTCAATCCCCATCTCCATCCATTAGTTGTGTGAGGCCTCCTAAATGACAGAAATCTTGTATATCCCATGGTGTATTTTGATGAGCATGGCATGGTCTGGCATAGCCAGTGGAATCACCAGGTGTCTTTTTTTTTTTTTTTGCCATGTTTATTTATTTACTTTATCTTTTTTTCTAGATTATCCTTTGTAAGGAACCACTGTTCGGCCATCCCATCCTGTTCCAAGTCATCAATATGCTTGCCTTTCAGGGCCATCTGCTGATTGCATCAGTGGTCCTGAATCTTTTCAATCCTGTCCCTCTACCTTTAATTGCCCTTGCATGCACTCTGGTAAGCATCCTATTTATTAATGTTCTATGTTTTAATAATCTCACTGCAGGTTCAATTTGCACTCAACCATTATGTTCCTGGGGCCAACAGCAACAAATGCATGAAATTGTCTGCTGATGACTATCACCCTGTATATCAGAAATAGTGTTGCCGTGGTCTGGCTTTAAGCCAGCTCTTAAGCTGGAGCTGGATCCAGCTTTGGCTGAGCTAGCTGAGCCAAAGCAATGGCTTTCCAATGGCTCTGGCTCCAGCTCCAGCTTTGGGTTCGTTCTGAAGCCGGAATCGAAGCCGGTCTATGCCACCCATGAGGATGGCATAGACCACAACCACTCGCAGTGCCATTGATGCTGTGACTGGTTCTGCCAGTGACCATGGCAACTGCTGAATCCAGCAGTCGCTGTGTCAGTGGCCATGTTGGTGCACCAAGGGGCAGCATTGGCTGACACAGCCAACGCTGCCACTAAGAACTCTATGTCATCCACGTGAATGTGGATGACATAGAGCAGAACCACTCACGGCGACAGCCCTGCAAGTGGGCTGCTAGTCAATGCAGTGGCTGGTGGTTGCAGCCACTGTAGCCACAGTGCAGCCCCCCACTGCTCTGTGGCTACTATTTCCTCCATGCTGTAGCTTCGGCTAGCCGCATCTAGCTGACTACTAGCCACAAGCTGGCTAGCCAGTCGAAGCTGTGACTAGCTGAAGCTTCAGCTACAGCTCAGGGTTTTGACCCTGGCTTTTTGAGCTGTAGCCGTGGCTCAGTTAGCCATGAAGCCTGCTAGCTGAGCCATGGCAACACTAATCAGAAATATGTCAATGCACTCCATAAGTTTAAGACCTTCCATCCTGACCTATGTGCTGCAGCACAGTGTAAGTTTTGGGATGAGGGCAGGTGAGTATCTTTTTTTGTAACATCACTAATGCTGCCTTAGGGTTGCTGCCAAGATTCCTGATGATACACTGTTAGATGCTATACAATTCTGCGGTGGATTGTCAGAGGCCACCCTTGTGGCTGAGCTCAAGGTCCAGCGACCACCAATCCAGCCTGAGCCTGAGCCCCACTTCACACCCCCTCAGCTGCCATCCCTATTTTCATGACATTTTCTTTTGATTTTGGTATGGTTCATTGCACGGTTTAGCTACATGTCTTGGTAGGTAGATGATAATATACAAGTTTCTTAGTCATATAAGTATGAATGAAAAAAGAAACTAAACCTATCAGCAAAAATTAAAATATAGTATATTAATTGTATCTACAATATATATGGTCCACTGTCAAGTATCTAATCTAGCCATTAGTCTGAACATGTAGCTAAATTGTATATAAGTGAGTACATGTCACGATCACATACATTTCGGTGCATGTATCCACACTATGCTACAACCTTGTGGTGCTAGCTAGAGTCTGGCCTCTAGGATACCAGCCAGAATGGACCTGATGTAGTCAGCCTAGGGCGCCTAGGTATGCTAGCTAGTGCTACCTAAGAGCCTGTTTGGCAATACGAAACTGTATGATTGCTCTGCCAACTTGGCATCATGATTACATGTTGTGATCACGCCCGGGCATGCTCTGTTCAGTTGGGATTGTCACAGCACTCCTTGGAAATGCCCCCGCAAAATTGCCCCACCAAAAGTGCGAAACTGCTCAGACCAGTTTCGCAGAGCGTGCCTGCAACTGCACGGAGTCTCTCATCCCTACAGCAACTTCTCCAAAGTAGCTACACATGTACATACCTATTATGTACTCTCTATTTCCTCCACACCCAACAGATTGCAAAGACTATCAAAAATGATACCAGTGCAGAGGACATAGGTAGCAAAGCCTTGGGGTGGATTGGATGTTTTATGTCATGTGCCTATATTACTGCTACTGTATTACATGCCTGTTTCGTTGTACAGATCATGATCAAACTCAGGCATGATTTGTCTATACCCGGGATTGCGGGAGCCTTTTGCGATCACGTCCCTTGCTCGCATTGCCGAACGGGCTCTAACGTTTGCCCGTTTTCCTGATGTGCGACCGGATCTGTAGAGGACCACACAACTTCGGCGAAGACTGCCCAAAATTGCTTGACGATTTCCCAAGGACAGTCTAGAGTGTTGGTTAGAAAAGCATGGACATTGAGAGGCAGATGGAGTCGCGGGTGTGATATGTCTAGGGTCTGAAATGCAATGGCGAGTTTGGTGAGGGTGGCTAACTGCATTCACATCGGTCAATGACGCTCCAGCCAGAAGAGTGGGATGTATAGCTAATCTGTTGAGCAGTACTTGAAGCTTCATGGCTGGAGAGAGACAGCAGAGAGAATGGTACGTAGTTTTTCTACCGGATCGATCGTAACAATTGCACCTGTTGGGTACAATTTTGCTACAACAATCACATGGAGTACATATGAGCGTGATCGACAACATACACATATGGGGCCTTGATAGATTAATCGATTACCACGTAGGACGGACTCCAAGTGCCGTGCTGTTTGTCCCGGGCACGAGTCTCTGAGAGACTGTCTCGCGCAGCGGACGCAATGGCCTCGATCCAAAGCACCGGTTTGTACACTTTGGATTAATGGCAATTAAAAGTCGTGACAGCGGGAGCATAAGGCAGTGACCGATGCGTGGGGGTACATTGACTGATGCGTGACCGCGGTGACCGCAATGTCATCTGAGGTGACATTAAATACCTGTGCATCTATGTTTCGGTACCAATCCGAGAGGTAACATATTTTTATGTACTCTACGTAACCCCTGTGAACGCGTTGCGGATACCCGACACGCGGGAGCACGTGTGATGTTGGGTGTGATCGTCCTCCCCTCTCCAGGAGACAGGCTTCGCGTTTCGGAACTTCGGGCAGGCTTAAAATATGCACGTTTTCCGGTACTACGTCTTTGGACCCCTCAAGCTCCCTTCACGCCCTCACGCCTACTTAGACCATGCCTCCCAGACTCCAGCAACGCAAAAACTTCAATGTCGCAATAATAGGTGGAGGGATCGGAGGCCTGGCCCTTGCAGTGGGATTAATTCGGGGTGGAGTCAAGGTTGATATATTTGAGCAGGCGGTGAGTATTTAGTATGAGAGAGGGGGGAACTGCATATTGACCTGACACTCAGTCAAAATTCGAAGAGATCGGTGCAGGGGTAGGCATAAGTACGTTCTTTCATTCCAGCAGCAGTCAATACAATACTATTCACTTGCGGTTAGATGCTAACGGAATCCGCGCTTTGAGAGGACTTGGCATCTTGGACGCCGTATTGCAGAGGGCAGGAGAGCCTCTGGGCCTACGGGGCTGTTTATTTCTCTCTGGACTCCCAGGACACAAACATATTTATGACGTAGGCTTGTCACGTCACTCCGTCATACTAAACCCTTGACAGTGGATACATTTGCATCTTTTAGTATCCATTGCTGGACACAGACATGGCGCTAGCTGTGCACAGGGCGCAATTTCTCGACACCCTCGTTAGCCTCATTCCTCCTGGTGCTGCACACTTCAATAAAAAATGTACATCAGTCTCCCAAGTAGAGAGTGCTATCATCATGTTCGAAGATGACACAACTCATATCGCTGACCTTGTAATTGGCTGCGACGGGCTCAAAAGTACGGTTCGAGAGATCGTCGTAGGGAACCGTGCCGACCCGAAGTTTACGCGAACAGTGGCATTCCGCGGCCTGATACCGGAGCGAGACGCCCTCGCTGCTGTCGAAGAGATTGCGCTTCGAAAGCCCCTCGCGTTTGTGGGACCAAACGGGGCAAGTCCTTACAATTTTTTTTGATGGATTCACTTTCAACTTAATGAAACTTCTGAAATTTCTCGTGCAGCATATTATCGTGTTTCCGATTAAAGGGAAACAACTGGTAATGTTGCTTTTTTCATCTTTTCTGCGGCACTTTGGACCCTGCTGACGCTGATCATACTTGTATGTTTAGACTAACATAGTCGTTTTCTCCACCGACCGGAGTAGGCCTGTCGAAGAACAAGCACCCCCACCAGGGCCGTGGGTCGTCCCATCGACACAGGCCGAGATGCTTGGGCATTACGAGGGTTGGGGCCCAAAAGTCCTAAACCTTCTCGCAGTACGTAATAGCGATCGTGTGAATAAAACAGGATGAACGAACTGGAAGCCAATTACACTGGCAGAACATCAAGAATCCGAGCAAGTGGTTCCTGCATTCGCAGGAACCTACCTTAGAATCCTACGTACGCGGTAAAGTTGCGCTTTTGGGGGATGCGGTGAGAAACGCTACCTTCCGTTCATCATTGACACTGGCAGAATGCTGATGAGGACTCATTATTAGGCACATAGTATGCTTCCACACCTGGGGGCTGGAGCTGGTCAGGCTTTGGAGGACGCTCTGCTCCTTTCGCAGCTACTCACACACCCATCAACCAACCTGTCCAATCTAGAGGTTAGCTAGTACTTTTTCATAAGCTACGACGATATTTGACAAGGATTTCTCTGTAGCCCGTGCTCCAGGCTTACGATCATATTAGGCGCCCTCGCGCCAACAGTGTGCTCAAAGCTAGCTGCGCCGCTGGCGAACTTTACGAACGAATCGATTGTGCGTTAGAAGACATGTGCCGGGACCTCACCGGTATTTGGGATTTTGTGTGGCATCATGATCTAGATGAGGATTTCCGGGCTGCGACGAGGTATTTGAAAGAGCGATTGGTGTTCGAGAGTAGCACTTTGAATTGAGCTGGAGTAAGAGGTTTGAGTAGTATGGGTGCTTCAGTCTCTCTGCGAAATGAAAACTGTTATGTGACTATCACAAATCACAATGGGATTTGAGACCAAAATGAGAATACTAACTAGCAGGAAGCAGGCCACTCAGCAGGTATAAATCCATTGAAGTATTATTAGTTTGATTGTGCTTAACTCAGTTCTAGCTAACAGTGAGCCTAGTTCATTTTGATGAGTTTTAGGTGATATTTTAAGCAAGCTGAACCATATATTAGGTGAGCTGAAGTATATTAGAGGTCAGTCAAACCAGGTGTGAGGTCAGCCAAGTGGTGTTTTTCAAGCTGGTGGAACCAGGCCAAATGATTGTTGTTGTTTTTTTAACTTTGAATTTTGTGTCATGGCATTTCGATAATATAGACTAAAATATTAAATGTACAAAAATGTATGATTCTCTTGGAAATGTGCAAAGGTTCAAATATCATGATAGTGATCAAAATTGTAAGCCAGCTTGTGCTGGCTTGCCAGACCCTAAATTTAGCCACAGCAACACTCTCGGTGCTGCATTGGAATTATTGTAGAAAAAATTACATTAGTTAAGAAAATGTATGGTTCTCCTCTAATTAATGATGGGTTCAAGTATCATGCACCTCACAGCCATTGAATGCCTAAGTTCGTGCTGGGGAGTCACAGCCTAAATGTAGCTGCAGCAACATTCTTAGCACCACACACTTCATGTGACCATCATGTGCATCAGTACCATGGGAATCCACTCTGCTTACCTAGCCAGCCTGGAACACATTGCTTACTTACTCTGTTACATAGGATGGTGAGTGTATCTGTTCCACTGGTAAACTGGGAATTTCTCAGATCTTGCATACAAGCCATTGGTGTGGGGTTTTTTTTTTGTTTGGCAAAATTGGCCTTCTGCCCCATGTCACACATGTTTTTGCCGTCCATGCCTGATTATGGATCTGAGCAAATAGAAGCATTCATATTTTTCCCCCCACAAGCCAAAGGTAGATGTGTTGATGTGTGCAAGTTGGCAAGATCTATTACATGATACATCACTCACCACCTTTAATGCACCTGTAGATCTGTATCCATGTAGTTACACTGTCTGTATGCTACCATTCAAAATAGATAGGGAACATCATGGGTTCCTGTAACCCACAAGGGTTATGGGTACAGGTCAGTACGGGTTGGGTATGGGTCACGCATGTTGAATTTTATCTGACCCATGGGTCTTCCTGAGTTAGTACTATGAAAATGACTCCGACTCCAAGCTGTATAATACCTGACATTTTTCAGCAATTTCCTCCATCACAACCATGCCTGCAGGTGCTTCTCAAAGCACTGCAGAGAAGAAAGGCAAGGCACCGGCAGCATCAAATCCACCAAACAAAAAAACTAAGACCTCAAGTCCAGCTCAAGGGTCTCAGGCATCTCAGAAGGCATCCAATTGTCCCAAATCTTGGTCCTGGGCCATTGTGCTAAGTGAGGAAGAAGACAATGCTCAGCTCACAGCGGAAGGAGTGCAGATCATCGAGGAACAGGATGTCGAAGGTAATGTCATTGCCATTCACACTATCAGTAGTGTGGCCGGCTCAGTTGAGCCAGAAGATGACTAGTGAGCTGCAGGCCGGTGCATGCACATGGCAATTGACTATTCCCTTGATTTCAATTACACCAGGTCATTATTATTTTTATATTATTGTTTTACTGAGGCCCAGTGCCATGTTATATTTATTTATTACTACTATGTACTACAATACAAGCCTTTCTGAAGTCTAAAAAACCTAATTCTTCTGGACTGATTTTGCCTGTCATCTTACATCGTCCATCAAACTTCATACCATCATGGGTCCATATATTACCAGTCTTATCAATGATTCATGAAGTAAAATGATATCCTCCATGATATATTATCCCACGTAGACTCATTTTATGTCTAGTATTGTCAGTAGTTATTAATTCAATACAACTTTCTATATTAATCTTACCTTGAAATTGAGCAATCATATATGCTCAGCGCAACCTGGAAATCTGTTTGTAATCTCATATATTTATTACAAATGTCACATTTATTATTTAATTGAGCAAATGGAGCATATCTTAGGTTATCTGCAAGTGGCTGACACAGGGGTCAAGGCCCAATTTTATATGAGAAAAATGTTGAGAAAATGCTTTCTCCCTCCCAAATTTTACCACCATTTTTACCCACAAAATAGCTTGGAAAATCCACAATTTTCAACCATTTATTGGCTAGAAAAAAATGTTTCATATGACTAATTTTTTCCGAATTTTTGTCAAGCAAAAAGCAGAATAAATTCAACTGTCTATCATAAAATTACATCCAAAAAATCTGGGTTTTTGTTTGAATATTTGTGCTCCAAAAGGCTGAGAAAAACCTCATTTCTTCCTCCCATTTCATCCTAATTCTTTTGACTTTTGAGAGCATTTTTACAGCATTTTTTTATCTCTTAAAAGCATCCTTTTTCAAGCATTTTTTGGAAATTAAATTATTCAATTTGTCACCTTTTTTGCACAATAAAAACTATGATTTTGCTGAGGTTTTCAAGCTGAAAGAGGACACAAAAAGCTGAACTTTAATCCACATTTTTCAGAGATAAAATTTGTCTAAAATCATGCATTTCACCCCAATTTTCCACACAAAAAAAAGTCAACATTTCTCTTCCATTTTTGTCGCGAGGTGCGCAGCGAGTCATGAAGCCAGACATGCAGTGAGTCGTGAAGCAGGGTGCAAAGCCAGCCACTGTGTCACTGTGCATGACGTTCCACGTCATGCTGGTGACTTCTCACTGCCACCACATCCGCACCACCCACACGAGCCACAGTGACCTGAAGGTCACAGATAGGCTGCATCCATGCCAGGGGCCTCAACACATCCTCTGGGCACTGGGACTGTGTATAAGCCAAGCCACTGCACACTGTGACATCCACACACCCCAGCAGTGGCACATGACTGAATGGCGCCGTCCGGGCTTGGACGGCCCTCTGCAACGACCTACCACTATGGCAGACACGCGCCAGGGGCCAGGGACATATATCGTTTGTACCAACATTCCCCGGACCCTAGCTGGATTCACCCAATGTGTGCCACAGCGCTGCACACGTCCATAGTCGGACCCACGCAGCCTCACCTTCATCCCTGTGCTCCTATGCTCTCCCATGCCCCAAGCTGTACTGATAGCCACTGCACAGCCCCCATACACTCCTAGATGCACACATGCATGCCAGCACCCCCATGTCGCCGTCTTGTGATGCCCCATGCCACCTCGACAACCTGGAGCTGCACGGGGTGCCACACCACCATCCACAGCCCCAATGGACCTCCACACGACCCTACTGCCTGCCGTTTGTGAGCCACACCACAAGTATGCCTGCAACCTCTCGCTCGTGCTGCCAACACCAACCACAACCGTTTCCCATGGATAAGGCACAGGTGTAGGTCTTGCATGTGGTCCTCACTGGTATTTTTGTGGATATCCCTTACCTATTGATGTATTGACCCGTGCCAACCTCCTCCTGAATGATGACCACTTATACTCGCCACAGACCAGACCAAAATTACCTTGGCAAGTAAGTAGTACATCTTCACCACTTCTTCCATGCTTCTCAGTTTATCAGTGGTCAGCTTGAGATATGTCCACAGGACGTCACATATGACCCAAAAACACTATGGGATGTGTTTCTCATGCCTTTTGAACAAAAGAGGGACAGCAGGTGGGACTCAAGGGAGAGGAAGCAGCCTCACAGGCTACACGCTTGGCACCTGCATTATGTGCAGGTGAGAAAAACTCATCCAGAGCACACAAAATGTGCACATGATGTGAAAAACCACTCCAACAGTCCACACACTGCATTTCTCACGCAGTTTGAACAAAGTGGCAACACTAGCTGGGACTTATTGGGAGCAAGCAGCATCACAGGCTGAAACACACTTGGGGCCTGAATTTGGTGTATGTGGGAAAAATGTGTCCAGAGCACAGGAAATGTGCTATTGTGCTACAATGCCAAAAACCACTCAAACAATCCACACACTGTGTTTGTCATGCAGTTTGAACAAAATGGCAAAACCAGCTGGGACTGACTTGTGAGCAAGCAGCCTGACAGGCTGCAACACATGTGGCACCTGGATTTTGTGTATCTGAGAAAAACTTGTGAAGAGCAGGCGAAATGTGCACACACACTGGGGGCATGAGCAGATTTTTAGTGTAAAAAATGTGATAAAAATGCTTTTTCCTTACAGATTATTCATTCACTGTTCTGGTTGAAAAATCTCCCAAAAATGCTGCTTTTTTATCAAGTTTCCAGACCTGAAAATCTGGTACATATTTCACAATTATAGGCATGGGAAATGGATGTAAAATGTGAGAAATAATGAATTTACTTGTTGATTTCATGCCACAAAAATGTAAGGACAATCTTGGTTTTCATTGACATTTTCAACAGAAAAGAACCAAAATTTATCCAAGATTTCATAGTAGAAAAAAGGTGAGAAAATTAGTAAAATATATGAGATTTTCATGAGATTTTTCAAAACTATTAGCCAATGAATAATCCAACATTTTTCTTTGGTTTTTTGCTAGGAAAAACCTCATGGATAAATGTTTATCCCTTGGATAATCATTCACCCATAGGCAATATATAACAAGTTTTCTGAACTGAAAAGGTCATGAAAAAGTCAATGGATAAGAGTTTATCCCTTGGATAATCATTCAACCATAGGCAATATATAACAAGTTTTCTGAACCAAAAAGGTCATGAAAAAGTTAATGGATAAGAGTTTATCCCTTGGATAATCATTCTTCCATATGGGGTAAATGTTCTGCCTATGGCAGAATGATTATCCAAGGGATAAATTCTTATCCATGGACTTTTTCATTGCCTTTTCAGTTCAGAAAACTTGTTATATATTGCCTATGGGTGAATGATTATCCAAGGGATAAACTCTTATCCATTGACTTTTTCATGACCTTTTCGGTTCAGAAAATTTGTTATATATTGCCTATGGGTGAATGATTATCCAAGGGATAAACTCTTATCCATTGACTTTTTCATGACCTTTTTGGTTCAGAAAACTTGTTATATATTGCCTATGGGTGAATGATTATCCAAGGGATAAACTCTTATCCATTGACTTTTTCATTGCCTTTTCAGTTCAGAAAAACTTGTTATATATTGCCTATGGGTGAATGATTATCCAAGGGATAAACATTTATCCATCAGGTTTTTCCTTAGCAAAAACTAAAGAAAAATGTTGGATTATTCATTGGCTAATAGTTTTGAAAAATCTCATGAAAATCTCATATATTTTACTAATTTTCTCACCTTTTTTCTACTATGAAATCTTGGATAAATTTTGGTTCTTTTCTGTTGAAAATGTCAATGAAAACCAAGATTGTCCTTACATTTTTGTGGCATGAAATCAACAAGTAAATTCATTATTTCTCACATTTTACATCCATTTCCCATGCCTATAATTGTGAAATATGTATCAGATTTTCAGGTCCGAAAACTTGATAAAAAAGCGGCATTTTTGGGGGGTTTTTCAACCAGAACAGTGAATGAATAATCTGTAAGGAAAAAGCATTTTTATCACATTTTTTACACTAAAAATCTGCTCATGCCCCCAGTGACAACATGAAAGAGGACTCAAATAGTCCACACCATGCATTGCCCACACTTTGTGGAAGAAATGGCAAAGCCAGCTGGGACTCACTGGTGAGCAAGCAGCCTCACAGGCTGCAACACACTTGGATGCTGCATTTTGTGTACATGTGCAAAATTCATCCAGAACACGCAAAATGGGCATGGGATGTCAAAAACAACTCCCACACTCTTTATGATGTGTTTCCCACACATTTTGGATAAAATACTAACACTAGCTGGGACTCACCTGTCAGCAAGCAGCCTCACAGGCTGCAACACGCTTGAATGCTGCATTTTGTGTATGTGTCCAAAAATCATCCAGAACACGCAAAATGGGCATGGGACGTCAACAACGACTCCCACACTCTGTATGACGCAATTCTGGATATAATACCGAACCCAGCTGGGAATCACTTGTCAGCATGCAGCCTCACAGGCTGCAAGACACTTGGATGCTGCATTTTTTGTACATGTCCAAAACTCATCCAGAACATGCAAAATGGGCACGGGATGTCAAAAACAACTCCCACACTCTGTACAATGTGTTTCCCACACATTCGGGACAAATTCCCAAAAACACCTGGGACTCACTGGTCAGCAAGCAGCCTCACAGGCTGCAACATGCTTCGCTGCTGCGTTTTGCATACATGTCCAAAACTCATCCCGAACCTGCCAAATGGGCATGGGACATCAACAATGACTCCCACACTCTTTACGATGTGTTTCCCACACATTTTGGATCAAATACCAAAACCAGCTGGGACTCACCTGTCAGCATGTAGCCTCACAGGCTGAAACACGCTTGAATGCTGTGGTTTGCATATGTGTCCAAAACTCATCCAGAACCCACACAATGGGCACAGGCTGTCAACAATGACTCCCACACTCTTTACGATGTGACACTTTGGACAAATTCCCAGACACACCCGGGACTCACTTGTCAGGAAGCAGCCTCACAGGCTGCAACACGCTTGGCTGCTGCCGTTTGCGCACATGTCCAAAACTCATCCAGAACCCGCACAATGGGCACGGGCCATCAAAAATGACTCCCACACTCTTTATGATGTGTTTCCCACACATTTTGGACAAATTCCAAGACACACCCAGGACTCACTTGTTGGGAAGCAGCCTCACAGGCTGCAACACACTTGGCTGCTGTGTTTTGCGTACGTGTCCAAAACTCATCCAGAACACGCAAAATGGGCACAGGACATCAAAAACGACTCCCACGATCTGTATGATGCCTTTCCCACACATTTTGGATAAAATACCAAAATCATCTGGGACTCACTTGTCAGCAAGCAGCCTCACAGGCTGCAAGACACTTTGATGCTGTATTTTGCGTACATGTCCCAAACTCATCCAGAACACGCAAAATGGGCACGGAACATCAAAAACAACTCCCACACTCCTTATGACATGTTTCCCACACATCGTGAACACAAGGGGAAAACCACCTGGGACACACTTCTGAGCAATCAGCCTCACAGGCTGGAACACGCTTGGCTGATGCATTTCGTGTATGTGTCCAAAACTCATCCCGAGCATGCAACGGGAATGGTGCTAGCAGCAGGTGCAAATGAAGTGGGAGGAGTGCTGGCAATGCGAGGTGACTCTTTGGTTGTATTTTATGATTATGTATGCTCATCAATTGCACATGCTGGGACCAATACACAATGCCATTATCCAAAAATTGGAGATTCAATTCTGCTAATGTTTGCACATTCTCAATACTCAACATCACAACCTTCAAGTCCCACTGGATATGGAAGTAGTCAAATTATCTCACCAAGCTAAGGATTCAAATATTTGCTTGGTCAGGAGGTCTGTGCACAGAATCTTATATGGACACATCCGGACCAAACACTATTCGACCTTTGTCACAATCCTGGTGTATTTGCTATCCAGCTGCAAAGTCGTAAAATGCTGTACATGCACATGTAAATTCTAGCTCGGAAAATCATCTAAGCACCAGCGAAACCCCAACCCAACTCACCCTGACTTGCTTTGTCAATTCTTGGTCGGCTGGCTAGCTGATATCACAGCTCAAGATTTTCCCAGGCAATTCCAGATGAGTGGATACTGCGTCGAGATCCCAGCATGAGATCTTTCACTGAGAATACTAGAATTCCGAACTTTTTTCAATGAGTTCCATGGATTCCTGAAAATGTTATCCCAAATGTAAGTACCACGATTTACACATCGAAAGTGGGATTAATGAACCTTTTTCCCATTTTGGCTCGCCAATGAGGTGGAATGAAGGCTCACGCTTCCTTCAGAGGGTGCTCCGATATAGGTATAGCTGTGCAGTGCAGTGAGTGGTGAGATGTTAAACGTAAATGTTTATTTTCCTCGTGAACACACCAGAGGTAAAATGTTCACAACCTTATGATGTTGGATCCTTCAGCCTTCATCTGCATTCAGAATGTAGAGTCAAAGGGGGGTCCAGATATGGAAAGCGGGGGTGGCACTGTGGATGCAGGAAGCACAAGGGGGAGAGACATGCACTGGAAGCTAATTTAGGACCACCTGATGTCATTGCACATGGGCGATGCGCACATACACGTGTCGCGCATGTTCAATGCCCCACAACCGTGGAGGATAGCCGTTGACAGCGCTTTGCATTGTGGGACTTCGCCAGGGGAAGGGGAACCTATGTCGGTGTTGTACTGACATAGATAGATTTCCCTTCCCCAGCGTGTGCCGTGGTGGTGGGATGTAGTCCAGGGCTGTCCAGGCCTGGACTGCGCCTTTCGGTCATGCGCCATCGTCGGGGTGCACGGATGTTGCAGCGCACAGCAGCAGCTTATGTGCAGTCCCAGAATCAGCTAGGGGACCTGTTGAGGGTCCCCTAGTGTCATGCATCCCATGCGTCCTGTCATGACTTGTGTCCAACGAGCTGGTCAATGCGGTCTTTGTGGTGGTGTCGGTAGGACATTGCTGGTGTGATGTGGAACATCACGCACGGTGACACCGTCATCGGCAATGGTGGCAAGCACGTCCTGGGCAGGTGGCCCTCTTGCATACAAAGAGTTTTTGCCTGGGTGGTGGCAGCGCTTGTTGCACACCTGTCTTTGCAGGTCGCTGCATGGCTGGCTGCATGGATTGCTGCATGGGCCATGGCAAAAGGTGTCAAAAATGCTACCTTTTCGAGAGAGCATTTTTAGCCAGAAAAAAGCAGAATTTTGAAAGTCTTTTTTTCAAGAGAAACCAAAGTAAAACACAACTTTTTCCCATCCTTTTAGAGAGGAAAAAGAGAAACAAAATGTTGGCCTTTCCTTTGCATAAATGACAAATTTATTTAGGATTTTTAGAGGCTGAAAATGAGAACACAATGTAGGCTTTCATATGGCAAAAATTGGTCAAAAAGCATGAACTTTACCATCATTTTTACATACAAATATCCTGGCTTACAAAAAGACTTTGGGATAAAAAAGTGGTAAGAATATGTAAAATATTGGGCTCATTTTTCAAGGCAAGAAGTGATAAAATATAATGGGTTTTTCAATATTTTTTCCTAAAAAATATTTCAGTAAAATCTGGGTAGGGAAAAACATTTTCTCAACATTTTTATCACAATAAATTGGGCCTTGACCCCTGTGTGAACATTGGACTCTTTGTAAATCTTTTTTTAATTTTCACGCAGTTTGGCGGTGAACATCTTGTACCATTTTATTTTGGTCTTGAATGTGATAAGTTACATGACAGGTTGTGCATACCCAAGTTGTTTGGGCCAGGCCCTGTAGTCAAGTAAATAGCATCTCACCCACGGCACAAATTTCTGCTCCTATCTGACCTTGTGGAAATAGATTTTCATGATTTTGATGGAGATGTAAGCATAATTCATTGCGGACATCTTCAAGTGTATTTATCACATTGTCAATATTAGTAAAACCTTGTAAAATTTGGTTTAAATAGGGGGTACTCATTAAATGACTATGAAAGTCCACCTTATGGTCTGTAAGAATGTAGATTCTTACTGTAGCATATATGCTACTATTTAGAGAATGTAAGTCACCAGAGTGACTTATGGCTCAGATTATGTAAAGCCGCCCACTAGGGGCGCCTGTAGATAGTGGACAACTATACAGTTGTCCACAACTAATTATATAGGCAACTTAATCTTACTTGTAACCACACACATTGCAGACACCAATACAATGATGGGCTCAGTCTGTTTGTGTGACCTCAATTAGATTCTTACACTTTTTTGACTGCCAAGCTATTGGCAGCATTGCAATAAAACCATAAAAGAGCAACCCGATCTTTTACCCAAGCCGACGAGTTTAACACTTGCTGGAAGGTTCAGAAACAGTAAACAGGCGTTTACTGCTTATTTTTCTAAAAATCAATAGAAGAACACCACAGTGTGGCTGATAGATCATAGATCTATGACTTCGATAAGAACTCAAAGCCGAATGTCTAGATCCAGAGAGGATCAAGATATGTCTGGAGCCAGAGCCAAAGGCCCAGACAGGAGAGCTGAGACTGCCCACAATGTGGACAGGCGAATGGGAACACTGATGAGGATAGCTAGTCCTTGTAGAACTACAATGCCCGTAGCTTCCGACTCCATGGGTTGAAAGCAAGTATTGGCAGATCTCGTGCTGGAGGAATCAGAAACAGACGAAATATCGCCCATTAAGGAAACGAGAAGAACTTCGACCAGGTCAAAGTTATGATCATCTCTCGATGAGCCGAGAGAAGTGCCGACAAGTGACACTGACAAGTCGCCGGGAGTGCAAATGTCCCAGCTGCCATATGTTCAAGAACATTGCAGATCACAAAGTTCGCCATCCCAAACAGATGTGGAAGAGCATGGGTTGATACACCAGGAATACAAAGCCCAGCGATATGAGCATACAACCGGACATATTGCCTAGATTATTACAGCCCTCAAAGAGAGCTGTAAACACATAGTACTATGCGTGAAGTGAGTCTATGAGCAGCTGAGGCAGCTCATGCAGCAGACGATGCTGTGAACCAACTCCAAACCCTGGGAGATGGTATGGAACTGTTAATACAGTCCCTGGAGGAGGAAGTTCAGGGATCTTTACGTGGAAAGGCTCCTGAGCATGGAAACAATCCCAATAGGGATCATGAAGTTGACCACGAGGCTGAGAAAGCTCACAAGAAACGAGATAGACAGAGGATGCCACCTCCATCTGGACCAAGCAAGAGGAATGGTCCTAATGAAGCGAGCGCTACTGTAGAGCAGGATAGCATGAGTATGCTGGCACGTACTGAGGACGAGATGGATCATGAGCTAGAGGCTCGCGATAGAGAAAATATCCGCAAAGGAATTGACAGATCGAAAAGGACATACAATGAGCAAGAAGTGCTTAAAGCAGTGACCCAACAGTCACTGCAGGAGATGATGAAGTCTGATGCCGATAGTGTCAGTACCACAACTAGTACTCATGTTAGTCTTGAATGTGAGTTCGATCACTGGGATAGGATCAAACAGAAGGAAGCGCAACAGAAGCACTGTGCGCTAGAGCTCTGTGCTAAACACGTGGATAATCTAGTCAAGGAGGCATATATTTCCCAGATCGAAGGCGACACCTTCGAAAAACTGATCAAGTCAGTGAGAGTGGCTCGATCTGCCTTCAGCAGCAGTTATAGACTGAGGGATGCATTATTAATGGCTGACAAACATTGACCATTGTATCAGATCAACGAAGACATCATCTATCCACCAGTGCAGCAGGACATGAGTAACCACACTCCTCACCTGCACAGGCAGATACAAGTGAGACCACGTGCGGTGAGAAGCATGATACTCGACAGCACCTACTACACTACAAAAGATGCTCACTGCACACGTGCCTATCTTCATCAGCTTTCACCAGACCATCATCTGCTGTGCTACCTCCAGTCCACCAGATACATCATCTCCACACTCGTTCCATCTTCATCAATTCTATTTTCGATATGCCGTCCAACATTGCCGCCACCACATCCCATGATTTGTTTCAGATGACCGCCAAGCCAGACATACACGTTGGACCACGCGTTGAACTTCCTAGTCGATGTTCTCCCCTTGATGGTCATTTGTCCAGTCCTCCTCCACAAGTCGCACATCGTCAGTACTATCCTCTATATATCGAATCTCTTGAAGGCCCATATTGAACGTTCCCCTCCTATCCTCCTTATCACATTCACGATTGCATTTGGGTATTCAACCCTGTCTTCCATGCTCCCTTCCATATCATTGGCTTTGACCCAAACTACGAACCAGTGAATGGTTGGCATCATATCATACTCAGGAACTACTGGGATATCAAAGAGTTTGGTCCAGGAACAGAGATTTGCTACGGTTATGTGCCTAAGGACTTCATCAAGCAGGACTCATCTTCGTTCCCTCTCTGGAGGAAATTCTTTTCCAAGTGTTGTGATTGGTTCACATGTTTATGAGTCGTCATCAAGTCACATCACTCACTTACTCATCTTCGGAGATATTTGACAAGCAACTGGAATCCTATTGGACGGCTATGACTCATTTTCATCATCTGACTCACTCGCTTCTTTCTTGTACTTCTATTTCCAATTGTTCCACATGGACTATTGTCTGTGACTCACTTCTATTCCATTTCTGGCTTCTATTTCAAATTCGCTGCCACATTTCCCTTCATTTCTTTGACCACCTGACTCATTTTTTCCATTTCATTACAAACCACCTCCTTGGTTTTCTGCCTCTTGCCATTAGTCGTTTCTCCTGTCTGCTGTCGACGACATCGTTGTATGGCATACTCGCATTGTTTGTTGTTCTGCTTATGTATAAGGGCTGTTTCACCTTAGTGTACCCGAATTCACCTCTTTCAGTTAGATTCACTTGTCTAAGTCTAAGTCTAAGTCTAAGTCTACTGCTATGTCTACTACTTCTACATCTATGTCAAGGCCAGCTTTGTCAATCACGTGACATTTGCTGTTGTATCTCATCCATACTTACAAGAAAGAAGCGAGTGAGTCAGATGATGAAAATGAGTCATAGCCGTCCAATAGGATTCCAGTTGCTTGTCAAATATCTCCGAAGATGAGTAAGTGAGTCATGTGACTTGATGACGACTCAGAAACATGTGAACCAATCACGACACTTGGATATGAATTTCCTCCAGAGAGGGAACAAAGACGAGCCCTTCTTGACGAAGTCCTTAGGCACATAACCGTAGCAAATCTCTGTTCCTGGTCCGAGCTCTTTGATGTACCAGTTATTCCTGAGGACGATACGATGCCAACCATTCACTGGTTCGAAGTTTGGGTCAAAACCAATGACATGGAAGGGAGCATGGAAGGTTTGATCAAATACCCATATGCAATCGTGAATGTGATAAGGAGGATATGAGGGGAATATTCGGTATGGGCCTTCAGGAGATTCAACATATAGGGGATAGTACCGACGATGTGCGACTTGTGGAGGAGGACTGGACAAATGAACATCAAGGGGAGAACACCGACTAGGAAGTTCAACGCGTGGTCCAACGTGTATGTCTGGCTTGGCGGTCATCTGAAATGAATCATGGGACGTGGTGGCGGCAATGCTGGATGGCATATTTAAAATAGAATTGATGAAAAATAGAATGAGTGTGGAGATGATATGTCTGGCGGACTGGAGGTAGCACAGCAGATGATGGTCTGGCGAAAGCTGATGATGATAGGCGCGTGTGCAGTGAGCGTCTTTTGTAGTGTAGTAGGCGCTGTCGAGTATCATGCTTGTCAACACAAGACAGAGTCTAGCAGCACTCACACGCTGCAAGCAAAGCCTAGTTTGACAAATAATCGAAGTCAGGCTGTTGCAAGCTCATCCCGAGTTCCCAATACAGGAAGCTGTCCTACAGTGAATCAGACAATATGTCATCCACCTAATGCTTGACCTCAAGCAGAGACAAGACCGAGTGTACCCCAAACAGGGGTACAAGCTACACAGAGAGCTGGAGCAGGAGCTCCCGCCGCTTCTTGCCCTCCACAAAAACCTCCTGGAGGTTCAGGAGGTCAAGGACATAGCACAGAGCTAACATGCTATGAGTGTGGACAAATTGGGCATATCAAGCCCAATTGCCCACAGTGGAAGAACAAACCACACATCGCAGGTGCACAGTTAGATGAAGTGGTTGAGCACTCAGGGAGTGCTCAAGAAGGGGAGGAGGAGCTACAAAGCAGCAAATTAGATGAGCGAATGGACATCCAGGACGACCATGAGAGTGAAATCAGCAAACTAGTTGCTGATTACCAGTCGGAAATCATGCCCTAACAATGGGATGATGACCATGATATGGGAATGCAAAGCTCGTATTGAGCGGACGGAGTACATCCGCTAGGAGGATCATATGAAGAAAGGTGGTGCATATATGTGGTGCAGAACCCAACTACCACAATTAGTGGTGGTTTAAGTACGACTTCCGTATCCATGCGGGAGTCATAGATAGGACTGTTGAGCCTATCTATGATCATCAGTTCAGACCACGTGATAGGACATGCCCCAAACGGGCGCGTATAGACAACCAGACAATCTCTGGGTATTGGGAAATTGGTGTAGTCAGAGCCCACTGTCTATTAGACAGCAGGCGTGAGGGAGTAATGCTCTCTCCAGACTTCATACGTGCTGTAGGCATCAAAATGTTCGAACTTGAATGTCCCATTGGGCTACAGCTAGCATATGTTGGCGGTAAGTCAACCATCAACTACGGAATGCACACCAATATCCACTTTGGTGAGCACAATATCGGGGAATACTTCAATATAGCGAATGCAGATTACTACAACGCAATACTAGGAATACCATTCCTATGTAAACTGGGGATATCCCTCAACTTTAGAGGCAAGGGATGCATCCGTCTGGGAAAAGAAGTAATTTCGAACCATGCGAATGCCTGGGAAGTGCAGCCGGACTACCAGGATCTGACTGAATGCAGGACTCAAATTGTGAGCCTTAAACCCAAACCAGCAAGCCACACTCCATGACTTGCAAATGGCTCCTCATTTCAAGTGGAGCCATCGACGAGCTTTCCAGACAAGAGGCAAGACAAGGGAAAATGAAAGGAAAAGCAACAGAATATCTACGTTGGTCTACCAAACCAACGTCCCAACAGAAATACCAACAGGAATACTGCCACCAATCAACTGTTATTAATGGCTGATGACTTCCCCAAACTAAGGGAAAGATGGGAGCTAGATTTTTCAGACCTCTTTGGAGGTGTGCTGTTAGAACTTCCTCCTTGGAGGGAGATCAACCACAAAATGAAGTTCATGGATGAAACTAAACAGTTTCATTATCGATTACTGAAGTGCCTGGAAGCACTTTGAAACGAACTGATGGACAAAGTCGACCGGTATACCACCAAAGCATGCAATAATAGGATGTTTCAATGGATGCTGTTTTGAATCCATCAAAGCACTAGAGTGTAAGGCTCCAATATTGAAGCCTATAAATCATGCTAGTTCAGAACCCATTTTGGTTGTGACAGATGGCTCCAAGTCTGGAGTCAGAGCAGTCTACGGACAAGGTCTGGACTGGATGAATTGTTGCCCAGCAGGATTTCTTTCAAAGAAATTCAGTCCCGCATAACAGCATTACAAAACACATGAGCACAAGACAATTGCTATCCTCGAAGCACTTATGAAGTGGGAGGATAAGCTTCTAAGTTGCCAGTTCACACTGGTGACAGATCACAAAGGCCTCAAATACTTCGAGACACAACAGCACCTGTCTGACAGACAGGTGCACTGGTGGGAGTTTCTATCTAGATTCACTGGGGGCACAGAGGGCTTTTATGTTTGAAAAATGCAAGAAAAATGATTTCTCCTTACAGTATTTTTCTCAAATTCTTGACACAAATAAAGACTAGCTGGGTGTTGGCCAATGCTTGTGCATGGCAGGTACGATTCCCAAGGATGGACAAAAACAATAGAAACCTTCACAGGAGTAGTAGTTAAAAGAGTAGGAGAGTAGGAGTGGTAGTTTAGAGTTTTTAGTAGGATTGGGATTTTTTAAGCAGCATACAGGTTTTTTAGTAGGATTGGACTACCCTCTGTTCTTGATGAGTCGTGCGATCACATGACCTGGCATTTCGTCGTAACATTATTATCCAAAGCTCAGCATGGGCCACTTCCAAAGCCATCCACACACTTATGGATCAAATTCTGGTCGTTCCTCTATACCTCTCCCACCATCAACAATCCCAATGATGATGAGGTAGCAGCAATTGAAGAATTTTCTTTATTTACCATCTCAAAGTGAAGACACTATGTGCATTTCTGTTGAAAACTCTCAAGTATACTATCATATTAAATATGTTCAAGGCATTTCCTATCAATTTTA
>MU134364.1:258726-273682 GCA_015039355.1 Ramaria rubella | reverse complement strand
GACTTATAAATGTCAACTGTGCTACATGTATAATTAAATAAACATGCAGAGAGCATGACAGGAGTGTGAATGGAACTAAAGAAGATCTCATGGCACTACAAGATCTTTGAACGGATCCTTGGATGTAATGAACTGGTTGACTTCCTGATAAGGAAATCAGATTTTTTGCCATGTGGAGTAGCCAAGAGTTAACAAAAATTTAGCCGAAAGTGAATCCGTGGGACAACAAGACAAGCCGTGATACGAAATTTTCTATTCATGTGAAAACTGAGCCACCTCCTAGGCAAATGGGAAATTTTTGAAATTTTGGTGTACTGGTGCATACAAACGATTCTAAACTCTGCTAATGCTATGTTATAGTGAATTGTAATAACAAAATTTATGATTTATGGCAAGAAAAATGTGGTGAATATCTATCATATTATCTTGATTTCCATTTTTGAAAATCCCCAGTAAATTAGAGTCTTTCACATTAGAAATCTGGTCAAAACTTAACATTTATTTCAGATTCTCTGGGAAACATATGGTGACTAAACCTTGGTTTTTCTTTGGTTTTTCTGTGGGAAAAGGTGTGAAAGATCCAGCATTTTGACCATATATTTGGACTAAAAAAAGAAGTTTTGGAAGTGATATCTTGGTTGTTTTTGTCCCTAAAAATCAAAAATTTCCTCCTCTTTTATCAAAAATATTTCTTTGGGAAAATGTGTCTTTTTTCACACCTTTTTACCTGACAAAACTCAAATAACTTACCACTTTATAGGGCAGAAAAGGTCTTAAAAAGCTTGGTTTGCGTCACTTTTTTTATAAGAAAAAGGGGGAAATGAAATGAAGACTTTTTGATCCATTTTTCCAGCAAGCCACGCAGCAAGTAGCCAAGCAAGCTGCACAGCAAGCAGCCAAGCAAGCCCAAGCAGGCTGCGCTGTATGCTGAAGCCTTATAGCGCTACTTACAATCTCAAGTTAATTTATTATGATTATGCATGTTATTATTATTATTTTGAATTTCAAGAGATGAACATCATGTCACGTGACTTCATAGATCGTTCCTCAGCTACACCACAACTCAAGACGGATGTGATCACTGCTCTAGTCCATGACACAGGTAAGTATGATTTATGTTGCACTGGTTTTTCTTATTTTTGTTCATTGGAGTGTACTGTTTGTAACAGAACCAGTATCTGACCACCCATCCTCCGTTCTCCCATCTATTAGCTCCCCTACCCACGTACGCATGAACTTACACAAGCTGCATGGTGATCCACACTGACTTGCCCCCACCTTATTATCGCCACGCCCTCTACAAGCCTGAGTGACTCCGGGCATATCCTACAGCCCCCCACAACCCCCATCAGCCTGGTGCACTCAGCTCGCAGCGCTGCTGCAGTCCACATGCCAATGCAAACCTCACACAGTGCGGTGCATCAGTCTCCACTAAGCCCGGTGTGGAACACTATACCAAGTTTTGTATGCACGCCGGCAAGCATGACATGGCTCTTTCCGCACGCATTGCTGCTTCCGCGGCACCCCTACCCTCTCCTCCACTGCCATAGAGTGCTCCTTCCCCCCAGCCACCTCTATACCGATTTCTCGCCACAAACGCCACTGGAAGCCCCTCCGCACCCATGGGAACCCTTGTGCAGTGGGCACTGATTGATGTCGACACTGATGCCACCCTCCCTTACACCGCTTCATCTTGCATCCCCAGGCCCAACCATCACAGCCCCAGCTTCACATGAACACCTTCACTCTGCATCCTCCTCACCGCCGCTGCCGCTCAGCGATCTGGCAGGCAGCATGACAAGCCCAGTTGTCTCTCGCTTGCTACTGCACCCATTCGTGCTCTCCTGGCATCCATATGCATTGCCCCTCAGGTTCTCTGTCCCACCCACAACTGACCCCACATAGAACTTCAAACCCTTGAAGTTAACATTGACCCCAGCTTCTAGCGTGGACCAGTCTGCGCCGGTACTACATCCCTGCCACACGCGCCTGGATGCACCCAACCAGAAATGCACACAGGCCTTGTTTGAAAAGCAGCTAGGTTGCCCTTCTGCACCCACATGCTGCACTTGCCAGCTTGCCCAACTACCATCGCCATGGCATCCTGTGCACCTTGGCATCTTGTGCATAGCCATTGTTGCAGGATGGATTGACGGGGGATGGCAATATGTGTGCCCCTCACATGCTGGTGGCATGCACTACTGCGCCAAGCAAAGGGGGGATGTTGGTACAACCGACATAGCTCCCCCTGCCTGGTGTATGTCTGCCATGGTGGTGGGACATTTTTGAGGGCCTGGACGGTGCAGCAACACGCAGTCCTAGAAGCCATGGGGACCTGTTGAGGGTCCCCTGGTGTGGCCGTCCAGCTTCACGGCGAGGAAGACAGCGGGTGGATGGCGACAGGCAATGAGGAGAGGGTGGCAGGGCGTTGATGGAGGCCACAGAGGGCATGCAGGTGTGGGGTCGATGGGGTGATGGGGATGGGGATGGGGTGGTGGGGACATGGAGAGGGTGGGATGCAGATGGGGTGGCGGGGACATGGAGAGGGTGGTGGGGATGCAGAGAAGGTGGCAGGGCATTGGGGGGGGGCATGCGGGTGCATGGCGAATGCAGAAGGGGTGGCAGGGATGCAGAGAGGGTGGGGGGACGTGGATGGGGTGGGGGGGACACGGATAGGGCAGCGGGCATTGGGGGGTGCCACAGAGGGCGTGCGGGTGTGGTGGTTCGCCCTGGGGGTCTTCACCAGACCAAGGGTGTATGTCGGCTGTACCAACATATGTCTCCCCTGCTGGTGTGTTGGCCATAGTGTGCGGGTAGGCCATTGTAGAGGGCCATCCAATGAATGGGACCATGCAGTTGTGTGCCACCGCCGGGGTGCGTGGATGTTGCAGTGCACAACGGTGCGGCTTACACGCAGTCCAAGGAGCCTTGGGGACCTTTTGAGAGCCCCCTGGTGTGCATACAGTGTCCGGGTCATTGTGGCTGGGCGGTGCACATTGCGGATGTGGTCATGGCTGTGATGGCAGCAAGAATGCACCAGTGTGATGTTCCAGGTCACGCACAGTGACACCATCATCAATGATGGCATCCTGGCAGCCTGCTGGTCGTGTGCATGTGTCGTCTGTGATGCCAATTCCATAGACCAGCAGTTGATCACATAAGCAAGCACATTTGGGCTGTAACACACAGGGGATTTCAGTGTTTAAACTAAGTTTAAACTTAGATTTAAATGTGTATTTTTCATATTAAATTTGGGTTGACATTTAGATAAAAATTGAACATGAAGTATTAGTGGCAAACAAAATGTTGATTTACACTTCATATATGTACCAACATATCAACCTGTGTTGGAATTTAAAGTTTAAACTTCACTCAGAATTGGAAATTTAGGCTTCCCATTCAAACCTAAGTGAACTAGGTTTATATACTGGAACCCTCACAGTAGGTGCCAAGGGCCAAGCTACTCTGGGGGTTCCAGTATTTAAACCCATTTTAATCTATCTCACGCTCACAAATGAGATAGTTATGGTGAGTGTTCTTGATCTTTTTCCTGTTTAGTTTACCAACTCCAGAGCAACACCATTGCCATTCCTTTGTGATTTTTATTTGCTGGTTTTGCTGTTCCCTGCCTATTAGCCCCATCCCCATGGTGTGTTCTCTATTACTCTCCCATATATATATATATATATATATATTGAAATGCTTTGCAGTTACATGATTGGTCTCTGTGTGTCTGGAATGTCTTGGGGCTCACAAATGGGTGAGCTTTTTGTCACTTTTATGTGGGTTATACATCCATGTCAATGGTTGAATTCTAACTTCACATCTCCAGTTACCTCTCAAGGGATTCTCTGCAATGTGAGTGTGAAAGCGAGGTAAATGATATGAAGGCAGGATGCAGACTAATATGTTTTCACAGTACCTGGGTGGGATAAAATCACTGTGCATATGACATTGTGGCCAATGGTGGACCAGAGCATGTCATCTCACCCAGGTGCTGAGGCTTTTATCACCAATGTGTGCATGTGATGTTGCCACCGATGGTGGTAGAGGCCTTCACTGTCAAATGTGCTGATCAGGTGTTGAGTTTCAGGCACATGATACAGTGGATTCACATATGCTGGCATGACTATTAAATATGCACTTCAATGGTCATAACATGCCAATGAGGAAACATAAGTGGGAGTGAGAGGAGAACAATAGGGGAAAATGAAGGAATTAGATGGAAGTAAGAAAATCACAAGGGGTTCTTGTAAAATAACTTGGATTTTTCAAATCTGGGATTGTTGGTCAGCAGTATTTATGAGTCAAATCTGTGCCCATTGAGACTTTGAGTTTTTCACATCAATGATTATTGTCTTGTGACTGCATTGCTGTCCACGACAGTACTTTGATTCACTTTAATTTACAGGAAGTACTACTGTCCTCATTCACAGCTCAATTTGAATCCCTGCTCCTCATACATGTACACTTAATGGGATATTTGGGACAGGACAGTATGGGACAGTCGTATTTGGAGGATCACATGATAGAAAATCAACTACACCCTGGTGGCAAGGGGGTGTCAGGATGACAAACATAGGGGAAGCGGCCTCTGTCATGCAGAGCAGTGGCCCATGTCACAAGTTTGGACATGGACACAAAATGCAGCAGCCAAGGTGTTTCAGTGTGTGAGGCTGCTTGCTCACAGGTGAGGCCCAGCTGGTTTTGTCATTTTGTCCAAAACGTGTGGGAAACACATCAGAAAGTCTGTGTGTGTCGTTTTTGACGTGCTGTGGCCGTTTTGCATGCTCTGGATGAGTTTTGGACACACAGACAAAATGCAGAAGCCAAGCGTGTTGCAGCTTGCGAGGCTGCTGGCTCACAAGTGATGCCCAGCTGTATTTGTCATTTTGTCCGAAATGTGTGGGAAATGCATCAGACAAACTCTTCAAATTGTTTTTGACATGCTGTGGCCATCTCACGTGCTCTGGATCAGTTTTGGACATGCACACAAACCAAGCGTGTTGCAGCCTCTGAGGCTGCCTGCTCACTGGTGATGCCCAGCTGGTTTTGTCGTTTCCTCCAAAATGTGTGGGACACACCTCAGAAAGACTGTGCAAGTTGTTTTCGACGTGCTGTGGCCATTTCCCGTGCTCTGGATGATTTGTGGACACATACACACACCAAGCGTGTTGCAGCTTGTGAGGCTGCTTGCTCACAGGTGAGGCCCACCTGGTTGCGTCATTTTGTCCAAAATGCGTGGGAAACACTTTGGAAGGACTGTGTGAGTTGTTTTTGACGTGGTGTGGCCATTTCACATGCTCTGGATGAATGAACACTTGAATGTCCATTTTCCTGGTTTCTTTCCCTATCATGTACTTGCATATATGCGCTGCAATCGCACTACACATTTTTACACATTCGAACCTGAGAATCTGTTCAAGTTCTTGCAAATATATACTGAGTTTTCACTACAGATTTACTCAAAATTGTACACAAGAATAAATTCAAGCCACGTTCAGCTAATTAGTGTATGTAATTGTCTATCACATGCAGCTACACGCATTCCCAGCTCCTGTGTCTGCTACCTGCACCATTGTCGCTCCACCCTGCATACAGCTCTAGATGACTCAGGAAACCATATATGGGTGAAGGTCCAACCAGGATGAACATCTTTGCTCCGATGTGGTGTGAGGATACCTTCACCACAGAGAACTGGGCCTTACTAGGCCCGGTGATGCAACAGCGATAGATAGCCGCAGACCCGAAAGTACATCTTGGGAAGAATGTCATTCATACCTGTGGCTGAGTTAGTGTCAGGCCAGTCTTAGTGTACCTCTAGAGTGACTGTCATCCAAAAGTCACGGTTGCCGACAGTTGCGCGACCAGCACAACACTGCAGCACCACACTTTTTGATTTGCCAAACTGATTTGTGCCAGCCAAATATCTGATTTGCCTGATTTGCACTGATTTGTTGGCTGAGCAAATGCAAATTCACAAATTAATTTGCGCTCTAGTGGGCTCTAATTTGTGCTAATTTGCATCTAATTTGTCTCCCACTCTCAGCATACTTGTGCCACTTTGTGCTAATTTGTCTATATCCCCAGCATTGAAAAAATTATTTCCCTGCTATATTGATTTTAAACAATCGAAAGCTTGTACCTTCTTGATTTCAGACAAATTAGTTTGATATTGTGGTCGCTGAAATCATCTTCATAGGCACAAATTTGTGCCAAATTTGCAACATGTGAGTCACATGATTTAGCCTTCCTCACGTCGTCTAGCAAACACTGACAGGGATTCTGAGATGCACTGGTGGTAGTCTTAACGTTCTCGGAAAGGACTACAACCAAGTCTGAGACACATGTCTCATGAATTTGCAGGCAAACCCGTTGTGAGTCTATATTACAAGCTTGCTGGCATCTAGTCAATCTAGGATTTTGAGTGTTTATGAACGAATTATCAGGCATGTTCATCTCATTATCTCATATTTGTTTTTCATTTTTCTCAATCGCAGGTCATTTGCAAGTGATTTGCACCTAATTTAGGACTCATTTCAAATTTGCCGTGGTTTCTACATCTCACATATGTTGATGACTAGTATTCATGCACAAGAATGTAGGTATGTTTGCCTTTGAACTTTTATTTTATTTTTCTTCATTTGCCTACCGTTGGTGCAATTTGCAGATCATTTGCATGATTTGCATTTTGCATGTGGCTGATTTGCACCACGTTTGCAGCTGATTTGCGGTCCATGTCACCTACATCCAGGACTTCAAAACTCCTCGTTGTCGGTCAAAAACATGATAATGAACTGTATGTGATTTTCTTTGATATCTCTTTATGTTTCCCCTCAATCTGACTAACAAAATTGCAACCGTTTCTTCAAGAACTGTCATTGTACCCTTCCCCACTCAGTGTCATCATAAAACCTCCAAATGAAGTCAGCCAATTTAAAGCCATTGATATAGCAATGGTGGGAAAAGATGGCGACAACGAAAAATGATGAAAGAGGGAATAGTGGTGATGCGAAGGAGAGTGGTGAGGAGTAGATGAACAACCTAAGTGGTGGAGGGTGGTTAGACTGGTTAGAGTTTCAGGGACGATATGGAGAGGAATACGACCTAATATGACATACCAATTAAATGTGTGGCCTTAAAGGACCATGGTTTCCCAGTATCTGATTGGGTGGTTGTATTTAGCTAGACTCTAATAGGGAACGATATGGAGCGGAATATAACATATGCCAACCACTGGGATGGCTGGAGACAAAATAGTAGTAGTGATCGATGTTCTCTCGCATTGTGAGTGGATCAGTATTGCACCAGTCTTGTAAAACCAAGGATGAGCTCATTGTTAGATATGTGGATCGGAATGGTAAGGAAGTGAAGAACATACCGAAATCAAACTTGATGCATTGCTGGATGTGTGCTAGGGGATGTAATACACGAGAGTACATGGGTCAGTGTTTGATAGACGATGAGCAGGTGCTCGGCGATGCTGGCAGGAGTGGAGTGGCAGAGACAAATCACGTTGGCTGCAAATCACGACAAATTAATCAGCCAGGGCTACAGTGGGACAAATCACGCAAATCAATGTATCAAATCAGATTCTCATCCCTCCAACACTGCCCGGGTCACCCCCTCTTTCCACTACGAGACCTGAGGATGACAAATACACCATGCTCAACCACAGGTATGCAGTGCCATTGACCGGTGACAATGAAGTTGAGTGAATAGCCATTGCACACCAGCAGCAGGGGCGTGGATGAACCCCACACGGCCCTGTATGCCATCACAAGTGCAACACTGCCAGTGGGCTGCGTCAATGTGGCCACCCACATACTGCAACGCCCCCTCCACAACATGTGCTCGTGACCACACATCCCCCCATGCGGACTCTCACCCCAAACAAGCTTTTTCGCCTGCTGTATGCATGTTCTAGCAGCGCGAAGACCCTCAACACTGTGCCAGCCACCAACACCTCGATGCCCAATGCATTATAGATGATGATGGGTATGACTTGGATTACACAAGGTCCGGCACTACGTCTCATGTGCTGAACCACTGTGACCAGGTGCTATGTCCAATGGGAGTCAAGACGGGGGGACGATGTACCCATGCACAGCTGCAGGTGAGGACTTATGGGAGGGGGGCACGGTGACCACATGTTCAAGACTTGTTTCCAATGCTGGCACAGTATATCTACCCAGGAACGACCTGGAATCACAGGAGAGACATGGAACAGTGCAGAGAATGCGTCAGTCCATGCATAATCCAGAAATCGAGCAGCAGCTTACTGATCCATGGGCAGTTGCGTTTGGACTTGCCGGCAGTCTGGACGCTGAATCGCAGGGGAAGGAATGGGCAGGGACTTACAATCAGTAGTGTTTCGGTATGGATGGTGACTGCGTAGTGTGGTGAGTGACCAAACTGTGGCATAAAAATGGTGCGACTTACATTCAATCATTCCATAGATAGAATGCAGACCCCCCTACCACGCTCGACTTCGTATTCAGCGTGGAGAAAGAATGTCACCGTCGGAAGGGCATGGGCATGGAGATTCAAAAGGAGGGCTTGCATGTGGAAATTGAAATGGGAGGATGCTATCAGAGACGAGAGTTGAGTGGGCACAAGAGACAGACTTACACTTGAGGCTGAAGCATTCGAGGATTTACATATGAAGGATCAATGACTACGTGACTTATGTTCGAGGGTGAACGATGACTACGATGTGGTAAGTGATGATTCAGAACGACACTGCGAACATGGCTGGTACTTACCCATGAACACTTGGTGGCCAGGACTCAACAACGATCTCAAGTGTTCAAGCTCAGTAGGAACACAGTTGAAGTTGAAAATGCCAGGATGTGGCTGAGGATCGCGATTCATCATGTCAAAGCTCGTGGAAAGGGTCCCGGGGTATGGGTACTTAGGTGGAATGAGTGTGTGGGTTTGGGGATGTCCGAAGGAGGGGTTTTAAGATGCATAGATTGAAGTCTATGGCTCCGCGTAAGTAAACATAGAGAGAGAAATATGAGTGGATGAAGCACTGACAGGCTGGGGGAGAAATTGTGCAGAGAGGGGAGATCCTGAGGGCCAACCATGAGAATGAGTGGTGCTAGATACCAGCAAGACTCTAGACACGAGCCAAGGTAAATAAACAAATGAAAACTAGATGGAAATGAACTTAGGCTAGATACCTTGTGGGACATGAACAACTCGCTTTTATGGGACATCTGCGGCTTGCTTTGAGGCTGTCTGCGCGGCTGTCTGTGCAGCTGTCTGTGTGGCTTGCTTCGCAGGTCACAGGAAAAAAGGACCAAAAACTTTGCCTTTTTGGAGAACTGAGAAGATACAGTGGCACCCACTGTGCAAGCAAGAAATATTCATCTGGATCGTGGCAAAGTACAGTGGCCCCTCTGTTGGATGGCCACCTTTCGCATGCCTGCGCACTGAATAGTCCAAACCATATACCTCACTGGAGATTGTGCCACTATTCCGATTCCCTGAGTTTACGAAGGAAAGAATCAGCTTTTATTAGTGGGGTGTTTTCGCCTTTCAAAAGATCATCCCCCTTTTCCCATGGTAATCCCAGATTATGCATTTGGGCCCACAGGTTACATAAGAAAACCCTACCAGCTGAGTACGAAACATGTCCCATTTTGGATTTCAGGATGGTTTTGGGGTCTCCATGGGGTTCTACTGGGAATGACCACATTTTTGGCACTTTCATTCTGCTCAGTCTGGGTGCAGCTGGAACCCTAAACATAGGATTTATGTAGAGACTCTTCTGTAATCTACCCACATATCTTCCTAGGTTCTCTGATTTTATTTTAAAAATGTTTGTTGTTTTTACGATTCCCTAGGAGGGCGAAGTCCGACAGGAATCATTCATACCGTCCTGTAGGATATTAAAAGTTCATTCGCCTTTCTCTATTGCTGTTCCCACGAATAGAATTGATTTGACTTTTTTGTTCCCACGATTTAAATTTTGAAGTTCCCACACTCAAGATAGGGTTTGCTAGTTCATGATGGTCCTAATTTGGTATCGGCTGTGACCAAAAATAGCCTGGAGATTTTCTGGACTATCACACTTTGCCCACTATCATTTAGGAGCTGGTTTGTTGCAGTTGAGCTTTTCTGTGCATAGCAAGACAACTTCCCTTTACAGTTTCTTACACCATGCTTTCCTTTTAATGCTAGACCTTGAAAGTGATCATAGAAAAATGGTCATGTGATCGTATTATCTGTGATCCTACCTATTTATAGACTATCGGTATAAAATTGATAGACATGCAAAAAAAAAAAGAAAAGCAATACTTCCTCTGTGTGTAGGATAAAATGAACCCTAGTGATGGCATATTGGAATTAAAAGCTAGTTCTATTGTCGATACACCACCCACCGCCTATACTGATAGCTGACTGACTCCAACCCCATGGATGCATAATGACTGTGGTTTGAAATAGAAATGCCCTGCCCTGCCCACAGATCCCACATAATTTCTTATGGAGACGATGAGGGTCTTGCATTGACATACCACTAGTGCGTCTGCGAGTACAGTGTGCAGATGGCTACTAGTGGACCCTGCTCTCAAAAGCAAGAACTTGTATTCAAACCAGTGCCATCCAAGTGCAGTCCATCTTGAACCTGCTAATCGTTCGTGCCCAGAATGAGTCCCAGCGTGATGATCTGTCAACCTACAACCATGCCACTTCAAAATACCAAATAAAGGGCATTATAATCATCATTTTGTTCGCTACAAATTCCTGAAGAAAAAAAAAATTTACATTTTGGATGTTTCTTTTGGGTGTTCTGTCAATGGGACAAACATTACAACATCGATCTATCTGTTTATGAGCAATCACGTTCATGATAATAAAATTCAAATCAATAATTTTTATGATTGAGGGGCCTGTGTGCAAAAAGCAAGGTGGTCCAGGTGTTCTGCAATTGTTTGTGCTTAACCCATCTAATTACGTAATCACTTTTCCTCGTACCGTGGTCGGTGTCATTCTGTATCTTCAACCTCATGTCAGAACAACCTATGCCTATCGTCTGGATCTATCCATATGCAATGGAGGTATGTGTTTTTCACCCATATGCGACTTCCTCCTGATCTATCCTTCACAAACGATCACATCTGCCAAGGCAGTGGTGGGTCTTGAGTCTTGACTGCTGCACATGTACATCCTGCCACAGCCATGGATGTTTGCTGTACTTTTTAGGTGCGTCAGGTTAGCTTCAGGGTGGGTTGCGATGCTTAGTGTGTGTTTGTCTAAATGCACGTAAAGTCTACCTCACTTTTTTGACTGGGAGCTCACACTGAGTGCTACTGATGCTTCCATGCTCTTAGGCATGGAGTACTGGTAGTTGGTGAGTTCACACTGCACGTCCCTCATTTGTTCTTTATTTTTTAGCATCGACGGCTTTGCTGATATCAGAGATATATTGAGGTATGTTGAGCCATCCATTGCTATCCAAAGGTATGTGTGTCTATCCACTTCAACACTGAAAGGTATGTGGTTCTACTGCGGTGTCAAAAGGTATGGATACGTTCAATGTGATAACACACGGTATGTTGATTGTGAAATACAGCCATTTTCTTCCTGTCAGACCCTATGTAAGTCAGGGTGGCCTGAAGATGTGTGTGGTACTTGGTGTTGTGTGCCTAGACACCTTGTCTGCGTGCGAAGTTGCCGCGGCATGGCTCATATCCACCAGCACCAGGTGCCACACACACGTACATGCACCGTTGCTGCCACTGCTGCATGCATGTGGAATTTCACTTCATGTCTAAGGTATGTTCACTGGAACACAAAGGTAGGTCATACAAAGGTATGTGGACCTCTTCACCTGCCGGTACCTATCCACAGATACAAGGTATGTGGATACATCCATTGTGAAACCGGAAGGTATGTCAGTTGTGATGGTGGATGTTTTCTTCCTGTCAGACTCTAGGTAAGTCAGGGTGGCCTGAAGGTGTGTGTGGTACTTGGTGCTGTGTGCCTAGACACCTTGTGTGCGTGTGAAGTCGCCACGGCATGGCCTATATCCACCAGCACCATGTACCACACACACCTACATGCACTGCTGTTGCCAACAGTATGTTCATGTGGCACCATACTTTCCCTGGTATCCCACTTAATTTCAAAGGTATGTTCACTGCAACACAAAGGTAAGTGATACAAAGGTTTGTGCACCACCAATACAAAGGTATGAGCCTACCTGTCCACAGATACAAGGTAAGTAGACCCATGGGAATGTATGCAAATCTGTCCACTGTGAGAGCAAAAGGTATGTCGGTTCCGATGTTTTCTACATGTCATACCCTAAGTAAGTCAGGGTGGCTTGGAGGTGTGTGATACATGGCATTGTGTACCTAAAGTACATGTGTGCCTGCAAGGTTGCTGTTACATGTAGTATATTCACTAGCACCAGGTGTCACACACTTGCATGCGTCTTTGCTGCCACTGCCATGCGCATGTGGTATCTCACTTGATGTCAAAGGTGCATTCACTGCAACACAAAGGTATGTGATACAAGGTATGTGGGTCCATCCAGTGTGATTCCAAGATGTATGTTGGGTGTGACTATGAGTGATCTTCTCCCTGTTAGGCACAGCCATTGATACAGTGGGGAGTCCTCACTCACGCCTGTGCATGTCCGACTACAGCCCACCTGTGACGGATGTTAACACAAAGGGGTGTTCTTGGACTGCTCTTTTACTTCAGTGCTTGTGTTTTAAAAGATGCAATGCTTTCCCCCTCCTGGCTTTTTTAACATACCTTGGTGTTTTTGTTGTGGTTTGTTCTGCCATTGTATTGCTTGCATAAATTAATGCCCAAAAATAATAGAAACACCTCTCAGAGAGGGAGTTGTCATGCTGTACCGTCCCTTGTTCATCTTCTCTCCCTCTTGACCTTCTCACGTTGTGTGAAGCGGTATTGAGGTGAGGGTGCTAACACTAGAACAGTAAATAGTCCATGAAGTGGAGGATGACGCAAGTCCTTATATAAACAGCTTATCACTAATGGGATGGCATAAGGTGATTACATAATGGGATTGTATTCCAATCCTGTTACGTAATCTGCCATATGATTGATCACATGACAATGTCTCTGTGTGTGACGTGGCTCCTCTGTCAACTATGACATGAGACTTAATGATCGCAGGTATCTCACCCAGATTCATTATGCCATTGCTATAGGAGGGACCTGTAAGCATGCTGTTTCAGTGAGTGATGCTCTAGTCTTACAATCATGTTCCAGCACAGGTGTACAAAGCGGTGGATTTGAAGACCACAGAGGTCTGTGTCGTAAAGGTGACTCGTGATCGACCGAGCTTTTGGAGAGAGGTGCTTGCGTATGCACGATTATGGAACATCCAGGGCACTCCAAGGCTTCTGTGGTATGGCTGGACTTCCGAAGGGTTTATTATGGTTTTGCAAGGCCTGAGGGCCAATTTGGGAAGGCTGATGGCAATATGTCTGTTCTTTGGTGTGACCCCCATATCTGTTATCTGGCCATTGAAATGGTAAGGCTTACTAACTTCCAGAGGCAGTATACTCATTTATGTCAGATATCTCGAATACAATCTGTCCATGGTGCAGGATTGGTGCACGGTGACATCAAACCAGAAAACTTTGCCCTGGGAGCAATACACAGCTCTGAAATGCTGGTCTACATCCTAGATTTTGGCAGCGCTTTTTGGTACACCATAAATGGCAAGCACATCGAGGACAGGCCTGTGCAGGAATTGTATGTTGGGACAATCACATATTGCAGCCTGAGATTTCATGAAAGACTTCGTAGTTAAATTCCTGCATCTGCTGTGAACTCTGTGACTAAAGCAACTGTTCTTCCAGAGCTTTCTCAATGGGACAATATAGAATCACTGGCATACACCCTCTTGGACATACACGCACCAGGCCTGCCCTGGTGGAATAAAAAAAAGAAAAAGGATTTGAATGGGGCCAAAATTTCAGAAGATTCCATCTATGGTGAAAAGAAGAAGTTTTTAGAAGACGAAGACTACGGTTTCGTATGCCCTGTGTTTAGGGTACTCCAGAACGTTGGAGTTCCACACCAGACCAGCTTATGAAATGTTACAGGCTATGTTCATCCCTTTAGAAGAACCATCAGAGGAATAGTTCAATCACTGTCATTTCATGGTCACCATCAGGCTGTTTAGATTATTATCATCACTTGTACAGCCCAGTGTACCACCTGTGTTGCCACTACTACAAGTTTGTAACCTAACAGACGTCCATGTATTTTGTATCAGTGTAATCACTTTTCTCCCATCATTATGTCTGCCTCAATGAATGCATCATTAGCCATTCAGCCAGAGGCCCCAACATCACTCAGCACCACTGATTCCAATCGCCGCCTAGGGCCCTCTATCTCCTCCTCTTCTTCATATTCTCGGTTTCTCTTTGATGCAATTTTTCTTGGGGGGACTGGGCATCTGACCTCCAACAATGTCCAACTCAAGTATGCCTGTAAACCGAAATACCATCAACAATTTCACCCTCTTGTTACCTGCATCAGGCTCACCTTGTCTACCTCTCTATTTAGTACCTTGATAGCCCTCACCAGGGTAAATAACATCCATCTACCTTTCTTGGTATGGTTTCAGTGAAAAACAACGGTCACTTCTACCAGGTAGCCCTTTCTCAAAGTAGCAGGGTTTGTATGTTCGTGGCATACCATCCTGCTTGTCTTGTCATAAGCAGCAAAATTTGTCCAATATATCAGATTACTCACTGCTTTTCATCTGACATGATGACTTTCCTTTCATAGTATTCAACCAAAGCATCCAATGATGGCCATAACCCTTTGGATTTGCCTTGGCGTGCCAGATGGCCCAGAGGGTCAACATTTGGTGGAAATTCTGTGAGTTTTTCTTCGCTTTTGCGCATGAATTAAGGGCTCTGGAGGTCAAGAGCAGCATGGCCTTCAAACTCGGTTG
>MU134364.1:109653-238013 GCA_015039355.1 Ramaria rubella | reverse complement strand
GCTGAAATGCTGCCATTTTTATTTTTGGACAGATAAATTCACTTTTTTTGCCCCCAATTTCTCTGGTGAGTTTTACTGGGTACTCCAATTTTTGATTGCTGGATCTATTCACACATCATTCAGAGTTTCACAAATGTAAGTACAATGCATGTTATCATTTGTTTCTTTTCTTTGTGACATCTTTTCTTGATTTTTCTAGGAATCCATCCACTCCAGAATGTGATCGTCAGGAAGAACGTGCTAGAGAGCGTGAGCAGCGTCAAATGACCTCTACTACCAATCGCCGGGAGCGTGCTGCTACTGCTAGTGCTGATAGGATATTGCACCAGCAACCCCTCCCCTCACCCATTTCCTCATCTTGCACTACAACAGCCTCAGAGGCATTCTGGTGATCCATTTGTCCAGCCTCCTATTGCTGGTTCTTCCCATATTCCCAATCCTCAACCTCTTAATCCAAGTCCTCGAGATCAAGTGGCTGATATACATGCTCAGTTGGCTGCTATTCAACAGCAACAGCCTCTTCCAGCCAGACGATGGCAACCATCTGCTGTTCAACCTGCATCTAATGTTAATAATAATAATGTGCCTCTTTGCGTGCTCAGGCAGATGCACTGAGACAGCAACTGCCACAACATGCATCTGGTGTTTATAATGTGTCTCTCGGTATTGCAGGAGTGGCTCAGATGCGTGCTCAGGCAGATGCATTGCGACCTGTCAGGCAGTCAGCACCACTTCCACAGGGCCCTGTGTTCCCTTTGTACAACCCTGCTCTAAGGCCACAGCCACAGCCACAACCACTTCCAGCTCCATTACAACCACATGCACATGATCCCCCTCCTCCCAGGCATGATTCTGATGCTGATCATAATCCCCCACATGATCCTCATCCTGGGCCACCACCACTACCTCGACCACTTCCCAGAGGTCGTCTGCCAGTTATTGAGGCTGAAAATCCATGTCATTATTTGGGTCATATGGAAGTCAAATGTCCCCACTGTCATTCTTTGCATTGGATGGCAGAGCGTTTGACAAAGTCCTCTGATCGCAATCCTGTTTTTGGGAGCTGCTGTCTATCTGGAAAGATACAGCTGCCAGTGCTTCAGGATGTACCACAGCCATTGAAACATCTTCTTGAAAGTCCTGCAAGTGATGCTGTTCAGTTTCGCAAACATATTCGCCAGTATAACAATGCACTGGCTTTCACATCATTAGGGGCCACATTTGATAGAAGTGTAATCCAGGGTGGTCGTGGGCCATATGTCCTCAAGCTCCATGGAGAATTGTACCATGAACATGGTGCCCTCATACCTGATGATGGGGAAGGTTGGCTCATATGCCCAGCTATACATCTATGATCCTGCTCAGGCTCTTCAGCAGAGGATTGACAGGAATAGAAATGTGGATGCCTCTACAATGTCTAACTTGCAGGAGATGCTCCAAGTGCACAATCCCTTTGTTCATTTATACAGACAGGCTGCTCAGAGGCTCAGGGATCTGCCTCCAGGTGATCCTGTTATTCAAGCCAGGCTCACATACAAGGCTCATACAGATCCAAGGAGATATAACATCCCTACCACCACAGAGGTTGCTGTGATTCTCCCTGGTGATGGTACCTCAGACAAATCAAGAGATTTCATTGTCCAATTGAAGGGAGGTGGTTTCAAGAGAATTTATGAGGGTCAGCCTTTTCTATTCCCCACTCCACTATGTCTTGCTTTTCCCAAGAGGTGAGCTTGGTTGGCACTACAATATTCCATACAAGGATGGTGCAGTGGTTCAACCAGATGAACCACAAGCTGGTCATCAGAAAAAGCATACCACAGTCACTCAGGTCCAATACCATGCTTATCGTCTCTTCCAAAGGCAAGGAGAGGCAACAACAATCTTGCGTAGTGGAAGCTCTTTCAAGAATATATTGTTGATGCATGGGCAGCTGCTGAGCAGAGCAGGCTGTCCTGGATCAAGAGGAATAAAGGAACTCTCAGAGCAGACCTGTACAATCAGGTTGTTGATGCTTTCTCAGGATTAGACAATGACAGAAATCCCAATGATCTGGGTCAGAGGTATATATTGCCAGCCACATTCCAAGGAGGTGCAAGGGATATGATGGAAAATCTTCAAAACTCTCTGGCCATAGCCAGAAAGTATGGCAATGCCAGTGCATTTATAACCATGACAGCTAATGTCCACTGGAGAGAAATCCAAGAAGCTCTTCTGCCAGGGCAATCTGCCAGTGACAGGCCTGATTTGGTCTCACGTGTCTTTCAGCTCAAGAAAAAACACCTTATTGACTTGATCATGAACAAAAATGTTCTGGGAAGAGCTGTTGCCCATGTGCATACCATTGAGTTTCAGAAGCGTGGCCTGCCTCACATGCATCTTCTCATTTGGTTCCAAGATGAAGATAGGCTCAGGACTCCTGCAGATGTTGATTCCATGATTTCAGCAGTGTTTCCCAATTACCAGGGTCATCTTCCAGTTCTTTATTTGGGAGGCTAGATCCAGGGTCTGTGATCTCCGGTGACCCATGGTCCCTGTGGATCTGGTGGACGGCATTGCTGCCTGGATGAAGAGTTTTAGTTTGAATATAGTGTTATGAACTGGATTTCTTCTCATTGGATGTTCTGAAATGAAGACGTACTGACGTTGGCTTCAACTTATAGGTTGTGTCCCTCTTTGATCCTTCGTTGTCCTGGTGATTTTGGAAGGTCATGATGTCAGAGGCGTCAGACATGATTGGAGAGTCGGATAAGACTTAGAGGCAGAAGTGAGATGTTGTCAAGTCAAGGTGGGTCAATATTCCTGCTGCTTAACGAGTCCTGGGAGGAGTTGTATATGTCACATCAATGCTGAGCTGACTCTCAACATGCGCTCCATCAAGTACATTCACAAGTACATCTACAAGGGACATGACCGCACCACCATGGAGTTTGGAAGAAGCATGGATGAAGTCCAGCAGTACCTTGATGCTTGCTATGTCAGTGCCCATGAGGCTGGAGGTTGTCAGAGTTTGAGATACACAACCAAGTCCCAGCTGTTATAGCCCTGCCTGTGCTGTTCATTTCCAAAATCAGCATTCTATCAGTCTTTGAATGCCTGGCTTTCAGATTGCTTGGACTATCTTTGGAGCATTCAGGGTCGTCGTGGACCTTATACCAAAGCTCATGGCTTTTTTTGAAGCCAATGGTGCTCTCATCCAGAGGCAAGGCAGTTGGCTTATATGCCCATTGTACATTTATGATCCTGAGCTCTTCAGCTGGAGGCTTGACAGAAGTAAGTGGGAGCCTCTAAAGACTTGCAGGCATAGCCTTTGGTCGTATACACTTTGCAAGTCCTTACATCTGGAGATTGTTTCTGGGATCTGCATCCTGGTGCTTACTGTTTGTCCCACATCCTATGCTCACATCAGGACATATATGCATGGCGAGATAATTTGCCTACTACCACAAGGTAGCTGTGCTTCTGCTCGAGGTCTGCTGGTCAAGATGATCCATTGAATGGAGGTTAGGTGTTTTCAAGAATCTGAGGGTCAGGCTATTCCAGCACTGGCTCTGTCTTGCTCTTCCCAAGAGGTTGTTTGTTGGCAACTACAATCCTCCATAAACTGCTGTCGCTCTGGTTCCCAGAGGACTGTGGGACATGTTCAAAGACAAAATACTGTGATGATTTGAAATACCGTATTCAGACAATGTATGGAGAGGCAACAACAATCTGCGTAGTGGGAAGCTCTTTCAAGAATATTGTTTGCATCAGGCAGCCGCTGAGCAGAGCAGGCTGTCGGTTTACTAGAGGAAATAGGACTCTCAGAGCAGACCTGTACAATCAGGTGTTGATGCTTTCTCAGGATTAGACTTACACTCCCAATGATCTGGGTCAGAGGTTTTGCTACCAGCACAATCCAAAGGTAGAAGGGAAGACGAAAACCTTCAGGACATAGCAGTGACGAAGTATGCAATGCCAGTATTTATAACCATGACAGCTAATGTCCACTGGAGAGAAATCCAAGAAGCTCTTCTGCCAGGGCAATCTGCCAAAGGTGGCCTTGATTTGGTCTCACGTAGTCTTTCAGCTCAAGAAAAAACACCTTATTGACTTGATCATGAACAGAAATTTGTGAAGAGCTGTTTCCAGGTGCATACCATTGAGTTTCAGAAGCGTGGCCTGCCTCAGATGCATCTTCTCATTTGGTTCCAAGATGAAGATAGGCTCAGGACTCCTGCAGATGTTGATTCCATGATTTCAGCAGTGTTTCCCAATCCAGAGACTCATCCAAGGCTTTACAAACTGGTGTGTGATCTCATGACCCATGGTCCCTGTGGAGCTGTGGACCCCAATGCTCCCTGCATGAAGGAAAAAAAGTGTAGCAAGCATTTTCCAAAAAAGTTCTGTGAAAATACTACTGTCAATGATGATGATATCCTGAATACCATCGTCCCGATGATGGCAGAAAGCACGATGTCAGAGGCCACATGATGGACAACAGAGATGTTGTGCCTTACATTCCTGTGCTTCTCCTGGAGTTGGAATGTCACATCAATGCTGAGCTGACTCTTAACATGTGCTCCATCAAGTACATTCACAAGTACATCTACAAGGGACATGACGCACCACCATGTGTTTGGAAGAAGCATGGATGAAGTCCAGCAGTACCTTGATGCTCGCTATGTCAGTGCCCATGAGGCTTTCTGGAGGTTGTCAGAGTTTGAGATACACACTCAAGTCCCAGCTGTTATAGCACTCCCTGTTCATCTCCCAAATCAGCATTCTATCATCTTTGATCCTAATACAGATGCCTTGACTATCTTGGAGCGTGCAGATTGTTCCAAGACCAAACTCATGGCTTTTTTTGAAGCCAATCAAACTTATCCAGAGGCAAGGCAGTGGCTTTATATTGAATTTCCTGAGCACTTCACCTGGAAGCCTGACAAAAGGAAGTGGGAGCCTCGAAAAAAAGGCATAGCCATTGGTCGTATACACTTTGCAAGCCCTTCATCTGGAGATCGTTTCTATCTGCGCATGCTACTTACTGTTGTCAGAGGTCCCACATCCTATGAAAACATCAGGACATTTGATGGCACACAATTTGCTACTAACAAGCAAGCATGCCTTGCTCGAGGTCTGCTGGAAGATGACCAGGAATGGAGGTTGTGTCTTCAGGAAGCTGGTGGCATCCAGACTGGCTCTCAGCTTCGGAGGTTGTTTGTTACTATCCTCATAAACTGCTCTCCCTCTGATCCCAGAGGACTGTGGGACATGTTCAAAGACAAAATCTGTGATGATTTGAAATCTCGTATTCAGACAGTGTATGAGATCCAGGATCCTTCTGATGATCAGGTCTATGACTTTGGTTTTGTATCAGGTAGACCTCATCATGCGCCAGGCTGGCAAATTCCTGGACAAGTATGAAGACATGCCTCAGGTCACAGGTCAATGGGAGCTGATAGCAGGGAACCGCTTGGTAGCTGAGCAATTGGATTATAATCCTGTTGTTGAATTGCAACAATCTGCAGAAAATATTGCCAAGCTCAATGCTGGCCAAAGGAAAGTACATGATGATGTTCTTGCTTCTGCTTTAAAAAAAGATGCACAAGGCAGACCTTGCGGCAAACTGTTCTTTGTCCATGGTCCAGGAGGCACAGGAAAATCATTCACATGGATAACACTTGCTCACTCATGTAGAGCTCAGGGGCTCATTGTCTTATGCATGGCATCCTCAGGCATTGCAGCCATACTCCTCCCTGGTGGTCGCACTTCTCACAGCATGTGTGGCATTCCCATTGAATTGGATGAGAGATCTGTATGTAGCATGTCAAAAGGATCAGACAGGGCTGAGCTTTTCAAGAGAGTCAGTCTTATCATCTGGGATGAAGTTCCAATGCAGCATCGCTTTGCCTGTGAGGCTGTAGACAGATCTCTCAGAGATCTCCATGATCAACCTGACCTCCCTTTTGGTGGTGTCACTGTTGCTTGGGGTGGTGACTTCCAGCAGACCCTACCTGCCATTCCAAAGGGAACTAAAGAGGATATTGTAGGAGCCTGCATCCAAAGGTCTCAACTGTGGCAACATGTCCAAGTCTTGCATCTCACTGAGAATATGCATGTGGATCCCAATGACCCACAGAGTGCAGAGTTTGCACAGTGGCTCTTGGATGTTGGTCAGGGAAAAGATCTGCCACTGGATAATTCCTTCACACTCCCACAGCATATGCTTTGTGGTCCTGATGTGTCTTCCTTGATCTCAGAAATATATCCTGGTGTTCAAGCTGGACATGCACTTCCAGATAAATACTTCTTGGACCATGCCATCCTTTGTCCTCAGAATGTGGATGTGGATGAGATCAACTCTTTAGTCTTCAAGGATTTTCCTGGACAAGGTCATGTATACAGCAGTGCAGACTCTGTGAAAGAGGGGGGAGAGGCTGATGAATATCCTGTGGAGTACTTGAATACAATTAACTTTGGTAGATTGCCTCCCAGCCAGCTTGAAGTGAAGCAAGGTGTTCCCTTGATGCTCCTTCATAACCTGGATCCTGGCCAAGGACTGTGCAATGGCACACGGCTTCGGTTGGTTGACATGAAAAACAGAGTCCTCCTGGTTAGGATCCTGACAGGTCCCTGTGCTGGACAAACTGCATTCATTCCTCGGATGACTATAACAACAAACCCAAAAGAATTAGGCTTTGAATTGCGTAGACGACAGTTTCCAGTTTGACTTGCTTTTTTGATGACTATCAATAAGTCACAGTGTCAATCTCTTGGAACTGTTGGAATAGACCTGCGAGTCCCTGTATTTGGTCATGGTCAATTCTATGTTGCTGTCTCTCAGGGAACCAACTGGAGCAGAGTAAAAGTGCTTCTCAATGAAGGTGCTGTGACAATGAATATTGTATATAAAGATGTTCTGCTTTATCCATCTTGAGTAAGTGAGACTTGATATGATATGTCACCGCAGCTGACTCTTTGACAGAGTGTTGGTTTTGGATAATGTAGAAAAAAAGCCGAGTGTTAGTGAGGCCATGTGACTTCAATTTTGCAGAAATTAATGTGACTTTAATTATGCAGAAAGTAATGTAACTTTAGATATGTAAAATGCTGAGCTTTAGCAAGGCCATGTAGCTGTGTAAGAATATAATTTTCAACATGTAAAAAAATCCACCAAAGTCCAAAACGGGGTGCCATGCGAAGCATGGGTTACTCATCTAGTCTATATATTAAAGTTTGTTGGTGGGTGGTGGGCATTTTTAGGCGACCAAAATTGGTCAGCTCTGAGTTTTAATGTTCCTGAGACTCAGAACAGCCCCACTAAAACTAGGAAAGAAAATCAGGAAAAATCAAGGAAAAACCAGGGAGGCCATCTGGACCTGGCTCCTTGCCTGAGCTTACCCCAGGAAAATAACACTAATCCCAAGGCAGTGTCTTCCCAGGCAAGTTCAAGGTTAGGGTTTGGGGTTCAGAGGCGCCTGGAGTGTCAAAATAAATATAATGAGAATCTGAATGAATCAGAATCAGAGCTTAATAATTCAAATCAGATAGATTGATCTCAATCCAACTCTGAACTGGCAAATCCACCTCCAAACTGATTCTGAATGGAACAATCTAACTCTGAATAAGATTAATCCAACTCTGAACTGGCCAATCTGATGAACCAGCTAATCTGACTCTCAACCACTGCAGCCAATCTGATTCCAAATCCAACAATCCAACTCCAAACCAGCCAATCTGATCCTGAACTGGCCAACCCAATTCTGAACTCACCAATATGATGCTGATCTGGCTGGTCCAACTCAAAACTGGTCAATCTGACTTCAAACTGGCCCAATGATCCAATTATGAATCAGACCATCTAACTCCAAACCAACCAAACTGAACTGGCCAATTTAACTCTGAGCTAGGTGATCCAACTCTGAACTGTTGCTTTATATCAGTGCTGATGTGGTGTAAGTACATGCACACAGGCAATGTGAGATGCCTCTAATCTTAAGTCTACACAATGTACATGAGCTATCTACTTACCACACATACAGGTGATAGGCACCTATAAGATAACAGTTTGACACTATCTACAAATCAGGGCATTGCATGAGTGACAGGTATTGTAATGCCATATTGTGAGGGTAGCTGAATTTATCCTTGGTCAGAACAATCAGATATCAGAATACTCAGAGAATCTGGAGATGTCAAAAGACTCGGAGAACCAAAAGGACTAGAGATGGGACTACATGGGCATCAGCTTCAACTTATGGGTTGCACCCTCTTGGATTTCTGGTGCCCTGGTATTTCAGACTTCTTGACAAGTTGGAATTTGGAATGTCATTTTAGTCAGATCTGTATAGAGATCAATGATAAGACAAGTCAAGACTTAACTGAGTATATGGAAGAATCCAGAATATTTGGAGATCCAGAATAATCAATGCAGAAGAAAGAGAAGTAATATCGAGGGAGGAGGGTGCTTTGCGGGAAAGTGGAATTAACCATGGAGTGGAATTTGAAAATTGGAAGTGGGATAGGAATAATGGGAAAGTATTTGATTGAGATGTCAACATAATGATCAAGTGTATATGTGCATATACACTTGGAGCATTATATGTGGTGTAGCATCAAAACTACAAATGACATAAGGAAGAACAATCAGAACAATCAATATACAAGCTAAAGAAAAGCTTGGTTAGAAAAGTGTATTTAAAGGAATATGCAGAATTCCGAATCGGTAATGGAAAAGGTAAAGATATGTGATATGAAATACCAAAACAGAGTGAATATGGAATCAGGGTAAAACATACAGGTATAAGATTGAAGATGTTCAAATGTGGAATAAGGGGAAAAAGAGGTGTATTGGAATGGGGAAAATCAGAGGATGGATCTGGGTTCTAACACATACCTGTACTCTTTAAAAAATGGAGAGTATGGGTATGAGATTTGGTTAAACATTTAGGCATAAACAGCCACAGATAACAGGTATACCTGTGAAAAATATGCAGATTCCTGCAGGTATCTGTGGGTATCTGTGAAAAGTGGGGAGTACATGTTTGGTGACTCACATACCCACAGAGATGGTATCCAAGAGTTATGAGTATGGGTAGGTACATATAAGGGGCCCTAAATCAGACTGCATGGTGCTCACTGATCCAAAAAAACATGATAGCTATGCATGACTCACACAGCAGATGTGTCTTTGTGTTACAGAGGAAAGTAAGTGGGAGGTGTCATGCTGCATACTCCCCTGGAGTCCAGCATGATGTAGAATAGAGCATAGGTGTCAGCATATGGCCAAATCAGGCCAATATATGTTCCCCTTTGTTAGAACCCAGATTCATTCCCTGCTTTTCTGCTTTTCTCTGATATATTCCAATTCGTATTTCCGATTTCCTTCACCCATTTCTACTTATCCCCGCCCCGCCTATTATCTCTTATCAAAATCCCATCTTTGATCTTATGTCCATATTTATTCTACCCTGATCCCGCATTTGCTCCATTTCAGATTTCCATATTCATATCTTTCTGATTTGGACCATATCCATTTGTTATATACAACTCCTCCCTGTACTCGTTAATCAGTTTGAATATTGACCCACCTTGACTTGATAACTTCTCACTTCTGCCTCTAAGTCTTATCCGACTCTCCAATCTTGTCTGACTCCTCTGGCATATGACCTTCCAAAATACCAGGACACGAAGGATCAAAGAGGGCACAACCTATAAGTTGAAGCCAACGTCCGTACGTCTTGATTTCTGGACATCCAATGAGAAGAAATCCAGTTCATAACAGTATATTCAAACTAAAACTCTTGATCCATTCACTATGCCTTCTACCAGATCACATACTGTCACCGGAATCACAGACCCTGGATCTAGCCTCCCAAATAACGAACTGGAAGATGACCCTGGTAATGATGACAACATCAACAACAACGAGGATGACTATGATGATGAAGAAGATGAGGGGAAGGCTATGCTAAAAGCTTTGAAACAGATAGCCAGGCACATGGGAACTCCGAATAAAGGTCAAACCGGAAAAACCAAACTCTGTGAACCCGACACCTTCAACAGATCAGATTGCTGAAAGCTCCATCCTTTCCTCCTTCAATGAAAACTCCACTTCTGCAACCATCCTCAGATCTTTTCCAGTGATGAAGCGAAAGTTACTTACGCTATCTCTTTTTTAAAAGGGACGGCTTTAGATTTTTTCGAGCCTGAACTCTTAGATGACGATGCCTTCCAAGACCCCCCCTGGCTTACAAACTATTGGGACTTCACAACAGTACTCTGAGAGAATTTCGGAGCTTACAATCCTGTCGGCAATGCGGAAACCGAACTTGACAATCTCCAAATGTGCCACAACCAATGCATCACAAAGTTCATCGTAGAGTTTAACCACCTAGCCGCTAGAGTCAATTGGGGTGACGCCACCCTTCGTAGGAGTTTTTATGCTAAACTTCCTGATTGTATTAAAGATATTCTTGCAACCTGAGACAAAGCCGACATGCTTCTGGAACTCTGACAACTTGTGCAAACCATCGACAGCCATTATTGGGAACGATGAGGTGAAGTTAACCACACCACCACTTCCAACAATAATTACTCTGGTAACAGCAGCAAATTGGACAAGCAAGAATCCCGATCAAACCAATCGCAGAAGAGGATGAACAACAACAACAGTTCAGCTTCTGCCTCCTCTACCAAACCTCAGTCCTCCATGTCGAATTTCCCAAAAACTCTGGATATTCCCAACATACTTGGAAAAGACAGAAAACTAACGCAACAGGAGAGACAGTGATGTATGGACCAAAACCTTTGCATGTTCTGTGGGAAACCCAGGCATATCGTGAAGGACTGTCCACGATCAACCTCTCCTAATGCTCAATCGAAGGCCCGAGCGACCTCTGCAATTCCGAGCAAACCTGATTCCAAGGTCGAACCTGTGGGCATTACGGATTCAAAAACATAATAAGCAGCTCTGATATCTCTGCACAGACCCAGATCTGTGTTGATTCCATCTGTGCGTTTTCCGAGGTTTGACTCAACGCTTCCACTCTTTCAAAATCTGATTCTCTTACCATATGACTGACTTCTGACATTATTCTGAATACTGACATTCAAGCTCTCGTGGACTCCGGTTCCACTCACTGTTGTGTAGACTCATCATTCGCTTCCAAGCTTCCACTGGAGTTCCACAACATTCCGCAAATCCTGCTAAAACTTTTTGACGGCACTTCTAACGTCTCAATCATGCAGGCTATTGATATGCCAATCTGCTTTGCATCTGGCGAAAATCAGGTTGTTGCTATGTATGTAACACCGCTTGATTCTAGCTGCTCCATCATGCTAGGACACAACTGGCTCACCCACTACAATCCGTTGATTGACTGGGTATTGAGTAGTATATCGTTCCGCATTCCTCAGCAGCAAGATTCAATTCCGATGTCACTCTCCATGAAATCCACCTCTGCGGTCTCTGGAATCCCGAAATCCAATCGTGCAGACACCCCTCCAACATCTGAATAAGACTCACCTATTGACCTAGTCCCTGCTTCTGCATTCGCTCGCTTGTGCAAACTAGGCAACGAGGAGATCTTTCAGTTATGCGTATTTCCGAAAGGGAGATCCGCTTCCATCATCTATGCTTCCCTGAATCCCGATCCAACAGCCAGTCTCGACGGCATTCCATCAGAATATCACAAGTTTTCCAATGTCTTCAGCAAGAAGAAAGCAGAAATCCTCACCGATCATTGACCGTACGATCTCAAGATTGACTTGATAGAGGGAGAGAGTCCCCCCTTGGGAACCATTTATTCCCTATCTCCAGTTGAGCTAGAAACACTCTGAAAGTTCATTGACAAGGCACTAGCCATAGGATTCATCTGCCCTTCACTTTCTCTGCAGTGCTCCAGTACTATTCTCGAAGAAAAAATTAGGCGGGCTCCAACTCTGTATCGATTTCCGTGGTCTCAACAACATCACGAAAAAAGGCCGATATCCGCTTCCCTGACTTTCCAACCTGTTGTAAAGCCCCAGAAAAGCACAGATTTACAGCAAAATCAATCTCTGACATGCTTCCCATCAAGTCCACATTAGAGAGGGCGACGAGTGGAAAACCACATTCAGGACCCGATATGGTTCCTTTGAATGGCATGTTATGCCCTTCGGTCTCACTAACACACCAGCTGCCTTTCAGCGATTCGTGAATGACATATTCAGCAACATGCTCGACCGTTCAGTCCTCAGCTATTTGGATGACATCTTAGTTTACTCCAACAACCTGGAAGAACACGAAGAACATGTTGATGAAGTCCTCTGATGTCTCTGAAAAAACTGACTTTATGCAAGATCTGACAAATGTGACCTCCACAAGACAATGGTGGAATATCTCAGATACATACTCTCTCTGGAAGGACTTCCAATGGCAGATGATAAAATCAAAGTAATTCAAGAATGGCCTAAATCCCCAAAAGTAAAAGATATCCAATCCTTCCTAGGCTTTGCGAACTTTTACCGACGCTTCATTCATAATTACTTTGACATTGCAATTCCGCTTCCCAACTCACTCGGAAACCCGTAAAGTGGAACTTCTCTGATGAGTGTTGGAAATCGTTTGAAACACTCAAGAAAGCCTTCACCACAGCTCCAATCCTTATGCACTGGATTCCCGACTGTCAACTCATCGTGGAAACCGACGCTTCGGACTATGCCCTCATGGCAACACTACCTTGAAGGTCCCGGTTCCACCATTGACGTTGTAACCAACCACAAGAACCTCGAATATTTTGCAACCACCAAGCTTCTCACCCGACCACAAGTATGATGGTCGGAATACCTATGTCAGTTCAACCTCATTATCCGATTCCGACCCCGGAAACTAGGAACAAAACCCAACTCATTAACTAGACGATGGGATGTCTATCCTAAAGAGGGGAGTAGCAACTATGCCAGCGTTAACCCGCACAATTTCCACCTGGTTTTCACTAACGAACAGCTGTCATCGTCCCTCCTAGCCACATCCCTTAATGTCACAATTCTCCGCGCAGTTACCATCATGGATTTCGAGAAACTCCATGAAGAAATCTGACAATCCATCTCCTCCAATCCCACAATTTCCGACTATCCCACAAATCCTCCGACACCCCAATGGTCAGTCGATCCTCAAGGACTCCTCCAGCTCGACAACCATATCTATGTTCCCGATGTTAACGACCTTTGACTCCACGTTCTACAATATCTGCACGATCACCAAATCTCCAGACATTTTGGACAAAACAAGACACTCAGCAACATCCGACATGAATATACATGGCCGAAACTCCACAACTTCATTATCTCTTATGTCAAATCCTGTACAACATGCATGCGATCAAAATCCCAACGACACCGGCCTTATGGATTCCTTAAGCATTTACCAGTTCTGCCCAGACCGTGGAATTCCATATCCTTGGATTTCATTGAGCCGCTCCTGCTTTCATTGGGTTTTGGCAGCATCCTCGTTATCATTGACAGACTCACGAAACAAGCAATATTCATTCCAACAGTCACGACAATCACTTCTCCAATGCTTGCTCAGCTTTTTGTTCTCCACTTCTTCTCCAAGCACGGTGTTCCGACTCATGTCACCTCTGATCGAGGTTCTGAATTGGTGTCTTCCTTTTTCTGCACACTTGGAAAGGTGCTAGACATGAATCTCCATTTCACCTCTGGATATCACCCTGAAGGTGACGGACAAACTAAACGAACGAATCAGACTCTTGAGCAATACCTTCACATTTATTGTAACTATCAACAAGACAATTGGGCTGAACTTCTTCCAATTGCAGAATTCACCTATAACAACACTCCAAACGCGACAACAGGAGTCTCCCCGTTCTTCGCTAACAAAGGTTACAATCCCAACATTTCCGTCCATCCCAAATGTGATCTCGTTTCATCCCATGCGAAAGATTTCGCAATCGACTTAGACAAACTCCACCAGGAACTCCAAAAAAGAATTTCTGACATGCAGTCCTGATACAAGGAACCTGTGAACAAAAACCGTTCTCCAGCTCCGGACTTCAAGTAGGCGACAAAGTCTTCGTCAAAGCTGAATTTTTCCGCACAACCTGACCTTCAAAGAAGCTCGCCGAAAAATACCTCGGACCTTTTGATATCATCGCACTTGCAGGTACCAGTAATAGACCTTTATTCTCCAATTACTCAACAGTATGCGCACTGTTCATCCATCTTTCCATGTTTCCATGCTAGAACCTGCGACTCTGAATGCAATCCCAAACCGAATACAGCCTCTGCCTCCACCTGTTATCATCGAAGGCGAACCCGAATACACAATCGACAAAATTCTGAACTCCAAGATAGACAATCGCCAACGCTGCAAGATACAATATTTAGTATGCTGGACAGGTTATCAAGGCACCGATGAAGAAACCTCGTGGATTCCCGCTACGGAATGAGGCAAAGCTTCAGAGATCATTGCAGACTTTCATCGCAAATATCCCGACAAACCCAGTCCGACTCTTCCTTAACTTTCCTTTCTTTTTTCTGATTCTTCCGGTTTTTTTCCTACATTCTATGTTCAAGTCCCTAATTACATTTCCCCCTGTTCCAAGAAATTCCACTCCATGTTTCCGCTCAAATCCCAATTCAATTTTCCGACACCATGTCCCATATTTCATCCCTTTCCAATTCCTCCATCCTCACTTCCAATTCCCACTCCTGGTGCTGAACCATCCTTTGCACCCATGTGGTGAGAATCTGCGGCTCCTCAGAATGAGTCCACATGGAACTCGCATGATGATCAACAAACTTCCACAACTCTCAGATTTCCTTCACCAGCAACTCTGCTGTTCCTTCTTCACCCATATCCACGCCTTTTGCAACTTCTTCCGCAAATCCCAACATTCCCAGTCGACGGCATGTTCTCCCATCCTTTGTGCATTCATCCCATGTCGCATTCACTCCCTCCCCTATCAGTGAACAAAAAATATCCTGAACCTGACATCCCATGCAACAATACTGTTCATCTCCGACCCAGTTAATCGCAGATTCGTGAACCCTCCTACGGGCAATGGTTCTATCCACCACATTGCTTTTCCTTCCCCAGAATTTCTCCTCTGATTTCTCGTCGGCCTTCCTCTCCTTTTTGGCCTTTTTCCACTCCGACCTTCTCCGCTCCAATTTCTTCGCTGCTTCTTTTTGCAACTCCGAAATCTTGTGAATCTGTGCCTCTAAATCGGTCCCCGACTCCGAATCAACTGTGGAAATCAGGTCCTCAAGCAAGATAATTGGCGGCATCAACATTTTAGCTCAGAAGAGGGTAGGGATAAGGAGATCAGGGAACTGATAAGTCGAGCCCCATCCATCACTCTTATATATCACATTAGGGGTTTTGCTTAATAACCAAACCAAACCTCCCATGCTGATCTTAGGCCTCAAGGGCTCGGCCTTAAAAAGGAGATACTGTTAGAACCCAGATTCATTCTCTGCTTTTCTGCTTTTCTCTGATATATTCCAATTCGTATTTCCGACTTCCTTTTTCGTTATCTCTTATCAAAATCCCATATTTGGTCTTATGTCCATATTTATTTCTGCCCCGATCCCACATTCGCTCGGTTTCAGATTTCCGTATTTGTATCTTTCCGATTCAGATTGTATCAATTCGTTATATACGACTCCTCCATGTACTCATTAATCAGTTCAAATATTGACCCACCTTGACTCGATAACTTCTCACTTACGCCTCTAAGTCTTATCTGACTCTCCAATCTTGTCTGACTCCTCCGACATCCGACCTTCCGAAATACCAGGACATGAAGGATCCAAGAGGGTGCAACCTATAAGTTGAAGCCAACGTCTGTACATCTTGATTTCCGACTCCAATCCCGAACTCCGACATTCTGACAATTCCGACATCTGACGAGAAGAAATCCAGTTCATAACACCCTTGCAGTAAGGCTCTCAACAGGTTGCAGGTTGCATAGGTTTTACCTGCAGATACCTATATTCATACCCAGGAGTGATTTAGATGCTGGGTTAGCCTGTTTAATTAAAGATCTATTATCTGTTTACGAACCCATCCAGCCAAAATAAACACAAATAAAAAATTACCCACAGGTCATACAGATATGGGTACCCAGTATCTATTTAAGTGCCAGGTCATGACTTGACCCAAAGGTTCTCATGTACCCTTACCGACAGGTCTAAGCCATCACCATCATTTGAGGCAGAGCTTGCCAGTACAAGTGGCCTGTCCAGAAAATCCATGTCTAAATCAGACAATCCAGTCAGAATCAGACCATCTGTCTCCAAATCAAACAATCTGTCTCTGAATCAGAAAGCAGAAATCAGACATTCAAATCAGATTGGAACAATCTCCAAATTGAACAGTCTGATTCTGAACTGGAGGGTCCAACTCCCATGTGAACAATCCAACTGGCAACTCTGAACCAGACAATACAAGTCCACTTCAAACAATCCAACTCAAAAAAAGACAGTCTGAAATTTGAATCCAACAATCCAAGGCACTGTTGGAATAGACCTGTGAGTCCCTATGTTTGATCTTGGTCAATTCCATGTCACAGTCTCTTTGGGAACCAATTGGAACAGGGTAAAACTGCTTCTCAATGAAGATGATGTAACAATGAATATTGTATATAAAGATGTTCTGCTTTGTCCGTCATGAGTAAGTGAGACTTGATATGATATGGCACTATGGCTGACAGAGTGTTGGTTTAGGATAATGTAGAAAAAAAAACCAAGTGTTAGTGAGGCCATATAGAATGTGATTTTATATGCAGAAAAAATGCCAAGCTCTAGTGAGGCCATGTAGCTGTGTAAAAACCCACCAAATTCTAAACAGGGTGCCGTGCGAAGCACGGGTTACTCATCTAGTAATGTATTGATTTCTTGCCAGAGACACATTTGTCATCGTTCAGGCACGAGGTGCATGACACAGCAAACGAAGCCGTTTATGTTCCCCCATTCAAGTCCCCCCATTCAAGAATCAGCACAATACCAGGCTACACATATTAGCGCAACAGTAACAAGCGCAGAAGATACCCTTCCCCCTGCGTGACCACTGGGCGACTTGGAAGCCTCACCACGATAGTACCAGCTACGTCAGAAATCTAAGCTGACGACAACAGGAGGTGCTGCTGTCACCGTTTTGTAGATGCTCAGGGCTGGAGGGGGGTGTGTGAGGGGTGAAGGACAGCAAGCGAAGCGATGTAAATGGAGCAGAATAAAATAGAATATCTCTTGTATATATCCTACACAGCTCCCGATGGATCATACACAACCCTATGCCTCTTCGGGCACGTTCCTTATGATATGCAGTCTCTAGAGTGCTGATAGCAGAGAGTGTCGGCTGCCAAGAGGGGAGAGAAGAAGGCGTGTGGTGCTGTGCTGCAATTGGGAAGGTTTCAGACGAGTCAGTAAATAAGCAGGACTAGGAGGTTCGTATGACCATGCATGTGGCTGGAGGATATCTCCACCAGTCGCTTGCAACCTTAGCGACGAAGCTCATCAGCATATACGGTACAAAAAAACCTTTGAAACCTGGGTGATGTGGAATAGAGGATGTCCCCCTTCCCAAAAATTGATGGCAACCCTACACGACACAAGCAAGTGCACGTGCCGACTCGAGATGTTGATACATGCGTGTCTGGGAGGGTGGGAGGTGATGATTCTCAGTAGTGACCACGTGCTGATTGTCTGTGCTCCGAAACACTGTCGGTTATGTTGATTGGTGGTAGATGAGGCCGTATTGAGTGAAGTTCATGTCATGGGGCCATGTAAAACACTGCAGAAGTCTCCTAAGCCAACTTACCCCTGCTCGGAGTAGTATCTACGCATCCCATCAGCACACGCAAGCCACGCAGACAGCCAACGGAAACCGCACAGACGCAAGAGCGAAAATGCTGGGCGGTGGGGTTGCGGCTGCGGCTGTGGCAGACAAGGAGCAAGGATGGTTGTAAGAAGTGGCAGGCACCTTCGTCCGTGGTCATTCCCTATCCTATACATCTCATCCCTTTCGCCTATGCACCCATTCCAATCCAGCTACCTACCCCAATACATGTACGAACATGTTCAGAATGGCTTGGGCCGCCGCTGGAGCTGTATCTGGGCTCTGGGAACGCCCGAGGATAAGTACTCAGAGAAGATCAGGTCAAGGCTCGGCAGCCCGTCACGGGGCCATGCCGGAAACTTTTGTGGGAATCATAGCATTGATTTTCTGGAACTCTGCGCCAATCTTGCAAATTTTGCCTACAGCAACAACCTTACACTAATGGGAAATCGAATGTCTAGAGCAAGAATGACCTCAAACTACACGTCTCGGCAGTGGGACATAGTTTCATAAAACATGGGGTATATTATTTAAGACCACTTTGACAGACAAGTGTACATATTACATGACACAGTACGGGGGAAACACAATAAAAGACCATATAGGAAATGCCTGTTGAATGAATGAGGTAGAGTGGCCGATCGGCGATTGCATGGACTCCTAGTGACAAGTCAATACATTAATCGAACGGATAAGATGGGAACAGACACCGAAGATTGCACTGCATGAAAAATGTACTCACCACCATCATACCAACGTCTAATTCTCGCTAGACAAATTATCTTCCTGTTCACTCTGCTCCACAACCTTCTTCGCTTTGGGCTTCGACTTTGGCTTCGAGATGACATTTTCCTTGTCCTCAGCCGTCTTTTTCCTGGAGCGAGCTTCTTGCCCCCGATTCGGGTTTTCCGCCGCGTCTTTCCATAACCCCGCCACCTGTAAAAGAGCAAACTGCGTCAGAATAGAGGTACGTTGAAGGAAGCCAGGGTGAAGATCCGAGGAAGAGGAAGGACCGAAGATTATAACACATTGTGTGAACGACGACGGGAAGGAGAGGGGGAGGGGGATTGATAATCAAAAGTACTTGCAGCAGAAAATGCCTCCTTATGACTCAGTTCAGGATGATTGGACTTGTAATCCGTGAGCTTGTCTTTCATGAAAACATTGTAAGCTGAGGGGGCGCGTTTCTCTTTTATTTCCTTGGCTGTGCGAGCGACCGCCGTCATTCAAAATATGATACAAGGGGTGAAGCAAATACCTGGCTTCATGAGTTTGGCCGTAGCGGTCTTGGTGGCGGCTTTTGTCACTTTCTCTAAAACGAAGAACGCGTTAATGAACGACACAACGCGTGGCAATCGCGTGCGCTACACACGGGTTGTAACTTTAGGCATTATAAGAGAGAAGACGGTAAGAAGTAGAAGGACTTGGAACCGTAGGGAAGGGACGGGGTATGAGTTGGGAGCAAGACGCGTGCCTCGCAACTTCCCCGTGACTTGGTTTTTAAAGAGCAGAGAACGCGAAACATCACGTGACTGGCTAAACCTAAATATTGCGCACAGACCTGCTTTCTATACTGTATTACTAAGTATATATAAGTTGGCTGTAAGGCTGTAACAACCAGTCTCGGCTGCCGCCACTATGGAAAGCCTAACTATCACGCTCTGTTCCGAGTAATTTGATCGTTATGGTGATGGGGGTGTGATGGGGTGATCAGTGGATGTAACTACCCCCCAAAAAAGATAAAAAAATATTGTAAAGGAACATGGATGTGACAGTGCACATGTCTCTGTGACTGCCCAAGTGCATGGAGTCAAAGGTCAAATTGAAGTGCGACCATCCAGCCAACCTCATGAGGTGAGATACCATTCAGCAGATCATCTGCAATCCAGACCACCAAGAAATGGATCAGAGAGTCCCACAAGCGAGCATGGACATCATCCCCCCCACACACAAATCAACCCCTCACTACCCTCAGTAAAATTACTCAAACAAACCTCCTCCATCATTCAAAGCAACTCATCACTCTTCATCCAAGTATGCACAGGTCATATACCACTAAATCACCACCTTCAGTGGATAGGCAAAGCTGACTCCTCAAAGTGCCCTCACTGCCTGATGAAAGAGGAAACCATTCACCACTTCCTTATGATATGCCTTGCCTATGCCCCCTTAAGACACAAGTTGGAAAAGAAAATAGGATGTGGAGCCAAATCAATCCAAAACCTACTGGGCAATCCGAAAGCCTTCATGCCTCTCATCTTGTTCATCTGGAGCACAACCGGACTCAAAAAAACCTTCAGGGAGTAATGTCCAGGTACAACCTCATTACACCACAACCTTCACCCACTTTAAGGCCAACACACTGTGGACCTTATGGCCCACAAAGATGAGGAGCTAGAAAAAGAATAGGTAAATTAGCACAGAGAGACAAAATGTACATACATGTCTGACATAGGGCAAGTGTAGGAATAGAAGCAAGCATTGAGTAGTCAGCACATTTCAGCACATTTTGGCATCTGCTACTGGTCTGTGCATTTGTCCCCTAATTCTGAAACAAGTATATGTATTTGTGTACTCAATGTAGTATATTCCTTCCCAACGATTCATGTCTATCGTTGGGAAGTAAGTGCCATTAGTGTCATTATGTAGTATGTAGCTAATTTTTCTTGTAGTTCTTACCTTAGTCTACAGTTTATGGGCCCCGGTCCAATCTTACTGCACTAAATAGCTAAAGTGGGACAAGTTAATTATTATGACTAGCCTTGAAGATATGAAAGATTATCAGATGAGTACTGGTAGTGTGTACCAGGTATTTGCAAAACTACATGCCAACAACTACTTTTCTTGGAGCACCAGTATGGATTCAATATTGAGGTCACTCAATCAGTAGAAGGTTGTTACCGGAATATTTAGTGCACCTACATGCACGGCTCCCAATGCCCCAACTGAGAAAGAACTCCAATTAGAAAAAGCATGGGCACTGAGGAAAGAAAGGGCTTACACTGAGATCGACTTGCGTATTGAAGACCAACAAAGGGTATCTATCCAGGTTAGTTGAGACCCAATAAAGGCTTGGAATACACTTCGTGAGGTGTATGGGAATCATCCAGCTAACACAAGGGCAGCACTGCTTGCCGAACTCACTCGCGTTCAGTATGATGGATCTGGAATATTAGAGCATAAATCTAAGATGGATGCTCTAAGGATGAAACTCACTGAAGCCAGCCATTCTGTTCCAGAACCATTGTACCTCAACTTCTTTATCAACTCGCTCCCTGAGGAATTCGATGCCATAGTTAATGCAATCAACTACGACAAGGACATGGTTGAGAAAATCGTTAGCAACCTTTGTCAGATTGAGATGAAATGAGGGTTATGTACTGCTATGGAGGGCTCCGCATTTGCCACAACAAAGAAAAAGTTCCAAAGCCCAGGATCTCAAAGCAATGCGCAAGGCACAAAAGAGGGTCCTGGAAAGAAGAGTGTCAAGCATTCTCATGGATGCTTCAATTGCGGGGGGCAAGGCCATTGGGCCCGAAATTTCCCTAGTCCTAAAAAGAAAAATGGTAGTGGCAGATCCCAACAGCAGACAAAAAAGGACTTGAAGACTGATCAAGATAAAAACAAAGGGAGTAGTGTGCTTACAGCATGAGGCTTATTTGCGATGATAGACACTTCAATGTTCTTAGGCAAGGGTCCAATCACAAGGTGCTGCTGTATTGATACAGCAAGCGTCAGGAAATTTCATGCCAAAAATTGAAGAATTACACAATTATGAACCTTTCTCAACTCCCAAGTCATTTACAGTAGCAAACAGTGCCAAAGTTGAAGCAAAAGGAATGGGAATAATGAAAATACAGGTTAGCGATCAAGTAAAAGGGCATATAGTCGTTATTCCCCATGTCCAATGGGTGCCGGAAATCCACACTCACTTGTTTTCACCTGGCCAACTCATCAAGGATGGTTTCACAGTTTATTTGGATAAATATGGATGTACAGTCATTGATCCTGAAAAATGATCATTGGCAGATATACACAAAAAGGGAAATATCTACCCAGCAAATTTTTCAATAATCCAAACCAGCAATCTGCCTCTGATTATTCAAACAATCAATGAACCTACACAAGAAGAATTAGAGAGCCATCTTGACAAAACGATAATCACACTCACCAGGGATACAAATACAGACACCATGAGGTGGCACCAACATCTTAACATTGCTGCCATTAGGAATTGAGCAAAGAAATTTGCTAAGGGAATCGAGATGGATGAAGAATCAACTTACGATGCTGATTGTATGGCATGTATACATGGAAAGCAACACAAATTACCTTTCAAAACTGGTAGAACACACACACATTGGAGAGTTGATACACATGGACCTCGCTGGACCAATGGAAACCACAAGTATTGACAGAAAGAAGTATTTCCTGATTATCGTGGACAAATATTCATGTGGAACATGGGTAGAAACACTTACATTTAAGTCCTAAGTTGCAGGTAAAGTTGAGGACTTTATAAACCAATTAGAAACGGGTTACGGCACTAAAGTCAGGGGTGTTATGGCTGATAATGGAAAAGAGTTTGTGAATCAGAGAATAGAACATTTTCTGAAGGATCGAGGTATCACCTTATATACTTCTGTTCCTTATACTCATGAAGAGAACGGTATCATCAAAAGAGCTATCTGCACCAATACTGAAGGAGCTCATGCCATGCTGTATGCATCCTGGATGTCTAAAAACATGTGGTCAATGGCAGTCAAAACCATGGCATACTCACGCAATAGGTCACCTACCCATGTAAACAATGGCATGACTCCCCTTCGATGTATTACTGGAGAAGTGCCTGATCTCTTGCATCGCCAAATCTTTGGCAGTCCAGTCAGCATTTCCATACCTAAGGGGAAACACCACAAATGGGACTAACGTACCAAGATGGGCTATATGGTTGGCTATGAGCCCTATTCAACCAGTTTTCTTGTATGGTATCCTGGTTCGAAGTGTATTTAAAAGGCTCGTGACATCATATTCCATGTAGATATTGTTGCACTGGTAATGCCAGCACTTTATGGTGATGACACTATGACACAGGATATCAGTCAAATACGACAAGCAATAACATACCTGAAAATTCACAGCCAACAACCTCTACCCAACCTTGACTCACTATTCACATCCCACCGCATCATCTTTGTGTATCAAATCTTGGTAACCAGGGGGAGCCAGTATCTCAAGAGGAATCTACATCCGAAAATGTAGTCAGCAATCGAAACAAATCGTGATTAGTGTCAGATGTACCTGATTTTCCGATTGGATCAATTTGTTCAGGTCATCAATGTGGGGAAGCTCAGTCTTTGTTAGAAAACGAGGAAGAAGAATCTGTCATTATGCCAACTATTGAAGGAGACCTGACAAGTATTGAGGAAGCTTTGAACTTACCTGGTGAGGAAGGAGTAGCTTGGGAAAGAGCACAACAAGTGGAATGGCAGAATATGATTGACCATGAAGTTTTTGGACCTCCTACTTGACCCCCTAAAGGTACATGTGTACTGAAGATGGGTATGACACTATGAACTTCACAACAGGATGGCAAAATCACCAAGCAGAAAGTTTGTATCATTGCACAGGGGTATAGTCAGATACCTGGATTACATTTTAACGAGATGTATGCACCTGTAATGCATTGGGAATCACTTTGAATCTTGTTAACAATTGGCGCTGTTTATGGAGTCAAAATTCACCAATTTGACATAAAATTGGTGTACCTTCATGGAGTAATAAAAGAAGAAGTCTGGGTTGAGCAGCCAGAGGGATTTAAAGTACCAGGAAAAGAAGATTTTGCATTGAGATTGAAGAAAGCTCTGTATGGGACAAAACAAGATGGGAATGAATGGAGAAAAACTCTGGTGGAATTTTTGGACAAAATGTTGCAGTGGAAATGTTCAGAATGTGATTTGGCAGTCTTCTACAAATCATGGGATGACAGAACATGGGCAATCATTGGATTCTGGGTCAACGACACAACTATGGTTGGCTCTGATAACAGATTATTCAAGCTAGAAAAAGTGTTTGGAGAAAGATTTAAAATATCTGGCAAAAGTGAAGCTCACTGGATATTAGGTTCTAGTATTAGTCATGATGATAAGTCCCACATAATCTCCATATCACAGAAATATTACATCAAAGACATAGCGAAAACGTTCAGCATGCAAAACTCAAAACCAATGAAATCTCCCTTACCTCTAGGAGTTGATTTCTCCAATATTTCGCTGCCAGAAATGGAAACGGAAAAGGAAGAAACGAAAAACATACCTTATTGCAAACTTATTGGCAGCCTGATGTTCGCTGCCATAGTATCTCGACTGGATATAGCACATGCTGTGAACAAGCTTGCTCAGTACTCTTCAAACCTGAGCAAAACACACCAGAGTTTAGCAAAATGTATCCTCGAATTCCTTTTCCATACACATGATCAGAAACTATGCCTAGGTGGTGAAAAACTGAATTTACATGCCTATCCTGATGCTGACTTCGCTGGAGACATACAAGACAGGAAATCCATTGGTGGATATGCCATTATTCTAGGCAATGGTGTTGTCTCATGGTCTTCAAAGAAGCAAACCATTGTCGCTCTTTCATCCATGGAATCCAAGTACATAGCCTTATCCAAAGTCACACGTGAATTATTATGGACATGTATATTCTTGGACGAACTTGGACTTACCATTGAGACCCCTACTATGATTTACAAAGACAACCAAGGCACTATCTCTTTCACATACAATCAAAAATGCATTCAACGAATGGCCATATCGATATGAAGTTCCACTTTGTCAAGTCCAAAATTGAAGATGATACTATCATGCTAAAATTTGTGCCTACAACCGAAATGATAGCAGACATTTTCAGGAAGACTCTTTCTCCAGCAAAACACATGTACCTTTTGAACCTTCTTGGCCTTATGGACTCAACACTTGAGGGGGAGTATAGGAATAAAAGCGAGCATTGAGTAGTCAGCACATTTCGTGTCTACTACTGGTCTGTGCATTTTTCCCCTAATTCTGAAACAAGTATATGTATTCATGTACTCGATGTAGTATAGTCCTTCCCAACGATTCATGTCTATTGTTGGGAAGTAAGTGCCATTAGTTTCATTATGTAGTATGTAGCTAATGTTTCTTGTAGTTGTTACCTTAGTCTACAGGTAGTGTATAAATAAATGATTCATGTCTATCATTGGGAGTTCTTACCTTAGTCTACAGCAAGGCCCCAACAGATGAAAACCTTGGATATAAAAAATAAAATACAATTGCAGATGGATTAAATACAAAGATGGATTAAATCAAGACTAAACCCGAGTAAAAACATGAGCACAACATCTTATGGCAGAAGGATTAAATACGAAGGATTTGATCCATTTATTGATAGCCTAATATTGGTAGCTAGTAGTAAATAATTAGCTTCGCCTTCATAGGATTCCAACATGTTACAATCGTTTGTCCTTGAGTTCTAGGGGATGATTCATCTTTTCAATTGAAGTTGTTCTCACAGAGAGAATCATAGACCACAAAGAGCATGTGTGGTTTCATGATGGAATTGCCACATGAAGAACCTGTGTATATGAAGGACCATTGAATGAAATATCAAACCAAGACTTATAGACAAGGGGATGCACAAAGACTTGTGCTATCATTTATGAAAACAAGGCAATATAAATAAAACTGAGACATTGTTACATGGATGCTCTACCCTTAGCCACGAGACAAGTAGACAAGGGGTAGGAATCGTACCTGCCGGGCGCATGCTGCGGCCCACTTAGTAAGATAGGAAGAGCGGTTATCCGCTGCGCTGCGCGTATCTACGGTCAGCTCTTCATCTCCGGTCAGCCTCGGTTTCCTCTCCAGTCAGCACTCGCGCCCCCTTTCGGTCTTGACATTAGCAAGGCAGGTGAGGTGTGACTTGCAACGCTTTCTAAAGGTCATGCCGGTCGAACGATGTTACGACGTGGAGTCGACCACCGTGAGGCAATGCAGTTGTGCACGATCGTTCACCCGGGTTCCAGTTATTATCCTGTGCTTCAACTCTTCGCCACGAGGCTAGTAGTCCCCGGTGGGGAAGATCACCACAGTGATCTTCAAGTCCGTCGTATTGTATTTCCCAATCTACTTCACGCTCAGAAGTCGGGTATTCTCCCTTGATAACCTACATGACTTGACATGTGGACGCAGCCGATCCAAGTTGACAATTGACATCTAGCATATGTGAGGTGTCCTGGAAGTTACTAACATATCATGATGGGACACAGCTGCAGTACGAGATTGTGATAACGGTCCGGGTTGTGTTCAGTCACGGGTGCCCCGTTGATGTGTTGTTAAAAGATCCGAGGCTTACGGGCAATGTTTGAGCTATATATCTTGTTGCAAATAAAAATTATAATGATTGTCCCGGATAGGATGTAACATCGGCGGGAGCCGTGGGAACCCAGGATGCCTTGTAGCTTCAAAGTGCCGGAGCAAGTTCATGTTACTGACACAGAATTTGAAAGCCTCGGGGTCGGGAGAACTATAGACCAATTATAGACCACTACACTTACGGGTCGCCGTCGGAATCTCATAAGGAAATGGGAGTGCGGCAGTTGCGAGCATTCGAATGGGAGAACGTCTTCACTAGACGATGAGTGTGCACACTGTGAACCCACAAAGCACCCATAGGGATTCGTGTCAGGGAGCGACCATCTTCTGACCCCAGATTTATGAAGAACGAGAAGTAAGACCTTGAAATATTGTGACACTGTGTTCAGGAAAGACCATACAGTGTAATAGAAGGATCGGGTTGATATCGGACAGCAACTGACCAGCCCGGCAGTTTTTCAACAACAATATTGTGAAAATAAGGGCTATCAGGTTGAGCTGTACAAAATGAACCAAATTTCACATGTGAACACCGGAGAGATATGAATCTGAACATACTTTCCGCGTAGGTATTTTTTTTCCTGCTCTCAATCAAATTGAATCAATGAAGGCATCGCGGCAATGAGAGTTGGCGGAGTAGCTGAGCAATATTACTGTGTTGACAGAAGATCAATGTCTTACTAGGTGAGATCTTATGTCCAAGCTTGTTTCTGCGACGACATCGATCTCCAACTTACTAAGAGTACTATAAGATTCCCTCACGTGTTCTGGTATGAGTTCTCGAAATCCAGGGTACTAACTCCTTGTGATAGCTGGACCGGAAACGGCCAATATCTTATCCGAAGTACACCCACCCCTGTGGAAGGAACGTTTACTTCAAGAAATTCATTGGATTTATCGCTGCATTCAGCCTATCTTGCTCTCACTTTTCACATATGCTCGACGTCATGAGCTGATGGGGCTTATGACATCACACCGTATCTGCCCTTTGGGGCGCTCCTCAGTTCGTATAAAATCTTGTACAAAGCAGAAAAGATCCTCATTCCGCTAACATACCAACCAATGACTCGAATACTTTTAAAGTGAGACTTGGGTTTGGATTTTGTCTGGTGTTGTCGCTGATCATCAGTTTCTATTCATAGCCTCTCCGCAGAGCGAAGAGCAATCCATTTCGGTGCTGGAAACATTGGACGAGGTTTTATCGGCCCCTTATTGGTTCAATCTGGGTATCATGTCGTCTTCGCTGACATTGATAAAACTCTCATTGACAATATCAACGAGTACGGCGAATATTCCGTGCACATCCTCGATACCAAGAGGTCCCGTCCCATGACCGTGTCTGACATCTCTGGCATCATATCGACCAGTGACCACATTTTCGGTGAGATCGCCAACCCGAAAGTGAATATCATCACAACTTCTGTGGGCGTTGGTATCCTCCCCCGGATCGCAAAGACGCTGGCCAGAGGAATTTCAGAACGTCGAATGGCGGGTTGTGGTCCCTTGAACGTGATCGCCTGCGAGAATGCTGTTGGAGCCACTGCACAGCTGGCAAAAGCGGTCAATGAACATCTTTCTGTCGAAGATAAGGAGTACGCAAAAGACAATGTGGGCTTCGCCAACTGTTCAGTGGATAGGATTGTTCCACCTTTCAAAAATGACACGCCTTTGGATGTCGGTGTTGAGGGGTTTTCAGGTGAATGTCCTCTTCTAACGCAGATAGCTTGCCCTGATATAGACATTCAGAGTGGATCGTGGATAAACAGCAACTTCGAGGTCTAGGACAAAGCGGTACGTTATGTATTGAAGGTATGCGCCTCACCGACAACCTCGATGGGTACGTCGAGCGGAAGCTTTTCACCCTCAACACTGGGCATGCGATCACTGCGTACCTCGGAGATCTCTACGGGTACTCCACTATTTACGAAAGTATCCAGCACGAGGAGGTCGTTCGTGTGGTCCGTGGTGCTATGCACGAGAGCGGTGCTGCGCTTTTGAAGAAGCACCCCATGTTCTCACCGGAGGAGCACAGGGATTACACGCACAGGATCGTGGCTCGGTTCCGCAATCCCAACATCGGCGACGAGGTTGCACGTGTCGGGCGCCAGCCATTGCGGAAACTCGGACGTGGAGATCGCTTGTTGGGTCCGACGCATATGGCACGCGAATATGGGCTACCTGTAGATAATCTTGCCCGAGGCATCGCGGCAGCATTTTTATTCCAAAACGGAGAGGACGAGCAAGCGGTGGAGCTTCAGAAGAAGATTTCTCGTCTGGGAATTGAACGCGCTGTGGTAGAAGTGACGGGCTTTGAGGATGGCAGCGAGGAATATGCCCAGGTCGTGGGGGCTTATCATGAGTTGCGAGCGCTCAGACCCGCATAATGAATAATTTAATTGTGAGTTCACTGAACGGACTTGGCCCGTCCAGTGATTAATTGGGACTCGGTGTATAGTATCCTCCATTATGTTGTATTTTTCCCAGTTTTCTTGGATTTTGTGTGCATTTACCACTTGCAGGATATTATCAATATGGAATATTCACTGCCCTTGGATCTTGCAGAGAAATAGCCTGTGGAAAACATCCTGTCGATATATATCAGCCTATTGCATTTAGGGCTCTTTGTTTACCGAGGTGTTGCCACATAAATATTCAACTCGACATCCGCTCAAGTCTTACATTTTAGCAGCAAACATTGTGTTCAGCTATAAGAACTGACTGATAAGATTGAAATGCTATCTTCCGGGCATCTATCCCAGGCCGCAACAGTGGCAGAGTATACCTAACTCAGTCGCAGAACGTAATGGCAAGGTTAACCTTGAGGTTGTTTGCCACAGGGTTAGGCTTAAAAACTTCTGTATGAAATTTTGTGGCGACTTACATTGTCAGTCTGACAAGCAACCTGGACGCCAGTTTGACCTGGGTTATGGAACGCCGTATCGCAATTTGCGTTGGTACCTGACCGTAGAAGTTTATTCTTTGCGTCAGCTCAAAATTCTAGTACTACTCACAGTCTGCGCCAGTTCCGTCGCACCCGTCGAAATACCTTAACCGTCGTATAGCGTTGAGAAAGCTCCTTTACATAAATTGTGAGTCGTGCAAAAATCTCACCCAAATCCACTTGTCACAGAGAAAGTATGCCTATGGAAAAATCACAGTCAGACCATCTTTCATGGTTTACGCCCAGGTGAACTTACGGGGGGATAAGCGAAATGTCGGTGCTGGAGCCGCCTCCCGGAGTAGTGGGGTTTTGAAGCGTTGTTTCCACAAGAGTGCAACCCTCGCCGTTGTCACCGCAAGAACCTGGAGGGGATGTATCATAAAAATAGGTTTCCACGATGTGTAAATTCAACCATGCCTGTTTGTAAGAAACTAGAATACGAAAAAATGAGCGTGCGCAGTCAGGGAGCTGTCGATGATGAAGGATGTACGCAATGGCAGCCACTAATGGCCCGTTAGACGTGAAACTTCCACCTGTAGAAAGGGTTTCGCCATTGGCTTTTAGCAATGGCTACGTCATGGTTTCATGTGAGTGGTCAGTGTCTCGCTGCACCAGTGTCTCATTATGGTCTCACCGTTCCAGTGCCACAGCTGTGATACAAGTCAAATAATTGAATGACGGAGGGGTGTAAGCGCACTTGTTGGTGAATGTTACAGTATGGCTCTCTGCTCTGGTACTTAAGATGGACATCCCTACTGCAATGGACACTGTGAGTATCCTAGAGAAAGACATTGTATTAGGGTCAATGTAAGAGGTCTGCTCTGCGCTTCGAGATAGGTTGTATGTTAGCAAGATGCTTAAATACTCGACATGCAGATGGAGTTTTATGCTTGAAATGAGGGTGGTGAAATATGCTGATATAGCTTGCCGCGCTTTCCAGACCCGATCAAGCAATTACAGAGGTGCGAATATGTTGCCATTGATCGGGGAAGATTATTCACTTGATACATATCGTCCCCAGGATCGTGACCAACGTTCGTGCCAAATAAAGGAGTTAGGCTTCCACAAGAATCAGAACTTTCTCGTATGTCGTGGTTGTAGAACCAGAGGTATATACTCCCCCCCGCTAGTTTATCTCGGTTGGAAGAAAAATTGCAGTGCCGATCAGACCGCAGTCAGTAGAAAACTGCGCATCTGAGATAAACACTTGAGCTTAACTTGAAGACTTTAACTCCAAAATCTTGATTTATAGATGATCATGAAGGGCAAGACCACTGCCATGTTGCATTGATTCTTTTGAACTTCAATCGTAGGTATATGTCCACCGAGGTTTATACCCATCTAGTAAGGGAAGATCAACTTCATCAGATAGCCGAGGGGATGACAGCGGCGCGTCATTTCAGCGAAATGAATAAGGAACAGATCCAGTGACATTGTTTACATAAAACAAGAGCTTAGAAACCACGCAGTCTGGGATCGGAGGCTCCGGCGCAACTGATACCCTCTAGCGCACTGCCATCACATTTCTAAATTACTAGTAGAGAAGGAGAACGTGTGGTGTGGCGTTAAACTCACCACTATATATGTCCGTGAGAGAATCTATGAGATGCAAATAAATCTTATCCACTGGCAGAGCATAACCAAACCAAGCGTAACGTTACTTACCGCTAGTAGTAAGTCAGGGTGTTGGGTATTTCAGCGATGGAGGTGAAATGTTGAATCTCCATAATAAAGGAATTGCAAAATCTGGCACCGTAAATAGACGGGTACTGTTCTGGCTCTGACGCGCTCAAGAAGCCACTGCCATTCAAAAGATGGGGCAAGAAACTCACCTGGGGTTCCCACGTAATGATATCTATCCACAGGAAATTAGTTTGGATTCAGGAATGTTGAAAATTCCTTGTGAACACCTTGAGAACATAAAGTTATGATTCCCCGGGGAGGACAAAGTCTGACGGGGATCGTTCGTACCGTCTTGTAGGATATCAAAAGTTCATTCGTGTTTCTCTATTGTATGACTGACTTTATTGGACAAAATAAAATAACTTTCCAAAGATCCTGCATTATCCTTTAGAATATGGGATGATCATGACACATCACACAAAGATACCTTATAATCCTGTGTGATTCTGCATGATTTTATGTGATTTATTAGGATTTTCCAAGATACCAATGTGATATGGGTTAATCTTTCATGATTTGTACTGACTTTTCAGTTTCTGGAGTCCTGAGTGATCACTGAGGATTTGCCAAAATCAAGGAATACCTCTAGATCACACTGTGTCATTCAGGATAGCTGCATGTGATTTACATAGATCATGTATGATATTCCCAAATCACTCATCCTTTTAAATCATGATGTGATACTTTCATGATAATTGGGTAGTGCATGATTTAGGAGGATACATCAGGATCTGGGAGAATGCTACACTCATGGAGGATTTTGAATGATTGGACAGTATTGTTATTTCAAGACTAGCAAAACAATTCTTAATAACTCAGAAAACGTCAAACCATTAAAACATTATTCAGTGCGTCATTGTAACAAACTGGGCACTTATCCGAGTCGATGCCAACTTTTCAAACACAGTGTTCGTCCTCTCATGCCCTGTTCACCGCCTGTCGCAGGTCTCTTCAGAAGTGTCCTCAACATTAGAAATGCTGGTACCGCGACACTGCAAATGCCGTCTTCAACGGAAAACTGTCTCCTTGCTGAATATCGCGATGGAAGCAGGGCCGGGTATGTTTTCTGTTGACACCCTGTCGTTCACACTAACATCTTTTCAGACCTTGTCAGTCGACGTGTTATCGAAAGGTGACTTCTATGTGAGTTCATGATCCATCATCCTAACGCCCTGATATGCGATGTTGAGCTGATACATGCTAGTGAGCTGCAGCGGCTGATACCTGTTGTCAACACCGAGAAACAGCTCAATTTGGCTCAGAATATATCCGAACTCATCGAGATGCAAGTCCGAAAGACACCGCAGCAAATCACAGTAAGCCAGTGTGCAGAATCGTGATGATGACTGTGCTCAAGTGTTCCTTGCAGCTCCAATTTGATCAGGAGACATTCCTGACATATGCGACCATGGATGGTCTCGCCAACGATCTTGCGTCGAAGCTTGCGGACAGCGACGTTCAGCGTGGCAGGCTGATCGCGCTCTACATGGACAAGTCTATCGAGTCCCTTTCGATTCTGGCCGTGCATAAGGCCAGTGATGGCTACATTCCATTGGATATCGATCATCCCACCGAACGCATACAGACAATCATTCATCTTGCGCAAACAACAATGGTGCTCACCATGAAGGAGCATCACAGTCGACGTGCTTCCATGATCCTCGATGCCACCGTGGAGGCGGTGTCCATAGATATCAGAGATCTTTCCCTGGGTGTGAAGCTGGACGTAGGATGTGTTGGCCGAGACAATGTCTGTCACGTCCTGTTCATGAGCAGGTCAACAGGGACACTGAAAGGTATGTCATATGGTTCATTGGTCTTGTGGAAGGCTACTCACTCGTTTTTCATAGGTGTCATCCTGACCCATGGATCCATCATTGAGAGCGCCATTGCCTCCCAAGATATCATTGAACTGCTGAATGGTCGTGTGCTGCAGTCCTCCAACTACACATTCGATGTTAGCGTCTGGGTGAGTGCGCCTTGAGTTTTCTTCTGCTGACATGTTGGCCATAACAACCTTCAGGACTGGAGTGCCACTTTGATTGCCAGGGGAACATTGTGTATTCCATGCAAGCAAAAGCTCATAGATGATCTCCGGGGAGTTAGCCATGACATGGATGTTCTCATCAATCTGTACATGACCACACGTTGCATTCCATGGAGGATTTATTTACACCTTCACTTTGTAGCTACGGACCAATGGAAGCTAGCACAAATGTGGTGGCTCTCAGAGGTGTCACTACAACCACCGACCGCACTAAGATCAGGTATAACTTCGGCCTGAATTCTGTGTACAATTTGGATGAACATATGCAACCTGTTCTGCTCGGCTGCATCAGCGAGCTGTTCAACGGCAGCCCCCAAGTTGCATGAGGGTACCTGCAAAATCCTGAGGAGACGGCCGAAGCATTCGTCGCCGACCCGTTCTGTCCTGGATTGACCATGTATGTGACTGGGGACCTTGTTCGCTTGAATCCGGTGGACGGTCGTTTGTGGATCGGCGGGGACACCCAAATCAAGATCCGTGGCCTCGGAGTAGAGACCAGCGAGATTGAAGTGGTCCTGAAGGCGAGCAGGATGACTGTCAGAAATGCTGTCGTCATGAAGGTCAATGTGGGGCATGAAAATTTGGTGGCATTCTTGGAGTACGGTTCAGACGCAAGCGCAGAAGACATGACAATCGTTGATGACGAGGCCATCGATGAAATCATGGCGTCGCTCAGACATGCCATCCGGCAAAAGCTTCCGAGCTACATGGCGCCTGCTATCTATGTCACCCTCAACCGGTTCCCTGTGGCAAGCATGGGAAAACTAGACCGGAAGGTGCTCAAGCCGTACTTTCACTTGCATGAACAGACAATACAGGCATCACTCAAAAATGGCGCAGGCGGCAGCATCAATGTCGATGCAGCGCAGCTGACAGAGACACAGCTCACCGTCAGTCTCTGTGGGCATTGACCTTGTGCATAAGGGAGGCCCTGCTGCGCATAGATGACAATTTTTACACTGTGTGGGGCGATTCGTTATCAGCCATCCACCTCGCTTCCACAGCTCGCGAGGCAGGCCGCCACCTTCTAACCACAGACATTATCCACAAGCCAACGATTCGTGCAATGGCAAAGATCGCCAAGTCAGCTGTGGTGGATCACGAGTATGACGATGACAACACTCCCTCAGTCACTCTAGACGAGATGCGCCTGAGGATCTCACTGTGTTGACTGTGGACGAACCTCACCTTGATTTCTTGCAGATGAAACTGCTCCCAGACCATGGTCTCTCCACCAGGCAAGTTGATTGGTTTAGGGTTTAGAAATGCTTACGCTTCAGTACTGACCGCTTTTGTTCCAGCAACGTCCTGGATGTATACCCCATAACAGGGCTTCAGACGAGTCTGCTCATGGCCGGACTCATGGTTTGGGATGCATACAATGTTCGCCAGGCGTGGAATCTCCCCCTGGGGATGCACAGTGACAGGCTGCAAGAAGTGTTTGAGGAGTTCATCAACCATCCAAATGGCATGATGTTCCATACGGTATTCACATTTGACCCTACGTCCAACTGGTGACATCAAGTATTGATGAGGCCTGGAGCATGGTGCATGGAGTGGACTACCATCGTTGTGTCTGATGAGACTGAGCTTGAGCTCTGTGTGGCCGAGTATGAGAGCAGTCGTGCTATTCGACCTTTTGAGCAAGGGGAGGTTGCCGCTCATGCATGCGTCTTCGAACTCGAGGGATTTGCCCATGTTCTTGTGTGGTGCATACACCATGCCTTATTTGACAGCTGGGCCATTGACAATGTGATATCTGACCTCCACGTGTCTATGACTGCCGCCCCCTCCCTCTCCGACATTTGTTCAAACCGATGATCAAATACCTTGAACGTCTCAACCGCACGGCCAGCGTGGACTTCTGGTGAAGCCATCTAAAATGCATCGCCGACATCTTTCCTTCACAGTTTGCCCAGTGCCCCTCGTGTGGCGGCCGATGTGACAGTGACGTGTGCAATCCACACAGGGCACAACTTATTCGGTTGAGTTCCTATGACGAGTTGCGTGACATCGCTGAAGATTGCCCTTTTAGGTGGACCGTAATTAAAAGTGTGCTCCTATCCTAGAATAAATATACATGTGTTGTGTCTATGTGTAAAATGATTTGAATACAGCTTATTATATATATATATGAATATGTCTGTGGTGGCAAGGTGAATCTGAATGGCAAAATTCCGTCGCCAGCGGGGAGAGAGTGTGGATGGTTGTGTTGGAGGACAGTGACAACATGGGCAGGAACATCAGATGAGAACGAGCATTGGGGTCATGTTAGAAAATGAAATGAACGAGGTTAGCTAAATTGAATAACGACACAATGGGACTGACCTGTAAACCTAATAGTATCTCGACATGTTCAGGGCCCTTAATCCGAGTGTTTTCACTGTTTTTGACAGGTGTACTGATGTTCACAGAGCTGGAAACAAGAGTCATCCAGTGTGAGCCTACCAGTGTTCAGTCTGCTGGCGAGACACTTGTTGTCATCAACACACACTGCAATGCAATCAACTAACGTCAAGTCTCTCACTACAAGATCGTTGTGTGCGCTTTCGGGCATGGTAGGAGCGTCTTTGAGGCTCCGGGCTACCACGCCTTGCCTTATCGCCGCGACCGTCTTTGACTCATTGTCCATTGCCCTGAGTGTGCGGTCAGTGGCATATCTCCTGAATATTCAAGTGACTTAGCTGATTTTGTGGTCATTCAGACTGTCATATTCAGAAAATAATCTATCTGACCCGTTGGGGAGATCACGACACACACTGGGATTGGGGTTGGAGGTAATATTTGGCATGATGGTGAGCTACAAGGGTGTGGGAATGATTCTAGGAAGCACGCCAGGATGGTTGAGGATTGCAATGTCTGTATCGGTGGAGTGTTATTGAAGATTGGGATGTCGTCGCTGTGCAGGATTTCTGCTATTCTTTTCAATCTGATCTCAATTATCTGCGGGATTGGGTGAGTGTAAATCCCGGTATTTTCAGTGGTCGCTATCGAGGCTCACCTTCAGTATAATTCCGGGTACAGTGTGACTATTTCTCTTTACGAAGCCAGATCTGACCTCCTTGGGTGTGTGAAATGGCTGCCACACTTGGCCTTGAATGTGGTGCTCAGGACTCCAAGACACACTCTCCTGGAGATTTTGACATCTCCTATGACCCTGAACATTGGGAAGCTGGTTAGCGCAACATTCGGTATAGTGGGTGTTCTCCTGGGGATGAAAGAAACCTTGCCATTTCAGTTGGCTGGGCTTCTATGTGCTCATCATTCATTTGTTCTTTCATGTGAGTTTTGGGTTTCCACAGAGATATTGCGCAGCTCACCATGTTCTATTCTTTCCTAGCATATCAGTTTGTGCAGCTGGCATGCCTGACTTCCCAGATGATCTCACAGGCATTGCGAGCTTTGGAAAAGTTTTGCTGTATGTTTGGACTATCAAAAAGGCAGACAAATCAGGACATGGCGTATAGTTGAATTTTATCATCTACAGTGAATTTAATTATTAAGTTGGTATCTGCTTTTGTAACATGATAAGTAATCTGCCTCGGTTATGATATTAAAAGGCTAGTGGGGCAAACTATTAAAATGCAGAAAACTCCCCGCTATCAGCAAGCACAAACTGGAGGTACATCCAAGCATCAAAAAAATACGATTCCCTGGGACGCCAATCGTCAGGTCTCTCGAGTAGCATGTTGACCATTGGTTTGGTGAGGATCACCTCGACCTCACTGGTGCACAAATGAACCACTAGTGGCGGAATGAGCTGTCAAAGACAATATCAGCCCAGCGACAACGTGAATGTGTTAAACTTACTTTTGGCTTGGGACTCAAAGAGTTAGGGATGCCAGAAAATTGAAACTTCCAATGGACACATTGGGCATGTCAACACCAAATAAAAGAGAAACATAAAACACTCACCAAGATAGCCTACATAGGGTCAGTTGGGATCAAAGAGGATCCCATGACCATGCAGTGGAATGAACATGCACGTAGAAGCGCATCACCTGTGTCACGACACTGTATGTCCATGTTGACATGAGAAGCGAGTGCATGGTGTGTCGGGTGTCCCACCCCAATGATATATAAGTGAAACTTTGTTTGAAAAACCTTCATAAATATCAGGGATACCATTATACATTAGCAAGTAGAAAGGACAAACTTTTTTTATTGCCTCGAAATTAACGTCAGACAGCCACATAAAGGAATCAATCCAGTCTTGAAGGTTGTTCAGCTCCCGATTGGCCATTCGACATATGAGGGTTTTGACCCTTCCATTGAAAAACTGCTGCAAGTGAGGTTTAGGTCTGGCTGAGTTGGAGTCAAAATTACCTGACACATGTATAGTCCTTCTGAGAACTTGTGAAATGGGTCACTGCTCCGCATGACAGAGGCCAATTCCCGTATGTTTGTCACCCTGATACCCCCTTGCTAACAAGGTGTAGTTCATTTTCCATCAAGTGCTCCTTTCAATAAGTCTATATTATTACCAGTGTTTGCATCCACTTGTTCTATGTATATTAATAAATTTTCAGTTATTTCCCTCTGTTCTTGGAATATTCAAAGCTGTGTGCTGCCAAATGTAGGTTATCTACATTGCTCTCGTGCACCCCATTCTTTGGCTGTGTTTGTTCTGTTGGGGTGCTGTGCATCCCCTTCCTTGTCTGTGTGCCTCGTTGCTTTCCATATATGTTTACAATCATTGCACAACTCACACCAAAATCTGTATAGTAGCAATTATAAGGTCAATCCACTCTGCCCATACTCTATTGATAAATGTACATATGTGGACCTGTGGCAGAGAACAGATGCCCCAAGCTCATTAAAGAGTTCACTACCTGATTAGCTTTAACTAGAGGCTCTCCCAAACAATGCAAATAGCATTTAAATTTATGAATCCAAAGGATTCATGTGTCCCAAAATGACAGATCAGTTTGCACACACCTATGAGAGCAGGTAAGTTTATAATATCTATCACATAAACCTTGATAATTTGTGTCAACATCTTTGTTATATTTCAAGCCCTGTGAGAGGGGTGTTGTTACCATAGTTACCTATAGATATGGTCATGAAAGCTTCAAGGTCTGTCACATTTGAATTGTCAAAATGAACAGTGTCAGTAGCACTGACCATTTGAATGCTTTGGGTCAGAATGATAACCATGACATAGTAGAGACATAGCACTGGCAAATCTAAGCAGTATTTAAGTATAGACACACATAGTGAGAAATCCAATGGCTTGGCCACTTTGGATGTAATATCTGTTTGACTGTCTTCTTTGATTGAATTTATTGACAGAGGGTATGGTGAAGTTTGTTTTGTTGGAGCTGGGGCCTCACCCATGCTTGCTCCATAGCAGTAATGTGTGTATTTTTATGAGCTACAGGCTGGTTTGCATGCTCAGGGGCAATGTCATGCATTATGCAATGAACTAGGGGCCACCTGACCCATGATTGCACATCGTCTTTGAAAGAAGAAAGTATATTGAAGGATACATCCATGGGTTGTGACATGGGTATCATCAAGTTTGATCAATGTGAAAAACTCAAAGTTCCAATGGGAACAAATTTGACTTATAAATACTGCTGACACTGCCTAATAAATTGCTCTATCATCACCATCTTCAATTCATACCTGTCCCATACTTGTCCTGTACCTGTACTGTACTGTGCCATACCTGTCCTACTTGTCCCACACACCAAGTGCAAACCTAAGTGTCCCAAATATCCCATATTGAATGTCCTGCCATTACATGTACATGTATGAAGAGCAGGGATACAAATTGGGCTGTGAATGAGGGCACTAGGACTTCTTGTACCAATCATAGTACTGATGTGGAGAGCAACACAGTCACATGATGATAATCATCAATGTGAAAAACTCAAAGTCCCAATGGGGACATATTTGACTTATAAATACTGCTGACAAACAATCATAGATTTGAAAAATGCAAGTTATTTTACAGGAACCTCTCATGATTTCCATACTTCCATCTAGTTCCTTCATTTTCCCCTATTGTCCTCCTCTCACTCCCATTTATGTTTTGTCTCATTGAGGTCTTAAGGCCATTGAAATGACACTGATTCATGTGCCTGTGACTTAAAACCCAATCAGCACATTTGACAATGAAGGCCTCTACCACCACAGGCGGTGACATTGCACGCACACATTGGTGAGAGAGGCCTGAGTACCTGGGTGAAATGACATACTCTGGCACACCACCAGTGATGACGTCATATGCACAGTGATTCCCATAGTGAGCTGTTTCATTCCACCCAGGTACTATGGAAACATTAGTCTGCATCCTACCTTCATATGCTTTGCCTCTCTTTCACAGTCACATTGCATAGAATGCAGTAAAGAGTAACAGATGGCAATGAGGCTAGAGAAGCAAACTTAGAACTAAGCAATGAGATGTAGGTATGACCCACATAAAAATGGTGAAAATATTGCCAGTAAACAAACCCCAAGGATCCAGACACAGCCCAAATACACTAGCAGACTAATCATGTAACTGCAAAGTATTTAATTGACATATATGTGGGAGAATAGTGGAGAACACACCGAAACAAGCTAAGGGGATGGGCAGCAAGTGGCAAGCAAAAGCCACAGAAAAACTAAAATGATGTTGCTCCAGAGTTGGTAAGAAGAACAGGAAGACAATCAAGAATACTTACCAAGACTGTTTTGTGGATTGCCAATCCAAGTGAGTAGAACAAAGAATCTATGAGACCTGCATCAGCAAAAGATAAATAAAATATTGTAGTGTAAAAATATGGTGACTTGCTCCACTGAAAGAATGCCAGACAGTAAGCAAGGAAAACACAAAGAAAAGCAATGGAAAACACACCAGATAGCAGTACTCAATAAGTTATACACAGGGATTAGGCCTGGATTTGGGAATTTAGGAAACTTGGGGAGAATTGATGGAAAACATTTTGTTTCCAAAAAGGGCAGAAAGCATGCAGAAAACATGATTGAAACTTTAAATTCTCCAAAGGTTCTCCCACTTTAGCTCAGAGAACCTTCAGAGAACTTAAAGTTTTGGCCAGATTTTCAGTCCTTTTTGGAAACAAATTGTTTTCCATCAATTCTCCCCAAATTCCCTCAATTTACAGATTTGGCCTTAATCCCTGTGTATAATGTTGCAAGAAGGCTTGGGGGTGTGTGGCCAGTTGTCGCCAGGTGGACTGGTCACGTGAATGAGGAGCAACTTTGCTGATGTACGCAAGAGTGTACGCTCTTGTGTATGTAAGCTTGCATAGTCAGACACCAGCATTGACAGGCATCGATGCACCACAGACGCATGTGACCAGGCAGCCAGGACACTGTCGTTGATGACAGCGTCACTGTGCGTGATGTTTGACGTCACGCCGACACCTTCTCACTGCCACGCAAGCCCAAGGCCACATCTGCGCCACCAACATGGACCACAATCACTCAAAGGCCTCAGACAGGCCACATCGACGCCAGGGGACCTTCAACAGGCCCTGGGACTGCATGTAAGCTGTGCCGCTGTGCGCTGCGACATCCATGCACCCCGGCGGTGACACACGACCAAACAGTGCCCTAGGACATCCTACCACCACTGCGGATGAGTGCCATGTAGGGGGAAGCTATTTTGGGACAACCGACATCCCCCCCTGCCCTGGCGAAGTCCTGGAGTGCACACACCACAGGTGCTAGGGCTGCCACCCCCACTGCCCTCTCTCTGGGCCCACCCGCCCTCTCTCTGGGCCCACCGCCCTCTCTATGGGCCCACCGCCCTCTCTCCACCGCCCCCACGGCCCACCACCCTCTCGCCACCCCCACTGCCCTCTTGCCCCACCACCCTCTTGCCACCCCACCACCCTCTTGCCACCCCCACCACCCTCTCTCCGCCTCCATTTCCCTCTCACTGGCCCCATTGTCCTATCGCCAGCCCCATCACCCTCTTGCTGGCGCCACAGCCCTATCGCCACCCCCGCCGCCCTCTTTCCACCTCCATTGTCCTCCTGCCCTTCACGTTTCCCTTCAACGCCAGGCCAGCCCATCTGCATTGCCCCCACATCCACATGCCCTCTGTGGCCCCCTTCAACACCCTGCCACCTTCTCTGCTGCCCACACACACCTGCATGCCCCATCCACATCGCCCCCACCCTCTCCTGTTTCCCCCACCCTCTTCGTGTCGCCCTCACACCCACACACCATCTGTGGTGCCCCTCAATGCCCTGCCACTCCATCTGTATTGCCACCACACACCTGCACGCCCTCCGCTTCGCCCCTCAATGCCCCCACCCCATCTCCGTTGCCCCTCAACACCCACCTGCCATATATATAGGAGGAAAACTTTGTGAAAATGCCAATCACTTTTTGATCCCCTACCACCACCACCCAAGGAAAAAAAATGCCATCGTGTTCCAAGTCGTCATCACCCACTTGCTCCATCATTGAAATCAGCTCTGGTGAAGAGCTCGCCGCCAAAGTGAGGGAGTACGACGGGAGAAGGGCGGAATTGGAGGCCAAGATGCGGAAAAGGGCAAAGGCGAAGCGGGAAAAGCAGGAGAGGGAGGCGGCGGAACAGCGGGAGCAGGAGCGGAAGGAGAAGGAGGAGCGGGAGTGGAAGGAGCAGGAAGAACGGGATTGGAAGGCGAAGGAGAAGGAGGAGGCTGATTGGAGGAAGCGGAAGGAGGAGGCGGATCGGCAGAAAGCCAAGTTGATGTGGGCGGTGTGGGAGGAGGCCCGACTCAAACTTGTTTCGGTAAGTCAGGAATCTGTCTGCTGATTGATGGAGTGACAGAAAGATCAGACTAGCTGGAGAAGGTCAACCGGAATCCGAACGGCAGTTTGGAATTCGTCAGAGGCCGCAAATGGCGTCTCAAGGATGTCTGGTCGGAGGCCGATGACTTCTACGCTAGGTGCGTGCTCTGTCAGATGTGGGGGGAGTGCGTCGATGAGGAGTGGAGGGCCAGAGGACCGGAAAATCATGGAAGCAGGCCTGCATTTGGTGTCAGAACAATTGGACGAAATGCACAAGGCCAGGCGACACGGATTCCGTGACGGAGATGGCGGGGAAGTCATCGTTACTGGCATCTGGGTGGGTTTGGGCAGAGAACGCGGAGGCCGGACCAGGACCGGTGACAAAAAGGCGTTGGGCAGAAGCAGTTGTGGATTGGGAAGGGGTGGCGTCATCAGGGAAGGGTAAAGGAAAAGAGCGGGCAATGGAGGACGAGGTGGAGGATGAGGCGGAGGATGTGGGGCTTGCAGCAGAAGTCTGTGGGCTCCGTAAAACAATCCATTCCCTCACGAAGTGGCTCTGTTACAATGTGGAGGGGATGGCGACCTTCAACGAATTGTTGAAGAAGTTGCACAGGATCACGGAAATCAAGTTCAAATTCCAGAAGAAGCGGTGGAAGACATATCACGGAGCATTGGCACCGCAACCAGAGTTGGGCTCGGAAGCTGGGTCGGAGAATGAGGGGGGAAATATCGGGCTGCAAATGGAAATGGAGAAAGCGGCAGATAAGGGGAAAGGGAAGGCAAGGGAAACGGATGAGGTCAGAATGGACGTCGATGTCGTCCCAGAGGTTCCAGAGAAGGCGGTTCCGGAGGAGGCGGAAATCACCGAGGAACCGGAGGTGGAAGTTGGCCAGGAGGTGGTGAATTCAGGAGATGCATATTTGGAGAAACAAGTGGACGAGGAATTGGGGAAAACAGCGGGGCTTGACCCAGAGGTCAATGGGCCGGAAGAGGAAACAATGCAGTGAATAGGAGTCGGAAGGGGAAAAAATAATATAATAAATTGGAGGAATTTCGGTGAAGTAATGTAGAAGGTTTTAGACAAAGAAGTTTTTTTTTTTTTTTGTGTTGTTTTAAGATCGGAAAAAAATTGAAATGATTGGAAAAAATGGAAAGCTCGGAACAACAGACATGATCAGATCAATGGAAATGATTGGAAAAACGGAAATGATGAGACAAATGGGAATGATCGGAAAAATAGAAAACTCGGAAAGACGAGAACCAGTGAATCAAGGATGTTTGAAGTGCAAGGGTGTCGGAGAAATCGGGATACGTCAGAATCAGATGAATGTTGGGATTGAGTCAGGATCGGGATTGGACTTGGAAGAATCATGAAGAAATTTGAGAGGGTCAGAATATCAGGATGTGAACGGTCAAAGATGTAGAAGGAGTTCCTGAATTGCAGGATGTCAATAGAAGCTTAGTAGGAGTGAAAAAATTGAAGCGTTGGGTTGGAAATTGTCAGAAAAGATTGGAGTCGAAGTGGGGGATTGGAATAGAGAAGTTGTCAACATAGTGGCTACTCTCCCTTTAAGGTAGACATCCCATCGTCTACCTCAAGCATCGGAAGGTAGGTAATGGAGTTGGAGTGTCGGAGGACCGAAGGATTCATCAGGAATGTATTGGCTTTTCTAAGGAGATGAACAGTGTCTTCTTGGAAAATTTCTCGATAGTGGTCTTGATGTTGTCTGGTTGAAATCATTGTGATCATGGGTTTCCTGAGAATTCAGAGAATATCGGAAGTTTGGACTTGAAGGAGAACAAGAGGAGTGAATTGGAAGTTTCGGGATATTTGGAGAAGTGTTTGCAGGGGAAACAGAGTAACGAAGACGTGTAGGGAAGAAAAGGGGTGTCGGAAAGGTAGGAATTGAAATGTTTTGGTGGAGTTGTGGGTTGTTTTCGGAAACATTGGTAAGGTACTTGATATTTGGCCTGGGATATTGTCCTAATGATTGAAGGGTTGGGATCATATTGGAAACGTGAGTCAGAGGATGTACGGATGGTGCATTCATGGATAGAAGGGTTTTAACAACGCCTTTCGAAGGAGAGCCTTATTGATTCCAAAGGTGGTTTGTCGGTTATTGTCCCATAACACGGAGATCGGTATTGATGACTAGACTTAGAGTTGGAGTAACTGCGTTGTATTGTGAATAATCGTATTTGGAAGTCTGGAAGTCGGAGGTCAGAAAAACTAAATCTTGGACGTGGAAGGATGTCTTTGAGGAAGATTTGGCATTTGCACTTGGAGATCATCCTGGGGTGTTCTCGAGGAAGTACAGACGTACTGTGCAGAATGCATCAGATGAAATCCTATAGCTATAGTCTCGTTAATGTTCTTGAGGTGGTTCTGGCATAACTGGATGTAAGGAAAATGATTTCCCAAAGTGAGATTCTCTCCCTCCGATAGATGTGATCTTGTTGGAGTACATAGCAGAATATTGATGATCGCTTGTTGGGAATTGGAAGAATTGATGTAATGGATTTTCCTATCGGAAATGTGCCAAAGTTTCTACATTGTCGTTGCGAGTTGAGGTTTCAACAAGCATTGACATTGGACGTCATGGTGGGTCGGGGGATGTTGCAGCGAAGTCGGATTTTCGGAGATTCGGAAAAATGCAGATTGCAGGTTTCCTAAGACATGTCATAGAATTGAATCTTCTTGTTGAGGAGTGTGGAACTAGGTACTACCCAATACCCTGTCAATCAACAGATTGTAGTGGGTGGGTTAGTGGCATCCCCAGCACATCAGAACAATTAGAAACAAGTGTCGTTATACGTAATGTAATAGCGACTGGATTTTTCGCTCGATGGGAGGACGTGATTGGCGTGGAGCGCCTACTGGGTGTTGCGACATAATGTCGTTGGTGACGGAGAGACGGAGACCAGCGGAAAGCGGGAATCCGAAGGGATGGTGTTTCAATGTAATGATTGGTCGAAACTGTTTGGAAGGGTGATTTTCGGAGTTTTAGGCAGAAGTACGAAGGGTGTTTTCAGAAAGCGCCTGTGATGTTCTCGGCAAGGCACAAATAAGATGTGAACGTGGATTCGTGCTTGAGAGTCTTTGAGCTGTCAGTTTTGGGGATTCGGAAGGTCCTCTAAAGGGACCTTGATGTTGGAATCACTTATCGTGACAGTTGTGGTTTGGGATTTTGCTTTCCTGGCGAAGGATGATGACCTCGGGCATTCTTTCACCTTATGACCAAGTCTTCCACAGTAGAGGCATAACTTGTGATCAATACATCGTTGTCTCTCCTGTAGTATTAACTTGCCATCTTGTCCGAGGATGTCGGAAAGTTTCGATGTCGGCAAAGTCGGGGTTTGGTTGGAAATTGCTGCCATGTATTGTGAGTCATCACAAGGATGGTTGGAAGTCGCATTGTTGATGCTGCTTGGAATTGGGTCAGATTTGAAGTCTTCGTTTGTGAGGCACTTGTTGAAAGGACTGGGGTACTCGTGAACATCTGATGGGTTGATGACATTCTTGGTAGATGTGTTGGTGTTGTCAAAATCAAGTGTTTGAATTTGGGTGTTGGAAGACATTATAGAAATCAAGAGTGTCAGCTTGTAAATACTGTTAGGGACACGTGCCGGGTTCAACATTGGGGTTGGATTTGATCGGAGCTCTCCTTGACAGAGGTTGGTGGTTGCAATATTTGGAAATGCACGGAATACTGGATGACTCGGAAGTTGGAGGTCCGAAGACTGATCTACACAGATGTTGGCTTCAACTTATGGGTTGCACCCTCTTGGATTTCTAGTGCCCTGGTATTTCGGACTGAAGACCAGAGTGGTATTGGGGTTCCGATTGGTCGGGTCTATTGGGAGTGTGAGTGCCAATGATGCATTGAGACTTATCGGAGATGAGCGGGAGTTTTGGATATTCGAGAATGGAATAGTCAATGCGGATGGAATAGGGGTAACAATAAATCAATATTGAGTAAGGGTTAGCTTTACTGGAAAGTGAGTGTAATCAAGGAGGGTTTGGAATGTCAGATGAGGTAGGGTCAGAATAATCAGAATGATCGGAATAATTGGAATAATTGGAATGATTGGAATAAGGTAGGAATGATCAGAATAATCAGAATGATTGGAATAAGGTTGGAAGGCCTTATCGCAGGTAGAAGTTTGGAGTGATGAAGTGTAATAAAGGTTGAATTATAGAGGATGGACAGAATATCAGGATGTTACAAATTATAATGGAATAACAAGTTGAGGTAACGAGATATGAAGGTTGCGAGATATGTGAAAGGGGTATAAGATATGTGATCAAGAGGTAGTAGGTGATACAAAAGATGGTGATACAATATGATACAATCTGATACAATACAATGTGATACAATATGATACAATACGATACACTACAATTTACAAGCTAAAGAACCTTGATGAAGAAAAACATATTTAAGACATGTGGGATTCCAAAATCAGGAACGGAAGATAAGGGTGCATGATATGGAGTTCTAAAGTCAGAGCGAACATGGAAATCAAGATGTGTGTGATACAGAGTTCTGGAGTCAGAGTGAATACAGAAATCAAGATAAGACATACAGGGATCATGTTGAAATAGAATTGTGACTAAGAATAATAAATGGGGACATGTCGTAAATGAGCAGAAAAGAGCTTATCGGAATATGTGACACGTCGGAGTAACACAAGTCGGATCTGGGATCTAACAGAAGTCACGTTCAATGGTAACATGAGTGCTAGTTGTGGTACTGACACCATCAGCATCAGACTTCATCATTTCTCGCAGTGACTGTTGGGTCACTGCCTTGAGCACTTCTTGCTCATTGTATGTTCTGTTCAATCTGCAAATTCCTTCATGGATATTTTCTCTATCACGAGCCTCTAGCTCATGATTCATGTCTTCCTCAGTATGCTGGCGCATTCTGATGCTATCCTGCTCTGGGGTAGCACTGGCTTCATGAGGACCATTTCTGTTGCTCGGTCCAGATGGAGGTGTCATCCTCTGTCTGTCTCATTTCTTGTGAGCCTTCTCAGCTTTGTGGTCGACTTCACGATCCCTATTGGGATTGTTTCCACGTTAGGGGGCCTTGCCGCCTAAAGGTTCTTGTACTTCCTCTTCCAGGGCCTTATGAACGCTTCCATACCATCTCCTAACATTTGGAGTTGGTTCACGGTGTTGTCTGCTGCATGAGCTGCCTCAGCTGCTTGTTGGCTCACTTCACACATAGTATCTATGTGTCTATGGCTCTCTTTGAGGGCCATAATCATCTGGGAAATATGTCCGGTTGTACGTTCATATCACCAGGTTTCTTCATCCTGGCGTGCTGACCCATGTTCTCTCATCCCTATTTGGGATGGTGAACTTTGCAATCTGCGATGTTTTTGGATATGTGGGAGCTGAGACATTTGCACTCCCAGCGAATTGTCTGTGTCACTCATCAGCACTTCTCCCGACTCGTTGAGAGACGATCATAACTTCGAACTGGTTGAAGTGCTTTTAGTTTTCTTAATGGGTGATATCTCATCCGTTTCTGATTCCTCTGGCATGGATCTCCTTAGATCCACCAATACTCGCTTTCGCCTCATGGAGTCAGAAGCTATGGGTGTCATGGTTCTACAAGGACTAGATATCCTCATTGGCATTCCCGTTTGCCTGTCCACATTGCGGGCAGGCTTGACTCTCCTGTCTGGGCCCTTGGCCATGGCTCCAGACATATCTGGATCCTCTCTGGATCTAGATGCTTGGCTTTGAGTTCTTATCAAAGTCATACATCTCTGATCTATCAGCCACACTGTGGTGTTCTTCTACTGTTTCAGAAGAATCAACAGTAAACATCTCTTTACTGTTTCTGAAACTTCTGGCGAGTGTTAAACTTGTCAGTTCAATTGGGCAAAACATTGGTTGGTCTTTTTCAGATTTTATCGCAGTGCTGCCAATTTGATTGGCAGTCAAAAAAAATGTAAGATACATAAATGATATCACACCAACAGACTGAGCCAATTTGTTTATTGGTATCTGTGATGCATGTGGTTACAAGTAAAATTAAGATGATGATCTAATTACTTGTGGACAACTGTATAGTTGTCCACTATCTACAAGTGCCCCCAATGGGCGGCTTATATAATTCAACCCATAAGTCACTCTGGTGACTTATATACCTTAGATAGTAGAATATATGCTACTATATGAATCTACAAGCCCCCAAAGGCATCCACAGGCCCCTGTAGGCACCTCAGGCCCCCAAAGGCATCCACAGGCCCCTGTAGGCACCTCAGGCCCCCAAAGGCAACCACAGGCCTCTGAAGGCACCCTCAGGCCCCTAACGGCCATCCCCAGGCCTCCAAAGAATCCTGCAGGACTCCAGTAGCCTCTGGTTGATGAACAAGGAGGCTTTAGGCCTCTTCAGGACTCTGGTGAACTCCTCATGATTATCCAGAATGGAAGATCCACATTTTTCCTTGTGTCTTCCCAAAGTGTCCCCTAAGTTTCCTACATTGGAATTCCATTGGAAAATTTTAATCAAATTCAAGATTTCCCATTGAATTTTCCAGGTTGTAATTTCCTGGGGGGACCATGCATTCTCCCACAGTTTCCCTTGCCTGGAAATTCTATATTCTCCTATGGTTTTCCATGCATGAAAACTCTAGGGAATATATTCCTTTAATTTTATCCATGATTTACATCACCATTTCCCAGGGTTTTCCCCCTTGGAAAACCTTTGTAAAAGCAAAGAATAATGATAGATAGTCTAACTGACTTCCTTGCTGGAAAACACAGGAGAAACACTGCATTTACCAAGGATTTTCCATATCATTGTCCAAACATTATCCATCCCATCTTCCCAAGGTTATCTGAGACCTGGAAATTCTTGGAAAACCATGAATTTCCCTGAGGTTTCCCTTTGGGGATTTTCTTTGGAAGGTGCACCCAATTCCAAAGGTTTTCCTGAGGGTTTTCCAGGTCGGAAAATTTTGGCATGCCTCCAGTGTCTGAGAAAGCGCAAAACACTTTTTGACCCTTAACCACTTATACTATTATATATATATATATACATATCAGGGAATTATGAATTATAATTCCCTTACATCTACTTACCAAAATCTCCCTACCCTAGATACACTTAATATTAACTCCTCGGGTGAGAGTCTGCATGTGCACCCCCCAGCTTATTCAGACATTGTCCTATTGTTTTACAACAGACCAAGCCACTAGCATTACCTGCATGTATTATCCCATAGGGCCCTGCCCAAATGCATAACAATGGATTTTTTTAAAAAAAGAAAAAGCCATCTGTCTCCTCAATTAGTATACTCTAGTCAATAATTACGTACCTCAAATCCAGTTCAAAGAAATGATTCTTGAGGATGGCGAGTGGGAGATTGAAGAGCATACGCTTATCGAACCATTGGGGAGTCACGTGCATGGGGACCCAGGGGGCTTTCATTCGCTAAAAAAACCGCTCCTTTTAGCGCCTGCGCCGACATGCCGAGTGATACCAATCGACTACTTCCTCCCATTATACATCGAGGCAAACGTCTCCTCGCACGGTCCTGTCACCACATCGTTCACTTCACCTCTCCATGACCCCTGGTGAGTTGCTAGACGCTTACAAGTCGCATTGGGCTGACATATGAATGTCTTTGCAGCTAAGAAGAATGGGTTAGCGAAGCCTTCCCTTCGCGTTCTTGCTGCTGTATTCTGATATATTTTCAGCCATATACAAACGAACAGGCGTCCACGAAACAAAGTGAAACTATCTGTCAACATTGGTTCTAATGGAAACGGAACTAGGTAAATAGCTAAGTTTCTTACTTGTCGCAAAGTAACTCATCGTGGAGTAAGTTCGATGTCAGACCCTCGACGTGGCCTGCACGAAAGAGTTACAGAACTCCAAAAGCGTAGGGAAGAACTATTAAACAGTCTCGCGGAACTTGAACAAAATCTCGCTTCCAAGAGACACTTAGTACTAAATACTTTGACTCCAGCCAATTCTACAACCATTCGCGGTGTTGGCAGGGGCTCCCAAAATATTGATGACTCAGATTCACTGTCCTCTGATAAGGACCCATACTCTGTAGACCAGCTTGCTGCCGCTTTTGGTCACACGCTTTCCATCAAAAGCGGCCGTGAAAAACAATTCCACGGTTCAACCGCCACAGCAGATGTTGGTTTACTTCTTTCTATGTTCTTTCCCAATACTCACACGGATAGCTTCAGTATATCCTCCAGGTATGAACCCGCTGTGACCTTTATTGATGCCTGACATAACGTTTCTGTAGGAACGCTATGAAGCAACCTCAGATTTCCCTCACTCTCCTCTAACGGAAAGGTCACGACTTAGATCTCATGGACTCAAAGAGCTCGCTTTCTATAATTGGCAGTTTCCGTGCCCCCCAGATCAACCACCTCCAGATATGACGCGATTCTTAGCTCACCTTCCACCTTATGAGCGCGTGATGGTCTTGGTGGAGTACTATCACGCGCGTTTCGGTTGGCTGTAAGGGACTGCTTTCATACTATCCGTGAATTTCACACTCGGATAACAGATCCCTTCCGGTTCCTATTCCCGATTTACATGAAATCATCCTCCTCTTGTATCCTGGCCGCCAAAAGACCAAAAAACTACACGTCTCCAACTCTCAGCGATTAGCTGTTCTTCTGGGCGTTTTGCTTTTAGGAACATTTCTCGACTACGACTTGGATGAGCAACAACGCTTGAACGAAATGGATCATTACCTTACCCTAGTAAGGGCGGCGATGGTCTCCGACCCTGTAATTGAAAATACATCGCTGCCAGGAATACATACTACGGTAATTTTCCATCGGCCTGGACAGGTATATATAGGATACTTATGGTTTACAAGCTTATCCTGATCTGGTATTTTCGTCTCTGTCCGGCGGGAGGAGGAAGGTATTTCGCGTGTCACTGGTTTGAATTCCTGTCCTCTGACGTATATTTGCGTGTGGAGCTTGAGTTATCAGTGGGCCTTGACGGGTGTTCTAAATAAGCTTGTACAATCCGTAAGGTCTACATTCATTCCACCAACACCCTCGCTCAATATACTCATAGATTGGATTACGTACGTCTTACAAAAGTATCAACATCGCTCGCCTAATACAGTCTGACCTGCAGATCGCAATGGCCGCGATCCTTCCGTGTATATTCAGGATCCTGTTGCTCTTCAGCGCGGCGAACAAACATTTTGGGAGTACAACAGCCTTGATATCTGGCAGGTCTGCTTCTTCTCTTTTTTGTTTTTATCAGAAAGGGACTTACTGCGGGCCACTCTAGAGTTATATGTTTGGCCGTCCAACATCAATGACAAATGAGGCAGTCTCGTGTAAACAACCAACTAAGATTGACGTGTATCCTGGCCATCTGCCAGAATGTACGTCTTCATCCCTGTGGGATGTTCGTAACTGGTTTATTGAACTCGAACAGTCTATGCCTGGAAATACTCCTTTGCGAGCGTTGTCTCTGATGTAGTTAGAGCCACTACGTCACCGACAGTCAATTATGGGAAAATCCTGTGGTACGAGAAGAAGCTGCGAGAATATCCTATTCCCGCGGAACTTGTGTGGCAAGATGAACCCGTCCATAATAACGAGAACATGGGAAAAACGTTCCAACGATGCCTCGTTGCAGTATGGCAGCAATTGTGTATGTGTCAATACTTCCAATTTTCCCGTTCATCTATTCATGAAATCAATGAAGCGATCATGTACATTCATCGACCCTTTTTCTGGGAACTGATATCTGAGCACCCCGAAAAGCCCGTGCGGCATCATTATTGGCGCTCGATCGTCGCCGCATACCACAGGTATTTCAGCGAATAATGCGAATATTTGCGTTCTGACATACGCTATGGATAGCGCTACCACTCTGGTCAGCTATGTGAGATGCCTCTGGCTGGCATACCCCCAACTCCTTGAACGTATGGTGCCATTTTGGAGCCATGCTCATTCTGCAGCAGTATGTGCACGGATAAACCTGCGTTTCTCAGTATATATCATCTTTTGTCATGCAGTTGGTCCTAGGAGCTTTGGTAGTCCTTACCCCCGAGTCCCAGTTCGCAGAGGGAGCACTGGAACACTTCGACGTTGTATGTGATATGTTTCGCGAGGCTGAAGATAGTCTACAGCAGCACTCAAATCGCAAGGTGGTCACTTCATGTTCATGTTCACCTGTTTTATGGACTATTGAGACCCTCATGTTTAGACGGCATTAATCAGATTGCGGACTAAAGCACACAACACGTTTGAAAGTTTCCGTGATTCTGCCAACGCCCCACAGCATAGCGATGATCGAGGCCTCACTGGATCACCCGTGACACCGGCCAGTTCCACATCAATATTTTCTCCGACATTGGGCCCTGATCGTACACAAAATGGACAGATCCAAGCCGAATTATCACATAAAGCTGCGCGTCATCCCATCAAAGGGATGCCTGTTGAATATGAGGTTTACAGGCAGCAAGAAATTGGGTGGGATCACCTAATTTCGTGTCAATTAGGCATGGATTCGTCTCCTTGAATGCAGGTCGATTGATTATGCGGTTTTTTTTTTGGTGAAATTTTTTTTTTTCCTTATTGACCTCTGTTGACACTGGAGACATGATACAAAATGTATCTAGAGAAAAGTGTGGAAAAACTGTGTAAAAAGATTGAATTTTGACACAATTTGTATGGTGGGGAAATTGAGAAGAGAGTGTGTTTTTGGTCAACATTTGTTTGGGGTGCAGATGTTGAACAAAGTTAGGATTTGATTGGGGTGAAAATTGGGAATTTGCCTCAGATTTGTGCCCCACACAATTCAGGGCATTTTTGTTAATTTTATCCAGACTCCTTCCCAGTCACCCTCCAGTGTTATGGTGAGGACTTATGTGCAGGTGGAATCACAGCCAAGTCCGAATGGGTGGTTGCATACAATTATATAAAATATTTGAACCTCCGAAACTTTAACTTGCTCATAACGCTTACGGGTGACTGGTGAAAAACGCAAGCGCCGTGCGACCTGTTTGTACATGGGGACACTTTCAATTTCGAGTGCTTCAAATGGATGCCATTCAGCTTCGACACATCTTGTCAGTATTTGCAATGGCCAACTGTACACCCATGGAGTTTGTCTTGTCCTTGCTGACCTCTGCAGCTGAAGTGACAGCAAAAATGAATCTTATTGACAACACGGCATGTGTATTGGATGCATTTTCTTGTGTCCCAGCAGCAGCACAGGCTGTCCGCACATGGACACATGAGGCTGCGAAAACTCTGTATATGGAGCAAATTCGTGCCCTCACCACACCACAATCCAGCTTTCACTTTAACACACACAAGGCAACCCTGGAACAAATCAAAGGTTTTTCCCTGGGGAGGATGGAAAGTTTCATGACAGAGCATGCACCGGAGGTCAGTGACCTCCTGCTTTCCTTGCTGACATCTGATCCAGAGTTGGATCGTCGGCGGGTGGATATCCCTGAGGAGAATATGAATGACCCTGGAGCAGGGGCTGTGGGGTCAGCAGAGGATGTGGCAGCTGGAGATGAGGTATATTGGAGCCATTTTCCCGCAATCGAACCTCAGGATCTCTTCGAAGACGAGCTGCCAATAGCAGATGTTGATTTGGATTCTGGGACTGAATGCAACTCCGCAGCAGACGGACTTACAGGGAAGCAGCATAAGTGGCGGCTAGCAGCTCAAAGGAAATGTGTTGCAGTTTGCAGAGTGGTGAGTGTCCTACCATGTGTTATCAAATGAGTCCTAAATGATTCTCTGATAGCAACGGTTTGCTACGATCTGTATACTTGTCGTATCAACCAATCAGAAATGTAATGCGCTGGGGGGAACACTGGGCTTCTTCCTGCACTCAAAGAATGTTCCAGAGAAAGTAATTGAGGTTCTACATCACCTGGGAATCTCAGCTTCCACCTGCTCTATATACAATGCAGTGAATTCACTCTCTCAAGCGGCTCACAAATGAATGTACGAGACTGGGCAAACGTTGCTGTGTTCAGTCGCATACGACAATTTTGATGTAAATGCATGTGCCAATGTGCCCACAGTGGAGAAGGGGGGCAAGTTTCTTCATGCGACGTCAGCGACATTGATTCCAATGAGCCATGGGGTCACCGTTGACGATCTACGGTGTTCAGGAGAGGTATATGCGAAGATGGGCTAGGATCTCAACCAGCCACAGCTGAAGGTTGACCTCTCATACAGAGATTTGCTGCAGCCACCATGCCAGGTGGCTCCCCTTCCTTGCCAGGCAACAATGGGGGGTCCACGCCCAGCTCTGAGATTATGGTCTGACTGTATGAGACATCAAGATTGGCATGTGTTAAATATATTGGTAACTCACAGTGGGTTTTTTGATGGATATCGTACAAACTGGGCAACCAGAGCGTGTCAATCCCATTCTGGTTCAGAAAACAACTCAAATACCCCTGATGACCATGAGAAGCAGGAGTTGACATGTCATAGCTTGACGTGTCCCTGTGTACAAACAGGGCATGTGGCGCTTGCATTTTTCACCAGTCGCCCGTAAGTGTTATGAGCGAGTTAAATTTTCAGAGGTTCAAATATTTTATGTAATCGTATGCAACCACCCATTCAGACTTGGCTATGATTCCACCTGCACATAAGTCCTCGCCATAACGCTGGAGGGTGACTGGGAAGGAGTCTGAATTTTATCATGATTTTCACACCCAAGCATTTTGTAAGCAGTGTTACAATTTTCCCAGGGAGAAAATTGAGAACAAAGGGGAAATGGCAGGAAAATTGTAATGTTGCTTACAAAATGCTTGGGTGTGAAAATCGTGATAAAATTAACAAAAATGCCCTGAATTGTGTGGGGCACAAATCTGAGGCAAATTCCTAATTTTCACCCCAATCAAATCCTAACTTTGTTCAACATCTGCATCTAAACAAATGTTGACCAAAAATACACTTTCTTCTCAATTTTCCCACCATACAAATGGTGTCAAAATTCGATCTTTTTACACAGTTTTCCCACACTTTTCTCTAGGTACATTTTGTGTCATGTGTCCAGTGTGAGGCCAGGCCCTATGTCAGATGAAGTTTAGCGATATTCTATCTAGTGCTGGCTCCTCTGTCTCTGTCAAGCTTCTACATCTGCCACATTTCTATTCTCCTGTTGTCTTATATTTTTCTTTCTTCCAGATCACATTGCTTTTCAACTGTTCTGAAAACTCTTCCTTAAAAGGAGAAGCCCTTGAAAATACCACATGCTGGGGATTTCAGTATTTAAAAGTTGGTTTCAACTCCAATTTAAATATGACATTGAAATAAGAAGTTCTGATTGCTATAAAAGCTGGACTCAAACTTCAAATGTACACCAGACTTAAAATGTTAATTGGTATTTATTATCTTCTCCATAAACTTTCACATCGTAATAGATTCAAAATAGATCTGATCTAAACAATCACCAGCATTTCAAAAAAAAAATTGTCAGGAAATTTACAGCTGTGTTTTATGAGGGTCGTGTTTTGGATCTGTATGTTCCCAAAGGAAAGGTGTATCTCGCTGATGCTGGGTTCCCCCTATGTGATGAGCTCTTGATCCAATATCGAGGGGTGCGCTACCATCTTGCAAAATGGGGCCATGCAGACATTCAGTGAGTCCTTCTTTGCATTATGTAAGGCATGTGACAAGTTTATCATTTCTCAACCAATTACTCTAATTATTTTTGTAATTAGCTTGAATTAATGTATATTGGTGCTTCCATATATCATTTTACCTATAATGTGTCTAAATAAAAGATAGGTTTCATGGAGCACATATATCCTTATGATCACAATTCAGGTGGCAATATTGTCATTACCATAATGATAGAGTGTTTCTATACAGTACAGTCTTGTACTGCCACTTGCAACACCAAACTCAGATTGGATTCCAGCACTAGCCACAGGATCATTTTGCAAAAACTGAATCGACAGAAAGTTTTAAAAGTATCTTAAATATATTATCGCCAAAGAGAATATAAATCCATAAGAAATTAATGTCTGTAGAAACCAATCTTGAGGATAGGTCAAAATGGCTGGAAAATGACCAGTTGCAACACCGTGAAAACATACAACAAGCTAGGATAATTATGGCTTTAATTGTGTGTATGACATTTTTAAAACATGTTTGAACATTCTGAAAGAGCCTACAACTCTGAAAAAGTAGTCAGAGCTTGAATCTAGGGTAAAACATGGTTATGTGGTGGTACAGCATAGCTGTAGATTGTGTTGAACTCTAATTAGACTTTCTGGAAGTCTAATTAAACTGTTTGAGACTGGTGGAGATATTGTTATGCTGGGTATTGTAACCTATTAGTCTCAGAACAGAGATATCTGTAGTGGTTGATTTATGACAGAGTATACAAAAGTAGATACTTACCCAATGTTGGCTGTTACACCTATAAACCACTTCATTGGGAAACAGCCACAGATTGGTTCACCTTCAAATTTGGTAGCACGTTACATCTAATACATAACATGTTAATTACAAAATATCAAAGAGTTTGGGGCAAAACTCAGGAATTTTAAAAGGAAGTGTGTCAACTAGCAGTAGTGTTGCAAGTGACAGTACAAGACTGTATATGTAGTGCTTTATATTTTTTTTATGAAAAGATTGATAATTTCAAGCTCCTTTGCACCACAGGACACACTGGATGTTGTAAATATGTTATGGATGAGTTATCCACATCATGATGTCCAATCAGTCAGGAATCCTTTGGCAAACCACCCCAGCAGTTAGATTGGGCTAATGCAAAACTCTTATGGAATGTAGAATAATTCCAAACCATTTGCTTGCCAGTTTCCCAATCAATGCTCTGTTATGTTGGTGGCATGGTCGCCATGTTTAATTCCACATTATATAGCAGTGAGCTCCCATATCATCTCATCTCAGAAGATGTCCCAGGAGGTCTTCTAGGATATTCAAGGGATATTTAAGAGATGTCAATCAATGATAACATAATTTTTTTTTTTCATTCCATTCTTTTCATGGCTATACAAATAAGGTACAAATATTCTCCTGTCAATGACATCATGCCCTCTTGTGCACAGCATTGTCTGTCATCACGACAGCTCTAGCCCATTCATCACATCTCTTCTGCCACTCAGGCAGGCAGGTGAATGGTGTTGTGGTCTGGCCAACAGCAGGGTCAAAGGAGTCTGCTGGAAAGTCCAGCATGTCACACTGCAGTACTTTGTTTAGCCATCTGGATGAGAAAAGTTGTGAGCATGGACCAATATCTCAAATGCTGCACTGACTCTTCCTCCTTGGCCCGGGTCATGTAGTGAGTTGCATACTCACACAGCTTGCTGTCAACATTGTCCCAGAATGTGTCAGGCACCCAATCTGAGTTTGTGGACAGAAATGTGTGCTAGTAGCATAGGGCTTGACTGGGGACATAGATAAATAATTCACATGAAAAATGTGAAGAAAATGTTTTCTCCCACCCAATTTCTTGCAATTTTTGGAAAAGAAAAGATGACAAAAATATTTGCTTTTCAAACATTTTTGAGTTTGAAAAACAGTCACAAAAACCTAACTTTTGGTTGATTTTTTGAAGACAAAAATGGATAGAAAAGGCAGGATATTTCTGCACCTTAGACCTTCAAAAATGCATGAAAAATACAAGATTTTCATGATTAAAATATGATGAGATTCCACCATTTTCATTTGATTTTCATTGACAGAAATCAGGCTAAAAAGCTTATTTTTTTCACATTTAAAAAGTGCACAAAAAAGATTGTGGATGATTGATTATCCTATGGATAATCATTCTTCAATAAGGAGAATATTTGCAAGATTTCATATTATAAAAATCCCAAGTTTTTATTGGATTTTTATCTACAGGAATGCAGCCAAAAGGTTCATTTTTCAATTTGAAACATTGATGAAAAAGCCTGGGGATAAATGCTTATCCGATGCTCCATAGACTGAATATTTACCTGGTGGAGTAAATCAGAAATACAGATTGGAATATATTGGAGAAAGTGGAAAAGCTGGGAATAAATCTGGGTTCTAACAGTATCTCCTCTTTAAGGTTGAGCCCTTGAGGCCTAAGATCAGCGTGGGAAGTTTGGTTTGGTGATTATGCGAGACCCCTAATGTGATATATAAGAGTGACAGATGGGGTTCAACTTTTCAGTCTTCTGATCTCCTTATCCCTACTCCCCTCTAAGCTTAATGTTGATGGCACCAATTATCTTGCTTGAAGACTTTATTTTGGAAGATGATTCAGGGTCAGAAAACGACCTGGAGGCACAGATTTGTGAGATTTTGGAGTTGCAAAAAGAAGCTGTGAAGAAATTGGAGCGGAGAAAGTCAGAGCGGGAAAAGGCTGAAAAGGACGAGAGAAAGGCTGAAAAGAAATCAGAGGGAAAATCTTGGAAAAAGAAAAGTGATGTGGTTAAAACCATTACTTGTTGGAGGGTGCCAGAATCTGCCATAAATTGGATCAGGCATTAACAGTATTGTTGCATGGGATGTCGGGTTCAGGACATGTTTTGTTTGCCAATAGCAGAGGGAATGAACAGGACATGTGATGAGTGCACAAAGGGTGGGAGGACATGCCGTCGGCTGGGGGTGTCAGGATTTGTGGAAGAAGTCGCAAAAGGTATGGATGTGGATGAGGGAGGATTGGCGGAATTGCTTTTGAAGGAAATCCAAGAGTTACAGAAGTCCATTGATTGTCACGCAAGTTCCATGCAGATACATTCTGAGGAGACACAGATTCTGACTGGATAGGTGCAAAGAATAGTTCAGCACCAGGAGTGGGAATTGGAAGTGAGGATGGAGGAAATGGAAAAGGATGAAATATGGGAAATGGAATCGAAAAATTGAATCGGGATTGAGCAGAAAAGCAAAGTGGGATTTCTTGGAACAGATGGAAATGTAACTTAGAGAAATGAACACGGAAAATATAGGAACAAATCAGAAAAAGGAAAAAGACAAGTTAAGGCAGAATTGGACTGGGTTTATTGGGATATTTGTTATGAAAGTCTTCAATGATTTCCAAGGCGTTGCCTAATTCTGTAGCAGGGACCCACAAAGTTTCTTCATTGGTTCCTTCATAGCCTGTCCAGCATACCAAGTATTGTATCTTGCAACATCGGTGATTGTCTATCTTGGAATCCAGAATTTCGTTGATTTCGTATTTGGGTTCGCCTTCGATAATAACTGGTGGAGGTGGAGGCTGTATTTGGTTTGGAATTTCATTTGGAGTCGCAGGTTCTAGCATAGAGACATGGAAGGATGGGTGAACAGCATGCATACTGTGGGGTAAACGAAGAATGAAGGCTCGATTACTGGTACCTGCAGGTGTGATGATTTCAAAAGGTCCGAGGTATTTTTCGGCAAGCTTCTTCGAAGGTCAGGTTGTGTGGAAAAATTCGGCTTTGACGAAGACTTTGTTGCCTACTTTGAAGTCCGGGGCTGGGGAACATTTCTTGTTTGCAGGTTCCTTGTATCAGGATTGCGCCTTGGAGATTCTCTTTTGGAGTTACTGGTGGAGTTCATCTAAGTTGACCATGAAATATTTCATGCGGGATGAGACAAGATCACATTCGGGATGTATTGAAATGTCGGTATTGTAACCTTTGTTGACGAAGAATGGGGAAACTCCCGTTGTCGTGTTTGGAGCATTGTTATAGGTGAATTCTGTGATCAGAAGAAGTTCAGCCCAATTGTCTTGTTGATAGTTGCAATAAATGTGGAGATATTGCTCAAGAGTCTGATTTGTTCATTTGGTTTGTCCATCGCCTTCGGGGTGATAACCGGAAGTGAAGTGGAGATTCATGTCTAGCACCTTTCTGAGCATGCGGAAAAAGGAAGACATGAATTCTGAACCTCAATCAGAGGTGACGTGAGTCGGAACACTGTGCTTGGAGAAGATGTGGAGGATGAAAAGCTGAGCAAGCATCAGAGAAGTGATCATCTTGACTGTCGGAATTAATATAGCTTGTTTTGTGAGTCTGTCAATGATAACAATGATGCTGTCAAAACCCAATGAAAGTGGAAGCGGTTCAATGAAGTCCAAGGATATGGAGTTCCATGGTCTTGGCGGGATCGGTAAGTGCTTCAGGAATCCATAAGGCCAGTGTCGTTGGGATTTTGATTGCATGCATGTTGTACAGGATTTGACGTAGGAAATCCCAAAGTCGCAGAGTTTCGGCCATGTATATTCACGTCAGATGTTGCTGAGTGTCTTGTTTTGTCTGAAATGTCCGAAGATTTGATGCTCGTGCAGATATTGTAGAACACAAAGTCGGAGGTTGCTAGTGTTGGGAACGGAGATTCGGTTGTCGAGTTGGAGAAGTCCTTGAGGATCGACTGACCATCAGGGAGTTGGAGGGTTTTTGGGATAGTTGGAAATTGTGGGATCAGAGGAGATGGATTGTCGGATTTCTTCAGGAAGTTGCTTGAAATCCATGATAGTAACTGCATGGAGAATTGTGACATTAAGAGATGTGGCTCGGAGGGACAATGACAGCTGCTCATTAGTAAAAACTGGGCGGAAATTGTGCGGATTAATAGAATGAAAAGCTACAGGGTGAATTTCACCATCTTCCAGAGAGATGATGGAGAGTATTACCGCAAGGGCATAGTCGGAAGCATCGGTTTCCATGATCAGTTGACAATCGGGAAACCAGTGCATAAGAATCGGAGCTGTGGTGAAGGCTTTTCTAAGTGTTTCAAAGGATTTCTGACACTCATTGGAAAAATTCCAAGTCACAGATTTCTGACTGAGTCGGGGTAGCAGCATTGTGATGTTGGAATAATTATGAATGAAGTGTCAGTAAAAGTTCGCAAAACCTAGCAAGGATTGGATGTCTTTTACTTTTCAGGGTTTGGGCCATTCTTGAACTACTTTCATCTTGTCGTCTGCCATTGAAAGTCCTTTGGGGGAGAGCATGTATCTGAGGTATTCTACCGTAGTCTTGTGGAAATCACATTGTTCAGATCTTGCATAAAGTCAGTTCTTTCAGAGACATCGGAGAACTTCGCAGACATGTTCCCTGTATTCTTCCAGGTTGTTGGAATGGACTAAGATGTCGTCCAGATCGATGAGGACCAACACATTGAGCATGTTGCCAAATATATTGTTCATGAATCACTGAAAAGCGGCTGGTGCATTAGTGAGACTGAAGGGCATAACACGGCATTCAAAGGAACTGTATCAGGTCCTGAAGGTGGTTTTCCACTTGGCGCCCTCTCTAATGTGGAGTAGATGGTAAGCATGTCTGAGATCAATTTTGCTGTAAATCCCCACTTTTCCAGGGCTTTCCAGAAGGTCAGAAAGTTGGGGAAGCAGATATCGGTCTTCTTTTGTGATCTTGTTGAGACTGGAAATAGATACAAAGTTGGAGTCTGCCTAATTTCTTCTTCAAGAATAGTACCAGAGCACCGTGCAGAGAAACTGAAGGGTGGATGAATCCTATGGCTAGTGCCTCGTCAATGAAGTTTCAGAGTGTTTCTAGCTCAACTGGAGATACGGAATAAATGGTTCCCAAGGGGGGACTCTCTCCCTCTATCAGGTCAATTTTCAGATCGTACAGTCAATGATCGGCAAGGATTTCCACTTTCTTCTTGCTGAAGATGTTGGAAAACTTGTGATATTCTGATGGAACACTGTTGAGCTTGGCTGTTGGATTGGGATTTGGGGAAGCATCGATGATGGAAGCGGATCTTCCTTTTGGAATTACGCATAACTGAAGGGTCTCCTTGTTATCTAGTTTGCACAGGTGAGCAAACATGGAAGCAGGGACTAGGTCAATAGGTGAGTCATCTTCAGATGTTGGAGGGGCGTCCACACGATCAGATTTCGGATTTCCAGAGACTGTTGAGGCAGATTTCATGGAGAGTGACATCAGAATTGAATCTTGCTACTGAGGAATGTGGAATGATATACTACCCAATACCCAGGCAATCAACGGATTGTAGCAGGTGAGCCAGTTGTGTCCTAGCACGACGGAGCAGCTAGAATCAAGTGGTGTTACATACATAGCAACAACCTGATTTTCGCCAGATGGAAAGTGGATTAGCATATCGATAGTCTGCATGATTGAGACGTTAGAAGTGCCATCGAAAAGCTTTCACGGAATCTGTGGGATATTGCAGAATTCCACTGGAAGCTTGGAAGCAAATGATGAGTCTACAAAACAATGGGTGGAACCAGAGTCCACAAGAGCTTGGATATTAGTATTTGAAATAATGTAGGAAGTCAATGGTATAGTAAGAGAATCAGATTTTGAAAGAGTGGAAGTGTTGAGTCGAACCTTGGACAATGCACAGATGGAATCAACGCAGCTCTGGGTCTGTGTGGAGGTCTCAGAGCTGCTTATTATTTTTTTGAACCCATAAAGGCTGCAGGGTTGACCTTGGACTCAGGTTTGCTTGGAACTGCGGAGGCTGCTCGGGCCTTTGATTGAGCGTTAAGGGAGGTTGACTGTGGAAAATCCTTCATGATGTGTCTGGGTTTCCCACAGAACATACAAAGGTTTTGGTCCATGTGTCGCTGCCTCTCCTGCTGGGTTAGTTTGCTGTCTTTTCCAAGTATGTTGGAAGTGTCTGGAGTTTTGCAGAAATTCGATGTGGAGGACTGAGGTTTGGTGGAAGAGGCAGAAGCCAAACTGTTGTTGTTGTTCGTCCTCTTCTGAAACTGGTTCAATCGGGATTCTTGCTTGTTTGATTTGCTGCTGTTACTGGAGTAGTTATTGTTGGAAGTGGTGGCGCGATTGACCTCACCTCATCATTCCCAATAATGGCTGTTGATGGTTTGCGCGAGTTGTTGCAGTTCCTAAAGCGTGTCAGCTTTTTCCCAGGTTGCAAGAATATCTTTAATAGGATTGGGAAGTTTAGTATAGAAACTCCTAAAAAGGGCGGCATTGCCCCAATTGACTCTAGTGGCAAGGTGGTTGAACTCTACAATGAACTTCGTAATGTGTTGGTTGTCATGCATTTGGAGATTGTCGAGTTTGGTTTCCACATCGCCGAGGGGGGCATAAGCTCCAAAATTTTTCTGAGTACCGTCATGAGGTCCCAATAGCTTGTGAGCCAGGGTGGGTCTTGGAAGGTGTTGTCGTCTAAGAGTTCAGGCTCAAAAAAATCTAAAGCTGTCCCTTTTGGGAAAGAGATAGTGTACGTAAATTTCATTTCATCACTAGAAAAGGTTTGAGGATGGTCTTGGAAGTGGCATTTGCACTGAAGGAGGAAGGGGTGGAGCTTTTGGGAATCTGATCCATAGAAGGTGTCAGGTTCATGGAGTTTGGTTTTTCCAGCTTGACTTTTGTTCAGAGTTCCCATGTGTTTCAAAGCTTTTAGCATAGCCTTCCCTTCATCTTCTTCATCATCATCATCGTCCTTGTTGTTGTCAATGTTGTTGTTGTCACTGGGATCACCTTCCAGTTTGTCATTCAGAAAGTTGGATCCAGGATTTGTGTTTCCAGTGATAGTACGGGATCTGGTTGAAGGCATAATGAATGGATCAAGAGTTTCAGTTCGAATATACTGTTATGAACTAGATTTCTTCTTGTCGGGTGTCGGTATTATCGGAATGTTGGAGTTTGGGATTCGGAGTCAGGGTCGGAGCATACAGACGTTGGCTTCAACTTATAGGTTGCGCCCTCTTGGATCCTTTGTGACCTGGTATTTTGGAGGGTTGGGATATTGGAGAAGTTGGAGTCAGAGAACAGAAAGTCGGATAAGACTTAGAGATGGAAGTGAGAAGATATCGAGTCAAGGTAGGTCAATATTCAAACTGAAGAACAAAGTACATGGAGGAGTTGTATATAATGAATTGATACAGTCCGAATCGGAAAGATAGGAAATGCAGAAATCTGACACAGAGCAAATATGGGATCAGGGTAAAAGTAAATGTGGACATAAGACCGAAGATGTAGATCTTGATAAGAATGACTAAATATAGATGGGACAGGAATAAGTAGAATGGGTGGAGTAAATCAGGAATAAGGATCGGAATATATCAGAGAAAGCAGAAAAGCTGGGAATGAGTCTGGGTTCTAACAGTGGACAAAAATCGCTAATTGTCAACCACACCATCGCAGACACCAATATAATATATTGGCTCAGGCTGTTTAGTGTGAACAGTAAGAAACTTTACACATGGGGACACACATGATTTGTGGGGGGGCACCTGGACCAGTCCAGCTGTAGGCAGGACTGTTCCTGTCATGTCACATGTCACATACACATCTTCCCTTGCTATTGACCACTTCCTCACACTGCGTTCGGGCACTGGTGGACACTACAGCTGTCCCAGCATAGGAGGCAGGGCTGCAGGTGAGAGTTTGGGATGAACAGACATTGTCAAGAACATAGAAAGGCTACCTAAGCCAGCCCCACTGACAAGCTGAGTACGCTCACATGTTGCACGTGAGAGGTCTGAGAGCCTACTGGGCCTCATGAATGGGTTGTCACCCCAGGCTCCGCGTAGGGTCTCCATCACCATGCTGAATTGTCTGTGGAAGTGAACCTGAGGGACCCAGGTATTGTGGCCTGCCTGGCTGTGAGCACCTATGATACAGATGATATTTGAAATGAGTATACCATTCTCAAATAATCCATAATGGTCACCCACTCATGCCATCTCTCAGCTTCCAGCTGAGGCAATGGGATTTTCCACACCAGGGCAAAATACCCAGGGTATGTACCAGGCAAAATCAATGACTCTGAAAAGCAGTGAGCCTGAGCATTTAATGAAGACAGCACTGCTGCAGGCTTACTTCTGAAGCTGCAAGTCTTTGTTTATAGGTACCAGGGCAAGAGTGACTAGAGGAGGGCTGTACACAATGTTTGCATCAAAGGCCTGGTTAAGACAACCAAGAGGGTCTCTCTTGTTGGTAGGGAGTGGCCCAAATGGATGCCCTGCTGAAAAGAGGCCTCATACTGAGTTTCAGGTGAAATCCATGTCAGTACTGTATATTTAGGAATGCCAGAAACACATGCACGACACCCTGCACTATGACCACCATAGTGTCCCAATTCTGAAATTCTGGATGCTGCAGGTTCAGCAGGGAATGAAGCCCTGAAGGTTGATTATAATATTGAGCAAGTGCTGGCCAAGGATCATCTGCTTCATGTGCCAACCTGAAGAAAGGTCAGATTCAAAGTGTTAGTGTGAGGTTGCCATCAAACAATAGAATGCATACCCAGATTTCATGCACGAAGGACTGGGTTTGAAAGGTGATGGAGAGATGGGGGAACTAATTGGGAAGAATCCCATCTATGTATTCCAAGGCCTTGCTTATGTCAATTGTGAGAGAGAGGGTGATGGTGTGATAGTGGTCCATATGTAGATTCTGCAGAAGCACATGTTGCTATTGATGGATCAAGTTTACATTCATTTCCTGTGATAAACATGCCACGTGCCTGCATCTTTCTTTGACTAAGGGATAGCCATGCTGCATCATGGTGTGTTCCCACCATTGGCTTCAAGAAATCTGTATATCTGGGCAGCCACCTGTGTAATAGGGTGCTGTCCTGCCTCCTGGAACAGGGTGTTGGCTTCACTATTAATGAACTAACAACCATTGCTTCCTTTCCCACATAATACTACTTGCCTGTGCATCATGATTGTAGCCAATGCATAAGAAAAATAAATTATTGTGGAGTATTCAATTTCCGGTCACACATGTGATGTCTGAAAGGTTACCCCTGTTTCCCTAGCTGTTTGTCCAAAAAAAAAAAAAAACACACAAAAAGCACAGTATCGTGGCAAACCTCTAATTGCAGGCCTGTGAATGATCTGTTTTTTTTTTCTTACGTTGAAACAAAGGTTAACAGAACAACAGGCTGGAATTAGGAACCATCATATGTCTAGAGTCTGATTGTATGGTCACAGATTCAAAATGGGGAGTACAGTTGGACTGTGTTCCTAATAAGTGCTGCAAATATGTGTAAGTGCCCATGCACACAGGAAACGCAAGCTATTCAAACCAATTTAGTACTAAAATAGAGTCACTTTGCAGGTATACCCCAGATATACAGTCTAGGCAACAGATGCACCTAGATAAGGTGTAAGAAACTTATTTTTCACACTAAACAGACTGTGCCAATATGTGTATTGGTGTCTGTGAGTTGTGTGGTTACAAGTAAAGTTATGCTTCCTTATCTAATTACCTGTGGACAACTGTATAGTTGTCCACAATCTACAGGTGCCCCTAGTGGGCGGCTTATATAATACAACCCATAAGCCACTCTGGTGACTTATATACCCTAATTAGTAGCATATATGCTACTATAAGAATCTACATTCTTACATCCTCCCCACAGACCAAACCTCAGGAAGGTTTGGGAGATTTTATGCTGATGGGGGATCAGCATATATGGGTGCAGGTGCAGTTGATGATGACTGCGCGGCTACTTCGACGGTGTTGTCATAGTAAATGGAGTTGGATGGATCGACTTCCATGGTGGTGTCATCTGCTGTAATAGCGGGTGCAGGTGGGGGAGCAGACAAGGCGGAAGGTGCTGTTGTTGGCACGTCCGTACATGCCTTCGAGCAGGGAGGCCCTCCACCACGTCCATCGAGTGACGAATTGTTGTCAGATGTCGATGGTTGTCCCCAAAAGCTTGGGGGACAAGGGGGCACAGGTATGTGAAGGCCGGTAAATGTTTGGCCTTCGCGAGTGTTGAGGACCCTCTGTGTGGTCTCGTTATAGCAGATTTTTCTCTGCTTATGCATGAAGTAGGGCTCAATATTGATGAGAGCCCTACTGGGATCTACACCCACGTATGTGCCTAGCCATTGGGATAGCTCATTGAGAGACGTACTCTCGTGAGGGTGTTTCCATTAGAACACCTTCTCAACACTGGTAGACAACAGCGTCGAGAGATCTTGCTGCCAGATTGAACCAGCAAGATTGGCCCACTGGCCATGGACTGTAAACAGTTCCATTAACTTCAGTAGAAAGACCAGACTGTCTTTCTTTGGCTTAATTAACTTAAGCCATACCCATACATCAACATCCTCTAGACAGAGGGTGTTGTCTCCATTCCTGCAGATAGTGGGTGATACTCCCTCTGGGGAGTCCTCTATCATGCGTAATGCATCCCTGAGATTGGGAGGTGTGTCATGCAGAATCTAGAATGCTGGCGTTTGAGTCGCTAATTGCTGCTTGCAGTCAGCATGCTTGATAATGGCGTGCTGCGTGCCAAGGCAAATATCATGTGTGCAAGCGTAAGCTGCTCAATGAATCTTGGTTCATTGAGCTGGCAGGTGTCGAACCACTCTGCAGGTGAATGACTTGTTTGCACCGCTGTGGGATGTGGTGCTTTGCCCAAAGGGCAGGGTAAGAATCCCATCTGTGTTGCAGGTGGGAGCAATACGAGCGTGCAGCAACACCAGGTAGGGCACTGCCAGCATTCTCTGTTTAGATGCAGTCTTGCAACTGGATTGAGTGGGTCCTACCGGTGAAGCACCGGTAGTTGGTGTAGATGGACTCACTGAGTCCATCATCAAATCTGGCAGCGATGTCAGATCAATTATAGTCGGCGCTGATGGCATCGACTTCATGGCAGATATTTTATCCACCATTTTGCAATTAATCTTCCTCTTCTTATCAAGAGCAGCGCAAAGCATGTCAAGCTCTGAATTGAGCTCATGTATGTCCTCCTTGTAGGAGGCTACCGCATCCTTAATAAAAGAACGCACCATTTCAGTGAGTAATGGTGGCCAGGCCACTTTTAACACATGTTCAATGTTGCGCATTAGAGGGTCAATAAGCTGCAGTTTTGCGGCTTGCAGCAAGTGCTGCGTGTACGTGTTGCACTCCTGGCAGGAGTCGCAATGGACAATTGTGGTGGTGTCTTTGATGCCATGCACTGTCCAGCTTTGCTCTTTTTGAAGCATAGCGAATTGCTCAGAGGCACTAGGGAGTGCCTCTGCTGAGTGAGGTATATGGGACGCATCAGCATTCATGGGTAGTCTCGCTGATACACTCGCACTGGTGTGAGTGTGGGAGTGGATGGCAAAGAGCCTTTAAGCGGCGATAAAATCGTTGCTTAAATTCAAAGCACGTGCACCCATAATGTCACATGATAACTTCACATGACAACGTCACATCACATGAATTGCCAACACAAACTGTGTTCATGTCAAGTCCTTTTATTAAGGACTCAACCATCATCATTCTTGTGCCTATGAGGCATGATTAGGAAGCTCTTGCAGCTTCCTAACTTCCCTTAGCTCTAGATAAGCATCTAGCACTTCTAACTCTCTGCATGCAGAGAGTGGTTCCCAGGTGACATCTCCTAATGTCCACCTTACTTGAAACTCCAGATTGTAGTCCAGCAATGAGCCAGAATATCATCTATGAACCATTCTGGTTCATCCCCCTTCCCAAGTTGTACATATAATTTATGTCACAATGAGGAAATTGTTCATCATCATTGGGTATATGCAGTCTGATTAGCCTCGCATGAAACTTTGGTAGTATCCTCCTAGCCATGAGCTCTGGAGGTAACTCATGTTTCACAGTAGAAATGGAATTGTCCACTTCTATAACTGGATATGGCCCAATATAATTGGGCACTAACTTCTTTGCCCATCCTTTAGGTAAGGACTGGTTCTTTGTAGACAGATATACTAGCTGTCCAACTTCGTACATCGTTCCTTGACAGGGTCTGATATTAGCAGTATCTGTCTGCTGTACTCAGCTCACAATGATTGCATCATGAGCATCAATCAGGTTCCACAATGCTTGTTGTGTGAACTGCCGTACTCCTCTGAATGTAGTATCCACTGATAGTACCGGCCCTATACAGGGCAAGTATCCACTGTTCAATTCAAATGGTGCATATCCTGTGGTCACACTGACTGAGCTGTTCAGTGTGAACTTTACCATTGGGCGTTTCTCAGCCCAATCCTTCTGAGCACTCTGCACTACCATGTGGAGTATTTGCCCTACAGAACAATTTGCTTGTTCTGTCGCTCCATCCATCTGTGGGTGGAATGCTGTGGACATGAGCAGTTTCGTGCCCATTATACACTGCAATTCCCTCCAGAATATGGAGGTGAATTTGGAGTCACGATCTGATATGATTGACTCAGGTACTCCATGCAAGCATACTATCTCTTTGAGGTATAACCCCGCGACTTGTCACGCAGTCACTCTTGTCTTAGTTGGCACTACATGCACCATAGATGTGAGTGTCAATCACGACTAGTAAATAGTCGTGACCCTTTTATTCTGGCAATGGACCAACAAAGTCCATTCCGATAGACTGCCATGGTCTATCAGGTATTGGCAGGGTATGCAATAACCCCGCTGGTCGTCTATTGTCCTTCTTTGCAGCCTGACAGGCTGCACAGGATCCACAGAATGACTCTATGTTGGCTGCCATTCCTGACCACCAGTACGACCACCTGATGTACTCATTGGTTTTGAATTGCCCAAAGTGGTCAACTACTCTATGTGCATGATCAATAATTATCTCGACCATTCTCCTCCCCTTGGAAAAAAATTCCCAGGGAAGACACACTACGTCTTTATTGAACTGGTTCTTTGTCCTACCCAGTCCGTTTCTCACCCCACATTGAGAGTGAGCCTCAGGATTTGCCAATACTTTCTTGAGTATTGGATCTGTTCCATAGCCATTGGCTACAGCGTGTTTTAGGTCAAACTCACATTCTATGTGTGAACATAGACTCTCTGAGTCTGCATCTCATGCTGTAACTAGTACATTGTCCTCCTCATTACCTTCCACCTGTGTGGAAGGTTCTTCCCTTGCTTGGTCATCTGCTGCGCATCTATGACATGCTGCTCTGTTGCATCTTGTAATTATTGCCACCGTCATGCTGCGGCCATTCCTATTTCTACTAATCTATCCATTGGGAGAAATTCTCCTTCTGGGTCTAGCCATGCATCCGTGTTGACGTATTCTTCTGCTGGGTGACTTTCACCCTGCTTGTCATTCTTGTAGTAGCATAACAGACAGTCAGCTACCTTGTTCTTCACCCCTGGTACATGTACCATGGTATGGTTGAATCTGGAGAGAAATTCCCACCAGCGCACCTGTCTGTCTGACAGATGCTGTTGTGTCTCTAAGCATTCAAGACTTTGGTTATCCATCACCAGTGTGAACTGGCAACCTAGCAGCTGATCCTCCCACTTCATAAGTGCTTCAAGGATAGCAATCATCTCGTGCTCATGCGTTTTGTAATGCCATTGCACGGGACTGAATTTCTTTGAGAGAAATCCTGCTGGATGACAAGTCATCCAGTCCAGACCTTGTCCGTAAACTACTCTGACTCCAGACTTGGAACTGTCGGTCACAACCCAAATGGGTTCTGTACTAGCATGATTTATAGGCTTCAAAATTGGAGCCTTACATTCTAGTGCTTTGATGGATTCAAAACACTTATCCATCAAGGGTGTCCATTGAAATGTCGATAAGGGAGTTGTACATGCCATCAAATCTGGCATATATGGTGCCAGATACTGCACGAGTCCCAGAAATCGTTGGACATTGTTAAATGTTCAAGGTCTTCTCCAACCTCGAACCTTCTCCATGTTATCCACATCGGCATGTATGCCCTTGTCATCTAATATGTGACCAAGGCATTCCATGCAAGGCGAATACAAATCAATCTTAAATCGATTTCCATTGAGGAACAAATGTGCCTCACGCAAAATATCAAACACCTTTTGAAGGTGTTTTTTGTGCTCTTCTATAGAGCTTGAACAAATGAATATATTGTCCAAGTATACGTGGACTGATCAACCAATTTGGTTACGAAAAATCAACATCATGAGACGTTGAAATGTAGATGGCGTGTTACAGTCGCCAATCTGCATAACCCGGCTTTTGAATGTACCGAATATGGTCGCAAAAGCCGTCTTGTTGATGTCCCCCTCAACTACGTGCATTTGTTTGTATGCATCAGAAATGTCAAGCTTAAATCAATACACGGCACGAGCTACGTCATGCCGGATTGTATCCTGGTCTGGGAAGGGCGTAATGTCCTTCACTGTATTGTCATTGTGTAGACGTAGGTCTATTGCTGTTCTGAGCTTTCTGTTTTTCTTCAGAATGCATAGTGCTGGCGCTGCAGAATGTACAGATGCCGATACCCACCAACCAGCAGTGGTATACCAGTCGACTCTGTCGATCAGTTCATTTCGAAGTGCTTCCGGGCACTTCAGTAACCAATAATGAAACTACTTGGTTTCATCTATGAACTTAATTTCATAGTTGATCTCCCTCCAAGGAGGAAGTTCTAATGGCACACCTCCGAAGAGGTCTGCATACTCTAGCTCCCATCTTTCTCTTAGTTTGGGAAAGTCATCCACTGTCAATAACAGTTGCTTGGTGCCAGTACATCCTAAGGTAATCCCATTGGTACATTGGTCGAGTAGACCAATGTCAATATGTCTTTGGTTTTCTTTCCATTTTCCCTTGTCCCACCTCCCATCTGGCAAGCTCATCAATGGCTCTATCTGCAACGAAGAGCCATTTGCAGGTCACGGTTTGTGGCTCACCAGTTTGGGCTTAAGACTGGCGATTCAAGTCTTGCATTCAGCAGGGTTTTTATAGTCCAGCTGCTCTTCCCAAGCATTTGCATGGTTCAGAATTACTTCCTTTCCCATATGGATGCATCCCTCATCTCTAAAGTCGAGGGATATCCCTAATTTACGTAGGAGTGGTGTTCCTAGTATTGCATCATAATAGTCTACGTTCACTATATCGAAGTATTCCTCGATATTATGCTCACAAAAGTGGATGTTGGTGTGCATTCCATAGTTGATGATCGACTTACTGCCAACACATGCTAGCTGTAGACCAATTGGACGTTCGAGTTCAAATGTCTTAATGCCTACAGCACGTATGAAACCTGGAGAGAGCATAACTCCCTCACACCCACTGTCTAGTAGACAGTGGGCTCTGACTCCACCAATCTCCCAATACCTGGAGATTGTTTGGTTGTCTATATGCACCCGTTTGGGGTGTGTCTTATCCTGCAGGCTGAACCGATGATCCTAGACAGGTTCAATGGTCCTGTCTACAACTCCCGCGTGGATGTGGAAGTCATTGTTTCAACTTAAACCACCACTGATTGTGGTAGTTGGTGTCTGTGCCACATGTATGCACCGCCTTTCTTCATATGATCCTCCTAGCAGACATACTCTGTCCACTCCATACGAGCTTTGCGTTCTTATATCATCGTTGTCATCCCATTGATAAGACATGAGCTCCGACTGGTAATCAGTGACTAGTTTGCCAATTTCATTCTCATGGTCGTCCTGGACGTCCATTTGCTTCTCCAGTTCACCACTTCGTGGCTCCTCCTCCCCTTCTTGAGCACTCCCTGAGTGCTCAACCACTTCTTCCAGCTGTGCAGCTGCTATGCATGGTTTATTCTTCCACTGTGGGCAATTCGGCTTGATATTCCTGACCTGTCCACACTTGTAGCATGTCATCTCTGTGCTATGTCCTTGACCCCCTGAACCTCCAGAAGGTTTTTGTGAAGGACGAGAAGCGACAGGAGCTCAAGCTCCAGCTCTCTGCATAGCCTGTACCCCTGTTTGGGGTAAGCTCAGCCTCATTTCCACTTGAGGTCAAGCGTTCGGCGGATGATATATCATCTGCTTTGCAGTAGAACAGCTTCCTGTATTGGGAGCTCAAGACGAGCTCAGCACAGCCTGATTTCAACTAGTTGTTGAAGTTGGCTTTGCCTGTGGCATGTGAGCGCTGCTAGACTCCATCTTACGCGACCCGATGTCATATTGAGATACATCCTCTACAGCCTTTGCGGCTTCATATAACTCAGTTTGAATTCTGTCATGTAGCCTAATTTTAAGACTTCATGACACAGCACTTCTTGAAGCACTGCTATGAACCATTTGTGGATTGTATACTCATCCAGTGGATGTATCATCCACGCTGCATACTTTGTCATATCCTTCAGTAATTCCTGAATGGTTCTGGTCCCTTGCACAATTGTGTCAAAATTATTTGACGCATGCCTGTGTGTGAGTGCATGAAGGAACCGCTGTTGTAACCCAGTGATTGCACTTTCTAGGGTCCAGTCGATTATGACTCAATCATGATGCTCAATATTTCGAGTGTACCACTCCAATGCCTCACCCTTGAGGCGAGTGCCTAAATAGTTTAATTGGAGTTCCATGCTGGACGGTACCAATAGACTATTCATGCCTAGCCATCTCAGGATCCCTGAGATAAAGTTCTCAAATTCTTCGAGATCTGCTTTCCCAGCATATTCTGCTGGGTGAGGTAGTTTTACTCCGGCTTTGGCAAGCACAGATTTGTCTGGTTTGCTGCCCTTGTGTTTCTCAAGGGCAGCTCGCACCATCTTTGCAACTCCATCTACATACATAGGTGGATTTCCTCCTAGCTCCTGGATCCTCCTTTCAGGATCCGTGACTGCTAGTGGCTTGTATCTGCCTGTGCGGCCAGGGGACGTGAGTATTCATGTCCTGCTGCACTGGTGGATCAATGATGTCTTCATCGATCTGATACAATGTCAGCCATTAAAAATGCATCCCTCAGTCCATGACTGCTACTGAGGACGGATCGAGCCACTCTTGCTGACTTGATCAGTTTATTAAAGGCCTCACCTTTGATCTCGGCAGTATATGCCTCTTTGACTAGTTTATCCACGTGTTTAGCATGGAGTTCTAGCACACAGTGCTTCCCTCACACTGCCTTATATTTGATCCTATCCCAGTGATCAAACTTATGTTCAAGACTAACATGAGTGCTAGTTGTGGTACTGACACTATCAGCATCAGACTTCATCATCTCCCACAGTGACTGTTGGGTCACTGCTTTGAGCACTTCTTGCTCATCATAAGTTTTTTTTGATCTGAAAATTCCTTTGTGGATATTTTCTCTATTGTGAGCCTCTAGCTCACGATCCGTCTCCTCCTCAGTACACCAGCGTGTACTGACACTGTCTTGTTCTATCATGGCACTAGGTTCTCGAGGACCACTTCTGGTGCTTGGACCAGATGGAGGTGGCATCCTCTGTCTGTCTCGCTTCCTGCGAGCCTTCTCTGCTTCGTCAACTTCACAATCCCTATTGGGATTGTTGCCACGCTTGGGGGCCTTTCCTCGGAAAGGTCCTTGTATTTCCTCCCCCAGGGACTGTATTAACAGTTCCATACCATCTCCTAGTGTTTGGAGTTGGTTTGTGACATTGTCAAGCTGCCTCAGCTGCTTGTTGGCTCACTTCACACATAGTGTCTATGTGTTTATGGCTCTCTTTGAGAGCTGTAATCATCCGGGCAATGTGTCCGGTTGTACGCTCATATCGCCGGGTTTCTTCATCCCAACACGCAGACCCTTGCTTTATCGTCCCTGTTTGGGACAGTGAACTTCACAATCTGCAATGTTCTTGGACATGTGGGAGCTGCGACATTCACACCCCAGTCAATTGTCCATGTCGCTAGTCAGCGGCTCTCTCAACTCATCGAGAGATGATCGTAACTTCAACCTAGTCGAAGTTCTTTTAGTTCTCTTAACAGACAATATATTGTCCATTTCTGATTCCTCCAGTGCAGATCTTCTTAGATCTGCCAATACTTGCTTTCGACTCCTAGAGTCAGAAGCTATGGGTGTTGTAGTGATACGAGGACCAGCTATCCTCGCTGGTGTTCCCATTTGCCTGGCCACATTGTGGGCAGGCTCAATTCTCCTGTCTGGGCCCTTGGCTGTGGCTCTGGACATATCTCAATCCTCTCCGGATCTAGACGTTCGGCTTTGAGTTCTTATCGAAGTCATAGATCTATGATCTATCAGCCACACTGTGGTGTTCTTCTATTGATTTAGAAGAATAAACAGTAAATGTCTGTTTACTGTTTCCAAGAATTCCAGCGAGTGTTAAACTTGTCAGTTTGGGTAAAAAGATCGGTTTGCTCTTTTTTGTTATCGCAGTGCTGCCAAATGTTTTGGCAGTCAAAAATGTGTAAGAAACTTATTGTTCACACTAAACAGACTGTGCCAATATGTGTTTTGGTGTCTGCAAGTTGTGTGGTTACAAGTAAAGTTATGCTTGCTTATCTAATTACCTGTTGACAACTGTGTAGTTGTCCACTATCTACAGGCGTCCCTAGTGGGCAGCTTATATAATACAACCCATCAGCCACTCTGGTGACTTATATACCCTAATCAGTAGCATATATGCTACTGTAAGAATCTACATTCTTACATGAGGTTAGTAGGGACACAATGTATGTTGCAAATTCCAATGGTGTTTGACGCTATGTTAAGTAATATTTCAGACAAACTTCCTGAATCAAATTCACCTCCACAAGTTAAGCCACAGGGTACATTGCATGCTACTCTATGCAGAAGGATGTCTACAGCTACCACTATAATATGGTCATTACTTACAAAATCACGACAGAGTGCCAACACGGTTGCCGATTCAATGTGCTTGCATGGACTGGTTGGGATCTGACTGGGCTATGTCATTGTGAGTGGCTGGTCAGTTCATGACAAAGATGGCAACTCCCTCCTACCAAATGTTAGACCCTTAAAATCACCTTCAAATCTCTTTCCATTTATTCACAAGCAGCAGCAATGTGCACCTCATCCCACCATGCATCCCCTGGAATGCTCACTGACCCATGCCCCATAGTATCAACAGAATCAGCTGGTTGAACCTAGTGCCAACAAATCCAAATCACAGCTTGCACAGTCTGAGGATCCTTTGGCCATCACTCGTTTCAGATACTCAACCAAGTCCTTTGGCATCGACTTTGGGATCTGCATCAAATGTTTGCACACCTCAATGACAGCATCCTGCTATAAGCTAGGTGAGTACTCCCATCACATTTCCCAGCCACTCACTTTGATCAAGAGAGACCTCATAGAGTTCTGAGCTTTCAGCCACATTTGCCTCCTCCTCTGCTATCCCCAAAGTCTCCATTTGAATGCTCTTGCCACCTCCCTCAGCACTCCCTGTCCACAGCCACATTACATTCTGCAGAAAAAATTGTGCACAAGCACCTTCTCCAACTTCTGCAGATTAGTGTCCTGTGCCCGAATCATATCAAACAAAGCCTCACATCCTGATCTTTCTTCTTCTAACTTCTCAGCCTGATGGCCTGCAATGAACTGAACTGCAGAATTATTGAGCAGTATCCTTAGAGGTGCTGGCTAGCAAGCCAATACAAGAGAATGCACAGGGAAAACGGCAAATGGGGCATCAACACCAGCCATGCATAAATTTTAAACAAACTCTTGCACCCACACTTTTGAGTTCTCGTGTTGGTGCTGACACTGCTGTTGGAGTATAGCGAAATGTGTTTGGACTTGACTAGAATTACAGCACTCAGAATCAAGGCCACTGGCAGGTGTATTAGCTGCAATCAAATGCTATGTGAGATGGGACATCACAAACACTGTTTGAAGTATTCAGCTGGAAAAGAACTACTCACTGGTCAGTCAGACAAAAAAATCTCCATTTATTGCAAGTGCTTGTTGCACATCTATCAAAATTAGAATGAAAGTGTCTATAAATAGGTTAGGATTACAGATAGTACAATCACGTGACCATGTTTTCATAATCACTTTTGAGGTCTAGCATTGGAAGGAAAGCATGGTTTCAGAAACCGTGAAGGGTGATCATCTTAGTATACACAGAAAAGCTTAACTGCAATGAACCAGCTCCTAAAAACCTGTGGGCAAAGTGTGATAGTATGGAGAATCCTCAGGCTATTTTTGGTCACAGCCAATACCAAATTGGGACCATCATGAACTAGTGAACACTGTCTCGAGTGTGGGGACTTCCAAATTTTTAATCATGGGAACAAAAAAGTCTAATCAATTCTATTCGTGGGAATGGCAATAGAGAAATGCAAATGAACTTTTGATATCCTACATGTCGGTTCAAATGATTCCTGTCGGACTTCATGAGGAATCATAATGTTCCATTGTAGTTTAAACCTTGGTTCAAATAACAAGCCAAATTTCATATTTTTTCCCTGCCTGATTTTTGGGTGATATTTACAATTTGAATGGGTACATACCCCTGCTCCATGTTTACAATTAAAACACCAGTTTAAACTTTAGCTCATATTTCAAGTTTAATATTTGATGTAAAACTTATGAGGATTTAATGTATGAAGGAGTGTCAAAATCTTTGTCAAAACTTTTAATTTACATTAAAATTTGTCTTGTTGTCCAAATTTCAAGTTTAGCTGCAACTCTATGTTGATTTAAACTTATGTAATATAAAAATTTAACATTTCAACCTAAGTGTAAACCAGGTTTAAATACTGAACATCCCGATGTGTTGTGATCTTCATATCCTACTCACTGAAAAAATTACTCCGGCACTCCCTCGGCCACCAACCCAAGTGAACGGCCCGAGCGGTCGGGCGGTAATCATAACGCCCGCATGCACCCACCGCCCTCCGTCACGAGGGTGATTATTCTCTGGTTGTTGCACAATCATGTGATCAAGAACGAGAAATTGAAGGTTTGAGACCCGAGGGCTGGATCTGCACACATAATTGGTGGAAGAGGCATCTGGGATTACTGGCGTTACATAATGGTACATAGCGTGGTTCATATCGCGCTTAGTGGTGAGTGACGTGTCGTCACACTGGGCCGCATGGTCGCCACGACCACGCGCCAGCGACCATGGATCGTCTACAATCTTCTCGCCGTTGTTCGTTTGCCACATCCCAAAGAAGGCGCAAAAACAATTCTCGCTATCGCCCTGCTTTATAAATGCCGTAGGCTGACTGGGTTATTTCGTTCCGGCTTGCCATGTTGATGTTGATCTCCTTCGTACGTGTTGTCGCACTAGCCTCTCTCGCAGGCGCGACTGCGGTCTTGAAGAGACAACCTAATGTTCCTCCGAGGCCTGCCGTACCTATCGCCACTGTGTCCGATGCCTCATTGACCGACGCCACGGGTGCACCGTTGCCTCCGCTGAACACGACCTACTTTTTTGATCAGCTCATTGACCATGCGAATCCGGCGCGAGGAACATTCAAGCAAAGATTTTGGTCAACGTTAGTGATGTCTCTGTGTTTTGGGTATAAGATCTAACGGTTGAGCGCAGTTGGCAGTTTTACGGAGCTGGTGGGGGCTGAAAGACTCAGACATCTCCCCACAGACGTTGACATTGAGGCAGGTGGTCCCGTTGTTCTCTTTACGCCCGGGGAGGCCAATGCAGCTCCATACACCGGTTATCTCACCAACACGCAAGTAACTTTACCTCTTACTTCACGATCTGGCTGTTCACAGCGGTCACACGTGTAGCACTTTAAATGGTATGATCGCGCAAGCGAACAAAGGCTCCACAGTTGTCCTTGAGCATCGTTTCTTTGGTCTCTCCAATCCGATAGACAACCTCGACGACGAGAGCCTTCAGCTCCTTACCATTGACCAGGTATGTCATTGCCTGCAAGTGCCGAGTTATTAGTTTTTGGCATTTCTTATCACTCGCGACTTCGTATAAATGACTCCAGGTCATGTTGCGGCTTATGCCTCTGCCATGCCGCCCGGCCCACATCCGGGATGTAATTTCCTTTTTTGTGGTATCAACTCCCTTTCTGATATAATTGTGCCATTCCAAGGAGTGGTGACCTCTATATCGTTCCCTAATGTGTTCTCTAACATCTTTACATTCCTCTCGTGGAGCAGCATGGCTCTCCCTTGTACTTACTACTTAGACAACTTTCCAGATTCACTACTATTCACTTTCACTCTTACCATTTGAACCTCCGAACTAAAATTCGCGCCTAGGCTGCCAAAGATCTCGCCTACTTTGCAAAGAACGTCCATCTCCCTCAGCCAAACGGTGACAAGATAAATGCTGACACCGTCCCATGGATTCTCGTTGGAGGCAGCTATAGTGGTGCGTCCAGACAGTCACCTTCTATTTCACCCTCTTCTAAGATAGTTGTGTCAGGTGCATTGACGAGCTGGACTTTGGTCGAGTATGTATTCCATGTTGACTTGGGATGAACCTGATGGCATGCACTCTCTTCGTGTAGCCAGCCAGGTGTCTTTTGGGCCGGCTACGCCTCCTCAGCCGTCGTCGAGGCAATCATGTATGCCTTCATCTCGAACCATCTCCCAATATCTCCCAATTCTAACACCACTTAACAGTGACTACTGGGCCTACTTCGAGCCCATCCGTCAGAATATGCCCCAGAATTGTTCGGCCGACATTCAGACTGTCATCGCGCACATTGATGAGGTATTCACATTTGGATCGGAGGAGGAGAAGCAGGCAATTAAAGATGAGTTTGGGATGGGCGATGTTAGGCATTTGGATGATGCTGCAGGCTCGCGTATGTGTCTACCTTCTTTGATTTTGTCTTTCAAGCACGTGCGTGCATTTATTGATTGTGCTTTCCCCCATTCTCATTCCACACCCATATCATACGGCTTTTATTTGCGCTTTTACAAATACTGATATCATTGGCACCTCATAGTACGAAACATCCTCTGGGACTGGCAAAGCCTACAACCCTATGTTGGACCCAATGCAACCTTTTTTCAATCCTGCGATGCACTCGAGGTAAAAGACGGCCAAAACGCACCAGTCTCGGGATGGGGGCTCGCCCATGCTCTTCCAGCTTGGGGAGCATATTTCAAGAACATCTATTTGCCTGCCTGTGCGTAATTTGCTTTTGGTTATAGTGATATACGTAGTTATCACTTGTGGACTGTTTAAAGTATGTGGGGATGATACTGCGGAGTACGCTCGTTGTACGCTCGGTAGTCTGACATATGCCTCACGTCCTTCTTCTTAGAGACTGCCTTGGATCATACAACACATCGCAGTCCTTCTGGACTAATACGACCATCGACAATGCCGATCGTTCGTGGATGTGGAGTACGTACTAGTATTTCATTGTTGTAACTTATACTTACGCTAATGCATTTCATAGTGGTGTGAGTGTTTTGTCGACATATCTCGTTTGGTACAGGAGCGTGAATGTCATTACAGGTGCAACGAGGTTGGATTCCTCCAGGAAGGTGCGCCTTTGGGTTGGCCGAGCTTGGTGACGCGGCTTGTGCAACCTTCATATGATGAGGTTTGTTGTTTAGAATCACGCCTTCTCGCCGATATGACCTTGATATTATGTCACTCTTCATGACTTCATTCTACCCCATTACCTTGACTATAGCGCCAATGTAGCCAAATGTTTCCCACGGCGTTCCCTAAGCCACCCATCCCCAAAGCCGCTGCTACCAACGCTAAATTCCAAGGGTGGACTGTGAACGAAAGTAGACTCTTTTTCGCAAACGGAAAACGTGCGTCTCATTTGCCTGCTCGTGCCTCGTTCTGTCATCTGATCTGTTTCCGCCGTGCTTCCCCCTCCTTATTGGCGCCTACAATGCACACAGAGGACCCCTGGCGTGAAGCAACAGTCTCTAGCGACTTCCACACGCGCCAATCCAGCGCCTCTCAACCCATTTTCGTTGGGAATGGGTTCCACTGCTCCGACTTACTCGCTGAAGCAGCCGTAGACCCCACTGTCAAGGCCGTCATGGAGGCTGGCGTGGCCACGGTCTCGGACTGGATTGCGGAGTGGCCTGCATCAAAGACAAGTAAGCCTAGCAAGAGCGTTCCGTCGCCCGCGCAGTTTGCGCCGCTGAGTATTCCGGCAAATATGGCGAGTGTGATGGGGGAGGCTGTGCCGGCTATAGTGACACAAGGGAGTGGTCCTATGCCTTCTGCCAGTGGGACGGAAGGGAGGTTTGCAGTGCCAAATGCGATGGTGAGACAGCCTGTGGTTTTGTAGGCCCGAGTAGTGATCGTGGGTATTTTACAAATTGGATTAAGAATCTGTCTGTAGCACTTCACGCAAGAAGTGGAGCAGGGGTGTAGGGTGAGACTAGCAAATACCACAGTCGAAAATTATGATTCCCTAGGAGGGTGGAGTCGGACAGGAATTGTTTGAACCGACATGTAGGATATCAAAAGTTCATTTGCATTTCTCTATTGCCATTCCCACGAATAGAATTGATTAGACTTTTTTGTTCCCATGATTAAAAATTTGGAAGTCCCCACACTTGAGACAGTGTTCACTAGTTCATGATGATCCCAATTTGGTATTGGCTGTGACCAAAAATAGCCTGAGGATTCTCCATACTATCACACTTTGCCCACAGGTTTTTAGGAGCTGGTACATTGCAGTTAAGCTTTTCTGTGTATACTAAGATGATCTCCCTTTATGGTTTCTGAAACCATGCTTTCCTTCCAATGCTAGACCTCAAAAGTGATTATGAAAACATGGTCACGTGATTGTACTATCTGTAATCCTAACCTATTTATAGACACTTTCATTCTAATTTTGATAGATGTGCAACAAGCACTTGCAATAAATGGAGATTTTTTTGTCTGACTGACCAGTGAGTAGTTCTTTTCCAGCTGAATACTTCAAACAGTGTTTGTGATGTCCCATCTCACATAGCATTTGATTGCAGCTAATACACCTGCCAGTGGCCTTGATTCTGAGTGCTGTAATTCTAGTCAAGTCCAAACACATTTCGCTATACTCCAACAGCAGTGTCAGCACCAACACGAGAACTCAAAAGTGTGGGTGCAAGAGTTTGTTTAAAATTTATGCATGGCTGGTGTTGATGCCCCATTTGCCGTTTTCCCTGTGCATTCTCTTGTATTGGCTTGCTAGCCAGCACCTCTAAGGATACTGCTCAATAATTCTGCAGTTCAGTTCATTGCAGGCCATCAGGCTGAGAAGTTAGAAGAAGAAAGATCAGGATGTGAGGCTTTGTTTGATATGATTCGGGCACAGGACACTAATCTGCAGAAGTTGGAGAAGGTGCTTGTGCACAATTTTTTCTGCAGAATGTAATGTGGCTGTGGACAGGGAGTGCTGAGGGAGGTGGCAAGAGCATTCAAATGGAGACTTTGGGGATAGCAGATGTACGGGTTTTACACTTAACTTGTGGTTATCACATGAGCTCATAGAACCATTCCAAACAGTTCTATTCAAGTGGTGTGTGATGGTTACACAGTAAGTGGTGGTGAACCTAAGGTTCTTCCCACGCTACAACTTATAGCATAGACATAGCCTATGCATGTACAGTACTTTCTATATACTTATACTAATGATGTATATCTATTAAGGGAATTATAACTCCCTTACACCCTCCCCCTCAGGCTGAAACCACAGGGAGGCTGACAATGTCTTAGACGTTGTAATAAACAGACCTTTTATCCATTACCGGCAGTGGGGGATGGGGGATTCATTTCCACATCTAGAGGATTTCTATCCTCATAGATTTCAGAGGTGTCAACCCCAGACCTTCATTGCCAGTCAAGCTAGGACTTGTACTAGCAGCGGTAAAGCTACTCCCAATAGGTGGAGCAGCTGCGGTTCCTGTAGGCACCACATTGGTGACTATATCACTATGGTCAATACACATGCATAGTGGTGCAGAGGAGGTATTCCTCTCTGTGGCTTCACCTTTCCCTTTTGGGTCAGGTACATTGGCAAGGCTGAATGCCTTGCATTCCATGGCATGCTATTGTGCCAATTGCACTGCTTTACTATAGTGCCATTTAGAGCTCACTCTCTTATAGTAGGGTTCAATAAGTCTGTGGCACAGATGGGGTCGACTCCCCCGTAATGGCCCAGTCACAACACAATATCTCTCTTGTCAGTGGATTGGGCATCGCTGCTCCAGCCAAACTTGTTCAGTGCTGAGAATCTGAGATCCCCATTCCCTTGTGGCATGCGCCACTGAGCTCCTACAAGGCTTTCCCATTTTCCCTTCTGGGAAAATATTGCCTCTAGGATTGTCCTAAAGACAAGGCTGTCAGTCTGGGGGGTGATCTTATTGACCCATACCCAGACATCAACGTCGCTCAGATTTAGCGACACATCTGTTTCTTCCCTGATTGCCGCAGGGAGTCCTTCTGGATTGTAAATCCAGAGCATTAATGCTGACTTCAAGTCAGCAGGAGTGTCGGTGTGGACTGCGAAGCATTCCACCCAGGTGCTTTCTTTGTGGCTCTTTGTAATGTGAGCCACAGCCCTCGTCTGAGCAGGAGTATGCTCAGGATATGGGATTTAAACTCCTGTTTTGTATTCATTCAATAGCAGAGGGCTATCAATAGCGCATGTGTTGTACCACATGCTCCTAGTCCATGCATGGGGTGCAGGTGCCTTGCCGATTGGATGGGGAATCATCCCTGTCTGTGAATATAGTGGATTGCCCACAGCAGGGGCAATCTCAGTCTGTAGCTTGCGCTTTTTCAGCGCACACTTGCATGGCTCCTTCAAAGAAGTCATGCAGACAATGTTGCCGTCGTCATCTGTGGATGTGTCATCCCATGGTTTATACGGTAGTACTTTATAAAGTACCAGTGTACCCGTTATCAGGTCACTGGTGTATGCATGACCTGGCAGGGGTGGGGGCATCCCTGGCTTGTTAATGGGCCAGATTGGGATATCTGTCCCCATTATGAGGAGCGCCTGTGAGGGCGAAGCAGGAGGTGGTGATTGCAATGGCTCACCGCTGTCTCCTTGTGGCTGTATGTCTACAGCCAGTTGGGATGAAGTAGAAGGCTGCACTGCCATCTGGGGAAGGGTCTGAGGGCCCCTCTTGTGCAGCTCAGTTAGCTGCACGGCTTGTTCTTCGAGTTGTGATTGCATCTTGTCTAAATGCAATTAACGATTGTGTATTTTCTCTGGGGCCACATCTAATTGTGGTGCATGTCATTATACCGTTTTTCACGGTATGCAAGCTTTTCTTTTAGCTTGTCGATTTTGTCAGTAAAACAATGTGACAGGTCAGGGTATGCCTCATATACAGCATCCCGTACTTCATCCTTGCTGAAGTTCATTTTGCCAGCCTGCATGGCAGCCAGGATGTGTGTTACATGGGCCTCACATGGCCCACAGTCGTGTTTATGCAACAGAATAACGGTGTGTGGCAGACTGTGGATCTGCCACTAGGTTTTACGCCGATATTCAGCAAGTAATCAGGCCATGCCCAATAGTGGTTCAGTAGCCTGCTTTGCAGCAGGCTCATTGCTCATTGTTCATGTGGCTTATATGAGTGTTGCGATTCATTCCACTCATGTCCCACTGTGGTAGTGGGACGGTTGAAGAAAACCAGCACCTGCAGCATTATTCTTGTTTGGCCACAGGCGGGACTCAAATTGAGTCACGTGACCAGATGCGCTAGACACATCTGGGTAGCTTGTGAGGTCGTTTCACACCTCACAGCTCTAGATACTCATCTAGAGCTTCTAGCTCCTTGCATTCAGCAAGGGGGTCCTACATCACCCCTCCCAGAGTCCAACGAACTTGGAACACTATTTCTTTATCATTCATCTGTCTGTGGGTGAGTATTTCATTAATGAACCATTCTTGCTCGTCGGTTTGTCTGAAGTCATAAAATAATTTTGTGTCATGCTTGGGGAACAACTCATCATTGTTTGCTGTATACAGCCATGTTAATGCTGTATGAAACATAGGAGTAATCCTACGTGCACTATCCCATAGATGCATTGATGCTGCTGTTCAATGTGAATTCGACCATTGGGCACTTTTCTGCCCAATCCTTTTGGTCATTGCAAACTACTGTTCGTAATATTTGACCTATAGAATGATTCACTTGTTCTGTTGCTCCATCCATTTCCAGGTGGAACGATGTAGACATGAGGAGCTTAGTCCCCAGTATTTGGTGTAGTTCCTTCCAAAATATGGAAGTGAACTTTGAGTCTTGATCTGATACGATCGGTTCTACTGTCGCATGCAGTCAGACAACTTCTGTAGATATAACCACGCAACTTGCCATGCAGTGATTTTAACTGTCATAGGTATCAGATCTACCTGCGACGTGAGTCTGTCGATTATCACAAGCAGATAGTTGAATTCCTTCAACTTCGGGAGTGGGCCCATAAAGTCCATTCCTATAGATTGCCAGGGCCTTTCAGGCACTGGTAATGCATGCAGCAGCCCAGCAGGCTGCTGGTTACTGACCTTGTTATGCTGACAAGGTCCACATGTGTCACAAAAGAATTGTATATCCTTCCTCATCATTGGCCACCAATAGTAATGGCCAACATAATTATCTGTTTTAAATTGGCTGAAATGGCCAACGGCATGGTGGGCATGGTCTATTATGACCTCGACTAGTCTCCTCCCCCTCAGGAAGGCTTCACAGGGTAAGCATACCATGCTTCGTTTGGACCTATTGTTAAAACCCAGATTCACTCCCAGCTTTTTCCACTTTCCTCTGATATATTCCGATTCGTATTTCTGATTTCCCCCACCCATCTATATTTAGTCATTTTCATCAAAGATCTACATCTTCGGTTGTATGTCCATATTTACTTCTACCCCGATCCCATATTCGCTCTGTTTCGGATTTCCATGTTCGTATCTTTCTGATTTGGATTGTATCAATTCATTATATACAACTCCCCCATGTGCTCGTTATTCAGGTCAAATATTGACCCACCTTGACTTGATAACTTCTCACTTCTGTCTCTATGTCTTATCCGACTCTCCGATCTTGTCCGACTCCTCTGACCTCCTGACCTTCTGAAATACCAGGACACGAAGGATCCAAGAGGGAGCAACCTATAAGTTGAAGCCAACATCCATACATTCCGATTTCCGACTTCAAATCCCAAACTCCAACATTCTGACAAACCCCAACATCCGATGAGAAGAAATCTAGTTCATAACACCTATTCTCCAACTCAATCTGTCTTTAATCCCGAAGCAAGGATGTGCTTCAGGATTTTCTGAGACCTTTCTAAAGGTCGCGTCTCTTTCATAGCTGTTGCGAACAAGCGCAGCTAATTCAATCTTATTCTCCACGTGTTCACATAGTGATTTTCCCTCTGGACCAGAGTCCAGGGCAATGACATCTTTGATGTCATTTTTGTCCAATATTCTGGGCAAAGTTTGCGGAAGTTCAACTTCCTTGTTTATTTTGTTGGCTTTGAGGATTCTATCCTCTTGCTTTTGTTGTATTTGAGCAGACTTGCGTGCAGCAGCTGCTTGTATTTCAATGAAACATTCGACAGGTAGTAACTCCCTGTCCAGGTCTAGTCTGGCATCAGCCTGGACATATTCGTGTTCAGGATGTGCATCATCTGGCACATCAAATTCAAAGTAGCAGGATAAGCAATCTGCTACTTTATTCTTTACTCCATCCACGTGGAGTGTAGTATACGTAAATCAGGATAGGAACTCCCACCAATGCACTTGTCTTGGTGACAAATGTGACTGGGTCTTGAAATATTCAAGACCTTTATGGTCTGTGACTAGGACAAATTTTCGTCCTAGTAGTTTATCCTCCCATTTCAGGAGAGCTTTGAGCATGGCTATTGTTTTGTGCTCATGTGTTTGGTAGCTATGTTGCGCAGATGTAAACTTCTTAGACAAGAAGCCAGTGGGTCTACAGGTTTCCCAGTTGGGACCTTGTCTGTATACCACACTGACTCCATTCTTGGAGCCATCACATATAACCCAGATTGTCTCTGGGTTGTTTATGTCTATAGGCTTCAATATTAGAGCCTTGCAAGCTAATGCTTTGATCAACTCATAGCATTTGTCTAGTAAGGGTGTCCAGACAAACGTCCTGTTATTTCAGGCACAGCCTGAAAGGGGTGTTGTATATGCCATTACATCCGGCATATATGGTGCTAGGTATTGCACCAATCCTAAGAAACATTGTATTTCAACATATGAACAAGGGCATTGCCACTCTTGTATCTTGGTCATTTTGTCAGCATTGGCATTCACGCCTTTGTTGTCAATTATATGGCCAAGGCAGTCTACTCTTTCAGAGTAGAGATCTGACTTGGATGGTGAGAGGTACAGCTGTACCTCCCTGAGTTTCTCAAACACCTTCCTTAGGTGTTGTTCATGCTCCTCAATTGTATTTGAGAATATGAATATATCGTCCAGGTACACATGGACAAAGTGACCCATAAATTCACGAAAGATAAATGTCATTAGATGTGGAAACATTGAGGGGGTGTTACAGTCTCCCATCATCATTACTTGGCTCACGAATGTGCCAAATATTGTTGCAAAGGCCGTCTTCCAGATGTCCGTGTCTTTTATGCATATTTGCTCATATGCTTCTGACATATCCAACTTGGATCTGTATTTGGCACATGCTACATCGTGCTGTATTGTGTCCTGGTCAGGGAAGGGCATGACATCCTTCTCTGTGTTATGGTTTTGCAAACAAAAATCAAACACAGTTCAAAGTTTCCCACTTTTCTTTGGGATACTCATGCTTGTTTAGCTGAGGCCCTTTCCCACCACCCTGCGGTGGCGTATTGTTCAATTTTATGAACAAGTTCTTCTTTAAGTGTGTCTGGGCACTTAGGCAAGCAATAATTTATTCGCTTGTGATTGTCTATGAGTTTTATCTCATGATTTATGTCTCTCCATGGTGGCAGCCATAGAGGTACTTTGCCGAACATATCAGTGCATTCTATTTTCCATTGCTCTCGTGGTCTTGGATAATCAGCAGGGTTAAAATCCCCTGTTTGGCTTTGACGGCCATTAAGTGGTGCATGTGCCCCTTAGTATGCACCTGTGCATCCCTGGATTCTTCTACTACCTCCCCCTCTTGCCGTGAGCACAGCAAACTTATGGGTGAGTCGCTTGTTGGCAGCTCACCCTTCTCGCTTCAATGGCAAGTTTTATTCATTATAGCTGCAGTTACATGCAGCTTAGGAGGGGGTCTTTTGACTTCCATTTTGCATTTGTTACTGAACGTGTTTGCTCCATTGGGGATTTTCTCCTTCCCCATTATTATTTGTCCTGAACCATTAAAGTCCAGGACTAATCCCATCCTTTTCAGGAATGGAGTTCCTAGTATAACATCATAATAATTGATGTTTGCTACGTTGAAGTATTTCTCAATGGTTTTTGATCCAAATCTGATGGTGTCTCTGACATCATAATTTATGGTAGATTTACTACCAATGCAGGCTAGCTGTAAGCCTATGGGATGTTCGAGTTCAAACGTCTTCATTTTGGTGGCACATGTGAGATTGGGTGATATAATCACACCTTCACACCCACCGTCTAACATACAGTGAGCTCTTGTGCCTCCAATTTCAAAGTAACCAGAGATAGTCTGGTTCTCCTCACATGGTTGTTTAGGCCATGCTTGATATTTGTGCTGAGCCCTATGGTCATAGACCAGCTTGGCAGTTTTATCTATTATACTTCCTGTGGCTAGTCGGACAGGATGAATATGAGAGTTTACACTCTCATTTTGTATTTGCGCAGCATATATGCAGCATGATTTGTGCTGGCGTGACTCTCAGTCTGATTGTCCTCAGACTTGTCATCTGACCATCAGAACTTCTCTCTTGGTTCTGTTTGCCAGTCTCCGACCATTTGGTCAGGGTATTCTTGTTCAGGAGGTAATTCCTCCTCTTCCAAGTGATTTGGGCCATCTGGTGGCTCCAAATTGTCTTGTTCTGCCTCGTCTCAAAGGTCATCTTGTATCCACACACCTGCAACGCACGGCTTGTCCTGTAATTTTGGGCAATTAGGCTTTATGTGGCCCATTTGGCCACATTTGTAGCAGCATACATCTGATGTACATGCTTTCCCTATTCCAGCTGCACCCTGTCTTGGGGCATTATTTGCCACTGCTCAATTTCCACCAGTGGCTACTGGTACCATGGGTATGGCTCCTGGCTTGTATGCCAGTTTACCTGGCTGCACTTTACTTGTCCTAGGCTGTGACTTTGCAGCCTGTTCAGGCTTTGTCACAGCCTGATTCTTTTTTGTCATTGTACTACCGCTAGCCACGGTAGTACTCACTTGAGTGCTGTAGTCATAATGGGACACTGACTAGATTACTCGAGCCTCATCTGACAACTCCTCTAGGGAGTGAGTCTCCAGGGTGTACCCCCATTTGAGGACTTCTATCCTCAAAGATGTTCTTAGCGCAGCTAAGAATCGTTTATTCATAGAATACTTGTCTGGTGGCATTATCATGCGTGCTGAGTATTTTAGAATATCACTGAGGATTTCATCCACAGCATGACTTCCTTGCTCCAAGGAGTCAAATTTGTTTGATGCTTGTCTGTGCGTCAATGCATGTAGGAATTGCTGCTGTAAAGCAGCAACTACAAACTCAAGGGTCCAGTCTTGGATCTCTCAATCCCATTGTTCTACAATCCGAGTGAACCACTCAGACACCTTGTGTTTAAGGCAAGTGCCTATACATCCTATCTGAGCTTTAGTCTCAGATGATCCGAGCAGGTTATTCATGCTTAACCATCACAGTATTTCTGCAATGAACATCTCAAACTCTTTGGGATCGGCACTGCTCCCATATGGCTCAGGGTGAGGTAACTTTATTGCTGCCTTTGCAAAGGCAGATTTGTTGGCACTCACATGTCGATTCCCATGGAGCACATTGTGCACCATCATCGCTATCCCGTCCATATGGTCAGGGCGATCATTAAAGTTAGTCAGCTGGTGACTGAATTCCGTGAGTGGTACTGATTGTTACCTCTGTGGTATGCCCCATATACTCGGGGCTTGCTGAGGGGTATCTGAATCAGGTCCAACTGGGGCCTGACATGTTCCTCTGGCTACTGTTGGAATTGCACGTGTATTGCCAGCTAGCTTGGCATTCGAGATTCGTTCATACGAGCTGTATCTGTTACATGCTATCCTAGTGGTGCATACCACTTCCTTCATTTCCAGTCCATTGACCTGAGGATGTTGTGCAGCAACTGCTTGTTCTGCCAGTTCTATGCTCAATTCTAGAGCATGGCGATGCCTTCTGGCAGCCTTTTGTTCGGCTTCAGCCCAATGGTCTGCTTGCCCTGCAAGCATGTCTTGCGTTTCTGAAATGCTAATTTCGGTGATTTAATCATCCAATTGAATTTGTCCAGTGACAATTTCGAAGTGGGATTGCCTATCCCTCACTCTGTCTCGTGGTGCTTTACATGTCACTCCCCAATCAGAATGATTGTCATCCACCTGAGTTCGTTTCTGAATGCTAGGTATCTCTTTAGGGGGTTCATTCCCCCTGGAGGTTGCGGGGCACCCTCTTCATCTGTACCATCCCTATTGGGATTGTTTGCACATAGGGCCTTTTTCCCTTTTAACACATGTGTTGCTTTGCACGTAGTTCTTCTATGAACTTTCTCAGGCATTCATCACATCTGACTAGCATTTCAGTAGCTATTGTAGCTGCTTGTTCGCTCTGTTCACAGGCAAACAATATCTGTTGACAGGTATCATCCATCACCAGAGACCACAATGAATTTTCCCCAAAGTTTTGCAAGCTGGAAAATGTAGGGAAAATATGGAATTTTGGAAAGGTTTTGCACCATGCAAATTTTAGGAAAGGTTTTGAATTTTTCATGACATTTTTCCTTTGATAAAATATTTGCAGTATTTAGCATCTTCCACTTGCAAAATGTGAGCAAAATTCAAGATATCTCAATTATTTTTTGAAGCCAAAATGTATGCAATATTTAGTGTATTCCACCAGCAAATGTTCCCAAATTTTAGAATATTGCACTTAATCTTTTTGAGGGAAAATGTGTTCCGATTCCCTGAGTTTATGAAGGAAAGAATCGGCTGTTATAGTTGGCCATTTTGGCCTTTGCTAAGATCATCCCCCTTTTCCCACAGTAATCCAGGATTATGCAATTTTGTCCACAGTTTACATAAGCAAACCATACAACCAGACTACAAAACATGTCTCCTTTTGGATTTCAGGATGGTTTCGGGGTCCCAGTAGGGTTCTACTGGGAATGACCATTTTTTTGGCACTTTTATTCTGCTCAGTTTGTAGGGACCTCTGACACACAACATCCAATTTTATCTGGGTGTTACCCTGGACCCCTTCTCTACCTTCCTAGGTCCTCTTATTTCATTTTTCTGTTAGTTGCTATATTTGTCATGTTGGTAACTCAAGGAATCCTATTGGGATTATGGTCATGTGACTGCATTGCTGTCCACAATTGCTTTGCCCAATGTCTATGCCCTCTTAAGATCTCTTGTCTTCCCTACTTTCCTGCCAGACATTTCTGTAATCATTTGGTAATATTGGTATCATTAATATACAAATTGTGGTCATCTCCATCTTGTTAACTAAAAATTGAGATCCCCAGAAATTCACCATCCATAGGGGAACACAGAGAGGCCTAGGGGGTAGCGCTGGTGCACACAAAGTGCAGATAGGCCAGGAGGGTGGTGAGTGTGAGTAGAAGGTGCGGAGGAGGTCAGGAGGGTGGCAAAGGTGCGCAAAGGGCATGGAGGGTGCCAGGAGGGTGGTGGGAGTGCGCATAGGGTGTGGTGTGGCCTAGGAGGGCGGTAGGGGTGCACACAAGGCGTGGAGGGGGCCAGGAGAGCGGCAAAGGTGAGCAGAGGTGTGGAGGAGGGCCAGGAGGGTGGCAAGGGTGAGCAGAGGTGCGGAGGGGGGCCAGGTGGGGGGCAGGTGGGCTTCATGTGTGTGGAGGGGGCAAAAGGAGGTGGGGTATGCAGAAGGAGCAGGGGAGGCCAGGAAGGCAGAGAGTGTGCAGTGGGGCCAGGGGTGCATGGAGGGGGCTGGGTGGGTGGCGGGGATGGACAGATGGCACGGAGGGGGCCAAGAGGGCAGTGGCGGTACCCAGAAGGCGCAAATAAAAGGGCGGCTGGGGTGCGCAGAGAGAGCCAGGAGGGTGCAGAGGGGCGGTGGGGGTGCATAGAAAGAGTGGAGGAGGATGGGAGGGCGATGGGAGTGCGTGGTAGGGCCTAGGAGAGTGGCAGGGGTGAGTGGAGAGGGCTGGGAGGGTGGCAAGGGTGGACAGATGGCGTGGAGGGGGCTAAGAGGGCAGCAGCAGAGGGCCAGGAGGGCACGGAGAATGCAGAGGGCGATAGGAGGGCGGTGGGGGTGCACAGCAGGAGCGGAGAGGTGCTGCAGTGGTGGCAGCCAGTGTGCGGCAGCACAGACATCAGCTGGGGATGCATGGTGGTCTTGGATGCATGGGATGGCGGCACACAGGTGTGCAGCAGTGGGGTTATCATCTGAGGTATGTGGTAGTGCCACGCATACGTCGAGTGCATTTGCACACTGCTAGGATGCGCAGATGGCAGATGGTAGGGCATCCACGGGCCCGCATGGTCTGCTTCCTGCACTGCAGCCCTTGCATGGGTGTGTTGTTGCAGTGGAGTAGGGCATTGTGGTGAAGGTGGTGGTGTCAAGGTGAAGGTGGCAGTGTTGAGGTAACCCAGTGTCACACTCCCGATGGGATCCCGTCTTGCTGCTGTATAACCCTTTTCGCTGGCGGTGGTGATGGTGACTCCCTTCATCGCCATGTGCGGCTGCGGCAGCTGCAGTGGCGACTCCACCATTTGGGCTTGTGGTGGTGGCGACTTGTGCTGATGTGCGCAAGAGCATATGCTCTTGCATACGTCAGAAAAAGTCCCATTGAGTCACGTGATCATTCAACTTCACCTGGTGACAACTGGCCGCACACCCCCCCAGACTTCTTGCAACATTGAGTACTGCTATCTGGTGTGTTTTCCATTGCTTTTCTTTGCTTTTTCCTTGCTTACTGTCTGGCATTCTTTCAGTGGAGCAAGTCACCATATTTTTACACTACAATGCATTTTATTTACCAACGCAGGTCTCATAGATTCTTTGTTCTACTCACTTGGATTGCTAATCCACAAATATTCTTGATCTTCTTCCTGTTCTTCTTACCAACTCTGGGGCAACATCATTGTAGTTTTTCTGTGTCTTTTGCTTGCCACTTGCTGCCTATCCCCTAGGCCTGTTTTGGTGTGTTCTCCACTATTCTCCCATATACATGTCAATTGAAATACTTTGCAGTTACATGATTAGTCTGCTAGTTTATTTGGGCTGTGTCTGGATCCTTGGAGCTTGTTGACTGGCAATTTTCACCATTTTTATGTGGGTCATACCTACATCTCATTGCTTGGTTCTAAGTTCACTTTTCTAGCCTCATCACCATCTGTTACTCTTTACTGCATTCTCTGTAATGTAAGTGTGAAAGAGAGGCAAAGCATATGAAGGTGGGATTTAGACTAATGTTTCCATAGCACCTGGGTGGAATGAAACAGCTCACTATGACCATCACTGTGCATACAAGGTGGTCGCCAGTGGTGTGCCAGAGTATGTCATTTCACCCAGGTACTTGGGCCTCTATTACCAATGTGTGCATGTGATGTCGCCACCTGTGGTGGTAAAGGCCTTCACTGTCAAATGTGCAGAGTTTTAACTTGCAGGCACATGATACAGTGTCACTTCAATGGCCTTAACACTTCAATGGGACAAAAAATAAATGGGAGTGAGAAGAGGACAATAGGGGAAAATGGAGGAACTGGATGGAAGTGTGGAATCATGAGAGGTTCCTGTAAATTGACTTATCTTTTTCAAATCTATGATTGTTGGTCAGCAGTATTTATAAGTCAAATCTGTCCCCATTGCGACTTGAGTTTTTCACATTGATGATTATCATCATGTGACTGTGTTGCTGTCCACAACAGTACTATGCTTCACAATAACATAAGATGTCCTAGTGTCCTCATTCACAGCTCAATTTGTATCCCTGCTCTTCATACATGTGTATTTCATGGCAGGACATTCAATATGGGATCTTTGGGACACTTAGGTTTGCACTTGGTGTATGGGACAGGTACCAGACAGTACAGGACAGTAAGGGAATGTCAAGGGACAATAAGACAAATGCCTCTAACCCACGTGTATAACAAGGATAGTGAATATACATGAGCCATCTACTGCTTATATAGATGTATGAAACCCAGGGGTGTCTAGATAGGAAACATATCTAAAGGATATTGACCAATCAATATGCGCAGCACTATCTACCAATCAGAGATACTCGAGATAACCTGCCAAGAGATAACTGAAGATAGAGTGTCAGGTCTATCACGTGTCTATGATAGGTTAGGGACAGACTAAGATAAGGAGATAAGAAGGATGTAGTACCAGGTATGCACTCTCCAGGAGTCTACCAGACTGTAGAGTAGGAACTCCACTATAGTAAGTGTGAATTTCCCCTTACAAGGACAGGATGGGACAGTACAGGACAGGTACAAGACAGTATGAGACAGGTATGGGACAGTACCATACAGGTATGGGACAAGTATGGGACAGGTATGGATTGAAGACAGTGATGATATAGCAATTTATTAGGCAGTGTCTGCAGTATTTTTAAGTCAGATTTGTCCCCATTGGGACTTTGAGTTTTCACATTGATCAAAACTTGATGACAACCATCATGTCACAACCTGTGGCTGTATCCTTCAATATGCTTTCTTCTTTCAAAGACAATGTGCAATCATGGGTCAGGTGGGCCCTAGTTCATCGCATACTGCATGGCATTGCCCCTGAGCATGCAGAATGGCCTGTGGCTCATAAAAATACACACACTATTGCCATGGAGAAAGCATGGGTGAGGGCCCTAGCTCTGACAAAACAAACTTCACCACACCCTCTGCCAATAAATTCAATCAAAGAAGACAGTCAAACAGATATTGAATCCAAAGTGGCCAAGTCATGGGATTTCTCACTATGTGTGCCTAAACCTAAATCCTTCTTGGATTTGCCAGTGCTATGTCTCTACTATGTCATGTTTATTATTCTGACCCAAATCATTCACATGGTCAGGGCTACTGACACTGTTCATTTTAACAATTCAAATGTGAAGACCTTGAAGCTTTGATGACCATATCTATAGGTAACTATGGTAAAGCTAATCAGGTATTGAACTTGTTAATAAGCTTGGGGAATCTGTGCTCTGCCACAGGTCCATATATGGATATTAATCAATAGAGTATGGGCAGAGTGGATTCACCGTATAACTGCTACAATACAGATTTCAGTGTTAATTGTGAAATTCTTGCACATATATCCAGGAGGCAATTAGGCTACCTTTGGCAGTACACAGCTTTGAATATACAAAGACCACAGGGAAATGACTGCCAAGTTATTAATATACAGGAAACAATAAGATGTACATACTGGTAATATAGACTTATGTAAGGATGACTTGATAGACAATCAATTACACCTTGGAAGCAATAGTGTGTCGGGGTGACAAACATAGGGGAATTGGCCTCTGTCATGCAGAGCAGTGACCCATTTCACAAGTCCAATATTTAGCATTCTCCACTTTCAAAATGAAAACAAAATTCAAGATATTCCAATTCATTATTTCTGAGACAAAATTTATTGAATAATTGGCATCTTTCACCTGAAAAATGTGTGGAAAATCCACCATATTGCAATTAGTGTTGCTGGGGAAAAAATGTAGGTGATATTCAGCATCCTCCACATGCAAAATGTGAGCAAAAGTGGAAATATTGGAATTCCAAAAATGCAGGGAATATTTTGAATATTCCAGGCCTCACAATGAATTTTCCCAGAAGTTTTGTGAGGTGGGAATGTGAGAAAAATTTTGAATTTTGCACAGGTTTTCCACCATGTAACATTCAGGAAATATTTTGAATTTTTCATGGTATTTGCCCTATGAGAAAATATATGCAATGTTTGGCTTCTTCCACTAGAAAATTTCAAAATCTTTCAAAGCATCTTTAGAGCCAAAATGTATGCAATATATAGGCTATTTCACCTGCAAAATGTGCTGAAATGTTAAAATATTGTAACTAATCTCTCTGAGGGAAATTGTACCCGATATTCAGGATAATCTAGGAGATTGTTTTAAGGAAAATAGATGAATTACATAGCAGATTCCAGGTGAAAAATAGGTGCAAAATTCAAAATGTTCCAATTTGTTTCTCCTGAGACTAAATGTATTGAATAGAAGGCATCTTTCACCTGAAAAATATGAACAAAGTCCAAGAAATTTGAATGGGTGTTTCTGAAATAGTGATGGAGGCAATAGATAGAATACAGCACATGCAGAATGTAGGCAAAAGTGGAAATATTCATGTGCATAAGAGATAGGAGATATTTGGAATATTCCATGGGCAACAGGTGAAAAATTTCCAAGAGTATCAAAAATGCACTCCTCTGGCAGTGGCACTGTCATTGGCACTGGCACTGACAGTGGCATTTGCACTCTTCTGGCACTGGCACTCCTCCCCCACTGGCACCATCATCTGCACTGGCACTCTTCTGGCACTGGAACTCATCCAGCACTGGCAATGTCATCGACACTCACACTCTGGTGGCACTGGAACTCCTCTGGCACTGGCACTGTCAGTGGCACTCACCCTCTTGTGGCACTGGCACTCTTCTGGCACTGACACTTCTTTGGCACTGGCATTCCTCTGGAACTGGCACCTCTCCAACACTGGAACTACTCTGGCACATGGCCCAGATATGTTTCAAAGCCATACATACATGGAAAAATTATAATGTTCATAGCATGCACTCCATATTACCACAGGATGTGTTTTTGTGTGAAAAACACATCCTGTGGTAATATGGAGTGCATGCTATGAACATTATAATTTTTCCATGTATGTATGGCTTTGAAACATATCTGGGCCATATTAAATAAAACAAGCATGTTACAAGTCCTTACACAATGTTGATAGCTTTCCAGAGGATGCCTGAAGCATTTCCCAACTCAGGACAACTTGATTTGTTTCCAGTGTGGTCTACACATGGTGGGGGATAAATATCTGTTCTAAACATGAGTAGATACCATTAGATACCATTAATGAGCAATTATATTACATTAAAATATGGATATGATTAATTATTGTGTGAGCATGAGGTTTAACCATTATGATTACACTAAAATACACAGTTTTTTTTTTAATTTAATCATAATGGCCCAGCCCTAGAAGGGGCTTGTAGCAAACTCTGGCTCCAGGGGTTTTCCATCCCCCACCCACCACACTCGTTGTAATATTTCACTAATCAATGAAAATTATAGCTGACATGTCTCTCTAGAGCTGTGGAAATTTCATTAATGCTACAAAATTTGTATTGGACTGCAATCAAGCTGCTGATATAGGTGAGTGGCTGCCTTCTTCAATGGATCCACACCTACAAAAAGCTCCTCAGGTGCCCCAATGGTGCTCGATTTGTAATTAAATTCAACTTGAATGATATTAACACTGTTTTGGGGACTATTATACCCAAATCATCTAGGTTCTGGTGTGGTTTGTGTGAGACCAGCTAGCTTCATTCTACAGTCCAACCTGCATGTGTACTCCATGCACCCATTGAGCTAATGAGATGCCCATGGCTCCAGATACAGCTCAAAAACGTAAACTGAAAGACAAGTCTTAAGTGTCTGGCATTCGAAAGATCAACACAACTGTTGAGCGGCTCAGCACTATTGTGGCTTCACACCTGAATCTACTGTTCCAACCTGAAGAATGACAGGCAAATATTATTCAAAAGATTGCTCAAGGCTATGACTCTATATTCTGCACAGGTACAGGCTATCGGATGTGGGGAACATTTCCCACTTGATGTGTTCCATCGCAAGCACAAGAGCATGCAGTCATGTGACCACACCCTGGACTTGGAAATTTTATTGCTCAATTCCCAAATGGATTAATGTTACCAAAATATCATGTAAATGTAATTAAAGGATTCCTTTAAATCAATTTTTTTTACGCTGTGAACACAAGACCTGGAGGTCATACAAGCCCCAGGAGGCTCACTGCAGCAAAACAGACCATAGGGATGTCCCAGGTGTATAATTTTTTTTCTAAGTTGGGGGAAATTTCTCTACATATGTAATTTAAATTTACTTGTACACAAAAATTTGGAAACAAGAGAATAGACAGTGTGGCAGCATCATGTAAAGGTGAATTACCCGTGTGTTCAGGAATCGGCCATGGCCACTGGCCATGATCAGAGGCTATGGTCAGAGTATTGGTAAGCCTCATCATCTGTGTCATCCATGGGCAAGAGTCCCTAAATTTACTAAGTCTCATCAGCTGTGGGCAACACAAACATGTCCACATTGGTACTCACTATCACTATTAGTACTTGCTCATCGCCGCTGGACCAGGCCAGCCTATACTAGTCTGTCCTGTCAGATGTCACATACACATCACATCATACATCTGACCATCATCTTCCCCTGCCTTCAGGACTTCTGCGGCTGTAGCTGCTCCAAGTGGTGACACCGAGGGATTCTCTTCCCCTTCGCTCCTAACATGTCCAACTATGACATCCACTCGTATGAGCGTGACCCCAGCTTTTATGGGTGTGCAAAACCCAACAAAATTTTTCATCCACGTGACGAAGCTTTTTACAGCCCACCCTTGAACTGGGACTCACTCCCGACTGTCCCACAGTATAGCGACGAGACTTATGTTTCTGCAGACTACACAGGATCGACCGACTTTTATGTCAAGGATCAAGATAACGAAGAACACATGTTCTCAGCTGGCCTCGACGCCAAGATTACACATGACGAAGGCGACAACGTGGAAAACAATGCAAACCCTTGAACTGACACCTTTGACAGTGAAGGCAGTACACACAGCTACATGTACACACCATATGACCCACTGCACTCTCGAGTGGTGGAGCAACTCCAGATGTAAATGGCCCAGGAGGAGGCCAGCTCAGCCGTCCCAATAATGCTGAGGCACATGCACAACCACCTCTCACCCACCCTACCGTTTGCGTGGTGGTGTGACCTCGACATTGACAACAAAATGTACCAAGAATGGGCATGCAACAACCCAGACAAGGTTGCTGAGTGGGAGGGGGACTGGCAAGCTATGTACAGCCATGCCAACAACAACGATGTCCACAGTGACGACCTATGCAACATAGACAATGGTGATGTGTCACATGTCACACAGGGCCACACACACACTGCCACCCACACCCATCTCAACACCGCCATCATCGTCAGGTCGCCGTACTGAGACGCACCAACCCACGGTGACCACACACAACTGCAAGAGGTGCAGCAGCAGTGGCAGCACCCCCAGTGGGCCCCAACAGCACCCTACCACCCACCCCATGCGTGCCACAACGCTGCAACCACACACCCCCAGCCATATGTCCCCCCACGCAGACTCACGCCATCACCCCCACCCCACTTTGGCCACATGCAGCGGCACAAGATGCTGCAGCACTCACAGCACCTCCTGTGCACCCCAGCTGAGCCCTACCGCCTGCCCTTCATGTGCCACGCCACCACGAATGTGTGCTCAACACTGTGCCACCACCCACACCTGCACGCACCCCATGACCCCCATGTGCATGCACTCCCGTGTCCTGTTCAACCACCCGGGCACCACACCACCCCATCCACATCTGTACATGTGGGTGCACACCACCATGCCACCCACATGCCCACACTCGCACTCTCACTGCCCATGCCAGTCACAACCCGCGCATGAGGACTCCCACGTGTCAACACCGGACTGGAGGAGACAGGAGAGGAGAGAGGGAGAGAGAGAGAGAGAGAGGAGAGGGGACCGAGGAGGAGGAGAACGCAACACCACCACCCTTCTTTGCCATCGCCAGCTTTTCAATGGTGATTCCCCATGTCCCCTACATGCCCCACGCCTCCTCAGTCATCCCCAGAGGGCTCCCAATTGTGCATGAGCACCTCATGCTCGCACTCATGTGTCCCGAATCTGGCCTTGCCCCGACCGCTTTCACCAGCACCGCGACTGATTTCCCTGCATCTCGCGAGTCACCCCTGCTCCCCTGCGATCCCCCGCATCATGCACAGCCTCGTGAGACCACTTAGACACAGCTCCCATGCCGAGAACAACTGATGGCACACCTCCCCTGCGTGCTCACCATCTCTCGTGCCTCTGCCCCGTTCCCCCTCTCGCGCACACCATATGGATGCCCCCATGCTGTCCTCTAGCATGCACATACCTACAAAGGTCCCACCCTCATGGAACTTACGTAACGCTGCCCGCCAGCTCTGTCAGGCTGCAAAACGGCTTCCTGCATCTCTCGAGCAGCACATGCCCACCCAAACACTCCTTGATGAACTCGTCGACATTATTGGATGCCATACAGCATTTGGTCAATATGCCTTCCATACCAGCATCTCCTTTGTGCCTGACTTGCACATTTCAAGGGGGAGGGGACACAGTTCCTGTTGAGGGTTATGCACCTTCATCGGGCACTGCATCGCTGCCACCATTTGCCACACCATCTCCTTCATCTTCACCCACTCCCACATCTTCTTGAGGACTCTAGTCCTGGTTAGGTTTCATTCATTCTTTCATTCATCTTCATTGCCATTTGGCATCCATAGATGTCTTTCCTATCCATCATCCTTCCCCTTCACTGTCTTTCTTCTTGCTTCTCTTTTTTTCTCTCTCTTTGTTGACATGCACGAAGACACACATGATATTTCAGGAGGGGTACTTGGACCAGGCCAGCCTATACTAGTCTGTCCTGTCATATGTCACATACACATCACATCATACATCTGACCATCATCTGCCCCTGCCTTCAGGCCTCCTGCAGCTGTAGCTGCTCCACCGCTTCCTTCTGCCCAACACTGCCGCCACCTTTCTCACCGTTGTAAGAAGGCAAACTGCAAAGCCAAGCTTGCAGATAAGCTTGTTCCTACACCTGAGCCCTTTGCTACTGCAACCTCTAACGCCCAGGATGAGGTTCAGCTGTTAGGGACCGAATTGGATGTGAGGGTGGATTTGGTCAGAACACTCCTTGACCAAAATTGGAAGTCACAATATTTGGAAATGCGCGGAATATCGGATGACTTGGAAGTCGGAGATTCGAAGACTGATCTATATGGGTGTCAGCGGTTGAAAGAATAGTCCTACAAGAGGATTTCAATAGCTCAGTGAGACACATGAGTACCACAAGAGTAGCCCAGAGGTGGCATCACATCACACATGGGAAAAGCATCACAGTGGTGTATAAATGCAAGATCTAGTCTAAAATAGAGATTGAAGCCTAGTGCACTCACCTTTGCAGCACAGACCCAACAATTCAAGAAGTATCCAGTCAAGGAAGTAGTGGAATAGACCACAGGTTCAAGACAATGGAAGGAATATGCAAACAAAAGGTGAATAAGTGACTGACAACAACCAATTAGAAAAGAAATGCAAATAAAACCAAGGTGATGCCTCATGCCCCAGATAAGCAAGCCAGATATGAATATACTGACATAGTACTCACAAAGATTGCTAGCTGAGCCTGCTGTCATAAGCTATGCACAGCAATCAATGAGACAATGCTCACTGACAGTGTGGTGATAGCAGTGACAGAGTGGTGGCACAGTGGCACAGTGTAGCAAGGAAAGCCAGAGACAGGTGTTAGACTGTGGGGCAGGAGTGGGGGATGATGATTTGGCTGTCCAGACGCCCAGTTATATAGAGAATTGCACTTGTCCAAGGAGAAAGGATGAATAGAGCAATTCTCCAAGGAGAGTGATCAAGTGGAGTGATCTCCCCAAGGAATAGGATCAGGTGGATCATTTTACCATGGAGATGGATCAGATGGCATGATTTCCCCAAGGAATAGCATCAAGTAGAGCATTTCTCCAAGGAGGAGCAACAAATGGGGCAATTATTCAATTGCTGTGACTGAGTTGCTATTTCAGGCTCTGATTCAATATTTAACAGGAGTTCAAACATTGGAGCTGCTATTTAACTTCCCTAGTCAGTCAGTGCTGAGTCTGACTGGCAACTGCACCACAAAAGTGGTTTTTAAGTAAACTAGCCTAACAAAGCCATGAAGCGCAATTGGGGCACATCCATAGAGTTTATCTAAGATGTTTTCCATGCTTTATACCCCCATGTAATCTCAGGAATTTACCGCAGAGATAAATTATCCAGTGATTACCATGTGTTTTTGTACAAGTGTATAACTTGTGATTTGGCAAGGGATTGTAATGTCAATGCTATCAGAGCATAGTCATCATCCAAACGAAGCATATTGTTGTTGTTTTAATCTCGGAAGTCTTGAAAAAAACAGCATATATGCGCCAATGTTGGTGTCAGCTACAGTGTGTTTATTCCATGTGATAATGCATTATGCAACACTGCATGTGTTTATACAGCATGGAAATGATTGTACTGCTTTGATACAGTATGTGGCTTCGGGTGGATTGTCAGACATGGCTTGGATTAAGCTTTAATTATATTTTTGAGTGCTTAAAAGTTATGTTTTGGATGTAAAAACATAATAGATGAAACTTTAACATTGCACTGGTGCAGAAAGCATTATCTGTATTGATAAATGCATAATCTGGTGCAATTTGTGTGTTTCATGCTGTCGATGAGCATCACAAGCCTATCAAACCATTTTAGGGTTAAAAAGGTGCTAAATAGGTCCTGCCCCCTATAACAATGGACATTGCCCCCCCTCTAAATCCATCAAAACATGACTGCTGGTCATTTTTGATCAAAGGTGCTCTTTTTTGATGGTCACAGAATGACCAGTCAGCTGCTTCTGAAGGCTCATTGCCACTCACCTAATCCACCATCCAACCTCATGGTCCAATTCCAACCTGTGACCCATTCATTTTGCCATCGCTAACCCACCATGAAACACTGGTGTTTGCCAATCACCTGTGCCCATGATTCAGACCTGCTTCATTATCCCTCCAATATCATGGTTGGGTTTGGACCAGCAGCAAAAACTTCCCTTCGCATCGCCACCCCTTGCTTCAACACCATTGTTTACCAACCTCCTTATCACCTCATTACTTAGAGTGTATTAGTTTTCTAGGATCAGCTCACTCTCACTAACTCTGACCGCTTAGCTGTTGCTTGAGATGGAGCACTCTACACACCTCCACTTTAAATGCTGTAAATTAATAATGCTATGTTCAGGTTAGTGGTAAAAAAGCACAAACCTTGAGTCCGAGGAAGACATGTTGCACATCACCATCAGGCATGTTTAACTGCACTACACCTGCTGCTTGTTAGAAGCCAGATTCATTCCCAGCTTTTCCGCTTTTCTCCGATATATTCTGATTCTTATTTCCGACTTCCTCAACCCGTTTTTTGCTTATCTCCATCCCATCTATATTTAGTCATTTTGTTCATAGATCTACATCTTTGGTCCTGTGTCCATATTTAATTTCTACCCTGATCCTGTTTTCCCTCCATTTTGGATTTCATGTTCATATCTTTCTGATTCAGATTGTATCAATTCGTTATATACAACTCCTGCATGTACTTGTGAATCAGTTCAAATATTGACCCACCTTGACTCGATAACTTCTCACTTCTGTCTCTAAGTCTTATCCGACTCTCCAGTCTTGTCTGACTCCTCTGACATTCTGACCTTCCGAAATACCAGGACACGAAGGATCCAAGAGGGTGAAACCTATAAGTTAAAGCCAACATCCGTACATCTTGATTTCAGACTTCAAATCTCAAACTCTGACATTCTGACACATTCCGATGTCCAACGAGAAGAAATCCAGTTCATAACAGTATATTCAAACTGAAACTCTTGATCCATTCATTATGCCTTCTACCAGATCCCATACTGTCACCAGAATCACAGACCCCAGATCTAGCCTCCCAAATAACGAACCAGAAGACAACCCCGGTGACGACAACAACATCAACAACAATTAGGACAGCGATGATGATGAAGAAGATGAAGGGAAGGCTGTGTTAAAAGCTTTAAAAGAGATAGCCAAGCACATGGGAACTCCAAATAAGGGTCAAACCAGAAAAACCAAGCTCTGCAAACCCGACACTTTCGACAGATCAGATTCCCGAAAGCTCTACCCCTTCCTCTTTCAATGCCAGCTCCACTTCTGCGATTGTCCTCAGACCTTTTCCAGTGATGAAGCGAAAGTTACTTACCCTATCTCTTTTTTAAAAGGGACGGCTTTAGATTTTTTCGAGCCTGAACTCTTAGATGACGATGCCTTCCAAGACCCACCCTGGCTTACAAACTATCGGGACTTCACAATGGTACTCCGAGAGAATTTCAGAGCTTACAATCCCATAGGTGATGCGGAAACCAAACTCAACAATCTCCAAATGCACGACAACCAACGCATCACGAAGTTCATCATAGAGTTTAACCGCCTAGCCGCTAGAGTCAATTGGGGTGACACCGCCCTTTGTACAAGTTTTTATACTAAACTTCCCAATCATATTAAAGATATTCTTGCAACCCGGGACAAAGCCAACACGCTTCCGGAACTCTGACAACTCACACAAACCATTGACAGCCATTATTGGGAACGACGAGGCGAAGTTAACCGCACCACCACTTCCAACAATAACTTCTCCAGTAACAGCAGCAAATCGGACAAGCAAGAATCCCGATTGAACCAATCACAGAAGAGGACGAACAACAACAACAGTTCTGCTTCTGCTTCCTCTACCAAACCTCAGTCCTCCACGTCGAAAATCCGAAAAACTCCGGATATTCCCAACATACTCAGAAAAGATGGAAAACTAACGCAACAGGAGAGACAGCGATGCATGGACCAAAATCTTTGCATGTTCTGTGGGAAACGCAGGCACATTGCGAAGGACTGTCCATGATCAACCTCTCTTAATGCTCAATCGAAGGCCCGAGCAGCCTCTGCAAGTGTGAGCAAACCCAAGTCCAAGACCGAACCTGCAGCCGTTACAGATTCCAAAAAATAATAAGCAGCTCTGAGACCTCTGCACAGACCCAGAGTTGCGTTGATTCCATCTGTGTGTTTTCCAAGGTCCGACTCAACACTTCCACTCTTTCAAAATCCGATTCTCTTACTATACGACTGACTTCCAACATTATTCCAAATACTAACATTCAAGCTCTTGTGGACTCCAGTTCCACTCATTGTTTTATAGACTCATCATTCACTTCCAAGCTTCCACTGGAATTCCACGACATCCTGCAAATCCCACTAAAACTTTTCAATGCCACTTCTAATGTCTCAATCACAGAGACTATTGATATGCCAATCTGCGTTCCGTCCGGTGAAAATCAGGTTGTTGCTATGTATGTAACACCGCTTGATTCTAGCTGCTCCATCGTGCTAGGACACAACTGGCTCACCCACTACAATCCGTTGATTGACTGGGTATTGAGTAGTATATCGTTCCGCATTCCTCAGCAGCAAGATTCAATTCCGACCTCACTCTCTGCGAAATCTGCCTCTGCGGTTTCCAGAATCCCAAAATATGATCGCGCGGATGCCCCTCCAACATCCGAACAAGACTCACCTATTGACCTAGTCCCTGCTTCTGCGTTCGCTTGCTTGTGCAAACTAGATAATGAGGAGATCCTTCAGTTATGCGTAATTCCAAAAGGAAGATCCGCTTCCATCATCGACGCTTCCCCAAATCCCAATCCAACAGCCAATCTCAACGGCGTTCCATTTGAATATCACAAGTTTTCCGACATCTTCAGCAAGAAGAAAGCAGAAATCCTCGCCGATCATCGACTGTACAATCTCAAGATTGACTTGATAGAGGGAGAGAGTCCCCCCTTGGGAACCATTTATTCCCTATCCCCAGTTGAGCTAAAACACTCCGAAAGTTCATTGACGAGGCACTAGCCATAGGATTCATCCACCGTTCACATTCTCCGCACGGTGCTCCAGTACTATTCTCGAAGAAGAAATTAGGCGGACTCTGCCTCTGCATCAATTTCCATGGTCTCAACAAAATCAGGGACAAAGCCCGATATCTGCTTCCCTGACTTTCTGACCTTTTGGAAAGCCCTGGAAAAGCGCGGATTTACAGCAAAATCAATCTCCGACATGCTTACCATTTAGTCCTCATTAGAGGGTCATTCGGGGTCAGAAGGTTGTTCATAACTTTATCCAAATGTGCATTTAATTTATGATGTATTATAACCAACACATTTAAAAGCTATGTTTCTGAATATAGATGGCCATTCCAAATGAAGTAGAACCTTTAGAAGTTCTATGTTTATGTTGTATTTAAATATCTGTGATGTACATTCAGGATTTTTTGGATGAGTGTACATAAGAGATACATATCATCTCAGTTCAGATATGTTAGAATATAGAAGCCTTACCACAATGTTTTACAAGTATAAATCAACAATGATGATATAGGGTGCAACTAGACATGATGTGTACTATAGTATGTTAGACGTACAATAAAAGTTATGGCTACACTGAGATAGGCCTGTTGAATAAAATATGTATCATTAGTAAAAGGAAGATATTGTATAAAATTTTAAAAAACTTTAGATTATACATATGTATCAATAATTAGCGTAAACATTAAAATAGATGTAAAGCTATTAATTCTGATGTGTGATTGAGATAATGTACATTTAGTCTGCTTGTTTGCAACCTCAATACATGTCCCTCTTAGAGAGGGTGACAAGTGGAAAACCACATTCAGGACCCGATATGGTTCCTTTGAATGGCATGTTATGCCCTTTGGTCTCACTAATGCACCAGCTGCCTTTCAGTGATTCGTGAACGACATATTCAGCGACATGCTTGACATTTCAGTCCCCATCTATTTCGACGACATCTTAGTTTTCTCCAACAACCTGGAAGAACATGAAGAACATGTCTGCGAAGTCCTCTGACGTCTCCGAAAAAATCGACTTTATGCAAGATCCGACAAATGTGACTTCCACAAGACAACGGTGGAATATCTCGGATACATACTCTCTCCAGAAGGACTTTCAATGGCAGACAATAAAATCAAAGTAATTCAAGAATGGCCTGAACCCTGAAAAGTAAAAGATATCCAATCCTTCCTAGGCTTTGCAAACTTTTACCGACACTTCATTCATAATTACTCTGACATCGCAATTCCGCTTACCCGACTCACTCGGAAATCCGTAAAGTGGAACTTCTCTGATGAGTGTCAGAAATTGTTTGAAACACTTAAGAAAGCCTTCACCACAGCTCCGATCCTTACGCACTGGATCCCCAATTGTCAACTCATTGTGGAAACCGACGCTTCTGACTATGCCCTTGCGGCAATCCTCTCTATCATTTCTGTGGAAGATGGCGAAATTCAGCCTGTAGCTTTTCATTCCAGAACTTTTACAGCCCCAGAATTAAACTACGACATCCACGACAAAGAATTACTTGCTATTTTAGAAGCTTTCAAGATGTGGTGGCACTACCTCGAAGGTTCCGGTTCCACCATTGATGTTCTAACCGACCACAAGAACCTCGAATATTTTGCCACCACCAAGCTTTTGACCCGACAACAGGTACGATGGTCGGAATACCTATGTCAGTTCAACCTTGTTATCCGTTTCCAACCCAGGAAACTTGGAACAAAACCTGACTCTTTAACTAGATGATGAGACGTCTATCCTAAAGAGGGGAGTAGCAACCATGCCAGCATTAACCTGCACAATTTCTGCCTGGTTTTCACCAACGAACAGCTGTCATCATCCCTCTGAGCCACATCCCTCAACGTCACAATTCTCCACACAGTTACCATCATGGACTTTGAGAAACTCCATGAAGAAATCTGACAATCCATCTCCTCCCATCCCGCAATTTCCGACTATCCTGCAAATTTTCCGACACCCCGATGGTCAGTCAATCCTCAAGGACTCCTCCGACTCAACAACCAAATCTATGTTCCCAACGTTAACGACCTTTGACTCCACGTTTTACAATATCTGCACAACCACCAGATATCCGGACATTTTGGACAAAACATGACACTCAGCAACATCCGACGTGAATATACATGACCGAAACTCGGAGACTTTGTTATCTCTTATGTCAAATCCTGTACAACATGTATGCGATCAAAATCCCAATGACACCAGCCTTATGGATTCCTTAAGCATTTACCAATTCTGCCGAGACCATGGAATTCCATATCCTTGGATTTCATTGAGCCGCTTCTGCTTTCATCGGGTTTTGACAGCATCCTCATTATCTTTGACAGACTCACGAAACAAGCAATATTCATTCCAACAGTCACGACGATCACTTCTCCGATGCTTGCTCAGCTTTTCATTCTCCACGTCTTCTCCAAGCATGGTGTTCTGACTCACATCACCTCCGATTGAGGTTCAGAATTCGTGTCTTCCTTTTTCCACATGCTCAGAAAGGTGCTAGACATGAATCTCCACTTCACTTCCGGTTATCACCCCAAAGGTGATGGACAAACCGAACGAACAAATCAGACTCTTGAGCAATACCTTCGCATTTATTGTAACTATCAACAAGACAATTGGGATGAACTTCTTCCAATCGCAGAATTCACCTATAACAACGCTCCAAACACGACCACAGGAGTCTCCCTGTTCTTCGCTAACAAAGGTTACAATCCCGACATTTCCGTCCATCCCGAATGTGATCTTGTTTCATCCCGTGTGAAAGATTTTGCAATTGACTTAGATGAACTCCACCAGGACCTCCAAAAGAGAATTTCCAACATGCAATCCTGATATGAGGAACCTGCAAACAAGAAACGTTCTCCAGCTCCGGACTTCAAAGTAGGCGACAAAGTCCTTGTCAAAGCCAAATTTTTCCGCACAACCCGACCTTCAAAGAAGCTCGCCGAAAAATACCTCGGACCTTTTGATATCATTGCACCCGCAGGTACCAGTAATAGAGCCTTTATTCTCCAACTACCCGACAGTATGCGTGCTGTTCATCGATCTTCCCATCTTTCCATGCTAGAACCTGCGACTCCAAAGGCAATCCCAAACCGAATACTGCCTCTGTCTCTGTCAGTCATCATCGAAGGCAAACCTGAATACGAAATCGACGAAATTCTGGACTCCAAGATAGACAATCATCGATGTTGCAAGATACAATACTTGGTACACTGGATGGGTTATCAAGGTACCGATGAAGAAACCTCGTGGATTCCTGCTATGGAATTAGGCAACACTACAGAGATCGTTGAAGACTTTCATCGCAAATATCCTGACAAACCAGTCCAACTCTTCCTTAACTTTTCTTTCCTTTTCTGATTTTTCTGATTTTTCCTATATTTTATGTTCAAGTCCCTAATTACATTTCCCTCTAGTCCAAGAAATTCCGCTTCGTCTTTCCGCTCAAATCCTGATTGAATTTTCTGACTCCATTTCCCATATCTCATCCCGTTCCAATTCCTCCATCCTCACTTCTAATTTCCACTCCTGGTGCTGAACCATCCTTTGTACCCATGTGGTGAGAATCTGCATCTCCTAAGAATGTGTCCACATGGAAATTGCATGACGATTGACAGATTTCTGCAACTCTCAGATTTCCTTCACCAGCAACTCTGCTGTTCCTCCCTCACCCATATCCACGCCCTTTGCAACTTCTTCTGCAAATGCCAATGTTCCCGGTTGATGGCACATCCTCCCATCCTTTGTGCATTCATTGCATGTCGCATTCGCTCCCTCCACTATCAGTGAACAAAAAATATCCTGAACCCGACATCCTGCACAACAATATTGTTCATCTCCAACGCAGTTAATGACAGATTCATGAACCCTCCTACAGGCAATGGTTCTATCTACCACATCGCTTTTCCTTCCCTGAAATTTCTCCTCTGATTTTTTGTTGGCCTTCCTCTCCTCCTTTTCTGCCCTTTTCTGCTCCGACCTTCTCTGCTCCAATTTCTTTGCCGCTTCTTTTTGCAACTCCGAAGTCTCACGAATCTGTGCCTATAAATTGGTCCCTGACTCCAAATCATCTTTGGAAATCAGGTCCTCAAGCGAGATAATCGGCGGCATCGGCATTTAGGTCAGAAGAGGGTAGGAATAAGAGATCAGTGGAACTGATAAGTCGAACCCCATCCATCACTCTTATGTATCACATTAGGGGTTTTGCTTAACAACCAAACCAAACCTCCCACGCTGATCTCAGACCTTGATGGCTCAGCCTTAAAGAGGAGATACTGTTAAAACCCAGATTCACTCCCAGCTTTTTCCACTTTTCTCTGATATATTCTGATTCGTATTTCCGATTTCCCCCACCTGTTTTTACTTATCTCCATCCCATCTATATTTAGTCATTTTCATCAAAGATCTACATCTTCTCTTATGTCCATATTTACTTCTACCTCAATCCCGTATTCGCTCCATTTCAAATTTCCATGTTCGTATCTTTCTGATTCGGATTGTATCAATTCGTTATATACAACTCCTCCATGTACTCGTTAGTCAGTTCAAATATTGACCCACCTTGACTCGATAACTTCTCACTTCCATCTCTAAGTCTTATCCGACTCTCTGATCTTGTCTGACTCCTCTGACATTCTGACCTTCCAAAATACCAGGACATGAAGGATCCAAGAGGGCACAACCTATAAGTTGAAGCCAACGTCCGTACATCTCAATTTATGACTTCAAATCTCGAACTCCGACATTCTGACAAACCCTGACATCCAACGAGAAGAAATCCAGTTCATAACACTGCTTCCAACTCATGCTGAGTCTTTGCATTGAACTCCACTTTCACCAGCTTAGCACTTAGCCAATTCAGTGTAAGCTGGCAGCTAATACACTCTATGCACACCACGCTCCTATGTTGCAGTCAGATTCAAACTGGCAGCCAGACACACTCGGCATCCCTCTCCCATGGCCTCGGTACCTCATTGACACCCAGGTCATCCTCTCACTAATGTCACTGTCTGATTCTACCCAGCATGTCAAAGCTCCCTATCGAGCAGGAAGGCTTGCCAACCACATAATGTCACAATTTTAACCTGGGTAATCCTCCTTTGAATGTCACAGTCACAATGCAACTGGCACTGAAATCCATTCACCTTGGCATCCTGTCCCTACATCACCAAGGTTTGTCAGCTCACTTACCCAGCAGCTACCTTCACCCCACTAGCTGATCCTAGCTACGAAAGCTAGCCTTGGCTAGTGGGTACCCAGCTCCTAGCATTGGGTGATGCTCCTGATGTAATTGCTCATTTTCTGAACCCCCTCAAAATTGTGGGTAACTCAATCGACCTGCCCTTGCCTAATTCACGCTCCAACCTCCTATTCAGCTTCTGACCAGTGCACAGCCCTCACCAAAACTCCTACCCATTCAAATGGCCCATATTCTCACCCACCTGTTTCAATTCAGTGCTTTCACTGGCACTTTCTAACCAGAACAATCCCCCTTCCCTCCAATTCATCCAACACCATGATCTACACATCATCCTATTACATGATGTGAGGGTACCACTTGTGTCTGGTCGCCTCTTTTGCTTGGTCCAACATTGGCTAAACTGATTTTTCTCCCCACCCCAGAGTTCATTACTGGCTGAGCCCATGACAACCGGCCACTCATTGACCAAGCTCTCACCTCAAACTCAGGGAGAATATATAGGTTGGGTTTAATTCCAATTAAGTCCAATTGCAGCCATGCTTTTTTTGAGTCATTTCTCCTGCCTATCACCCTGCCTCTTCCCACACAATCCCTTGTCAATCCCAGCCCCACTTTTGCTAAGATGGCTAGCCTCGGCAAGTGGGTATAGCAGCTCTATAAAGGCAACCTCTGAAGGGAGTGGACTATCACACTCAACTTAGTGGAAGGGAATCCAAAGAATATATATGAGGTAAAATATACATGAAAGGACCTGACATACCTAGCAGAAGGCAATCCAAAGAGCAAAGACCAAGGATCCATCTGCTAGCAGGTGAACTATATGAATAACAATAAAGAACAAAAAAGGGGTGAGCTAAGCTCCAAAGAGGACAAAGTGGTCAAGGGGCTATACATAATGAACATATGCGCATGTGAATGAAAAGATGGGAAGGGAATACAATAATGAAGGAAAGAAGACTAGTAACTAGCCACAGGTCATTGGAAAAGAATGCCCTCAGGGGTACAGGAGGTGTTGGGACTTCTCACTGGCTTGGTGTCTTGGTACCAAAGGTACAGAGGTCTCAGCCTAGGTCAGTGTCTGCAGACCTCTGACCAAAGCAAGTTGGCCAAGGGTTTGATTGAGAAAGATAATACGAAAAGATGAGTGAAGAAGGAGTGGAACTGAAGACAGGAAACAACAGGGTAAAGTAAAACCTTGGGAGCTCAGTACACTGGAAACAAATCAAGGTGTCCTGAGTCAGGGAATGCTTGGGACACCCTATGGAAAGCCATCATGTTGACATTGTGTAATGACTTGTAAGCTTGTTTTATTCAATATGGCCCAGGTATGTTTCAAAGCCAGACATACATGGAAAAATCAAAATGTTCATAGCATGTATTCCATATTATCACAGGATGTTTTGTGCATGCACTGGAAGAGGCCATATTGTGAACACATCCTGTGATAATATGGAATACATGCTATGAACATTTTAATTTTCCCATGTATGACTGGCTTTGGAACATATCTGGGACATATTAATAAAACAAGCATGTTACAAGTCATTACACAATGTTAACATGATAGCTTTCCAGAGGATGCCCCAAGCATTCCCTGACTCAGGACACCTTGACTTGTTTCCAGTGGTACCTCAGTACCTTGGTAGCTTGGTACCAAGCATCAAACATTGAATCAATGTTCAATGTTGGTTGGTAGGTGGACACATGCATGACCATTGGACCATCTTTGATTGAATTTTTATACTTGACATGGGTCTAGCCTGCAGGTGGTACAAAACTTTGAAAAAAAGGGCTGTAAACATGCTCTCCTTCACTTTGTGCCCACTGCTGGCCATCCTTTGCACTCTTAACCCCCTCCCATGAGGAGAATGGCTGTCCCAGCAGCAAACACTGGAAACAAACCAAGGTGTCCTGAGCCAGGAAATGCTTGGGGCATCCTCTGGAAAGCTATCATGTTAACATCATGTATGGACTTGTAATATGCTTGTTCTATTTAATATGGTGCAGATATGTTTCAAAGCCAGACATTCATGGAAAAAATCAAATGTTCATAGCATGTATTCCATATTATCACAGGATTTGTTCAAAATATGGCCTTTTCCAGTGCATGCACAAAATATTCTGTGATAATATGAAATACATGCTATGAACATTTTAATTTTTCCATGTATTTCGGGGTTTGGAACATATCTGGGTCATATTAAATAACAAGCATGTTACAAGTCCATACATGATGTTGACATGATAGCTTTCCAAAGGATGCCCCAAGCATTTCCTGGCTCAGGACACCTTGGTTTATTTCCAGTGAAAGGAAATCTTTGCTTTAATTTAAATTCATGAGCTTCAACATACTGAAGTCATCTACAGTCAAACCGCCCCACAAAACGACCCACCCTCCATCTGGCACTTCTTTGTGGCTCAGTCCACAAACAAGCGCCCAACACTTGAAGAGTCCTTGCTCCCATTTTTGTCAGCACCATTGCCTTTCAGTTAGTCGATGACCTTGTGCTAAAAAAATTAATCCAAGTGCGTAGGGTTGAATGGCAGCATTTCCTTGGTTTTGAAAAGTTGCCATGAGCATGGGCTCAGTGCGAGGTTATGCAGGGCAGCAACTGTTGATGTGCTTTTTTGCAGAGAGATTTGGTGGGAGATCTGAGTGCAGCAGGAAACAAGCCATTGGGTGGCTTTGCGATGGTCGCATTGGTTGAATTGGTGTGTTGCACAATGAATGACATGCTGGTGTAAACACTGTGTCACACTAAACAATTGTCACAGGGGCACTAATGGCAATGTTCGTTATTCCACAATCCACTGTTATCAAAACATGGTAGCCAACCACCACACATGAGGTATATTGCGAATGCCTCAGACTCACCATGTTTGCTCACCACAGTTCATAACTCTCAGCGTTGAGTGTCCAGGGCTGAATAAAGGCCTCAAAAGCAGAGATCTGCGTGGTGGGGATGGGGCATGAGGTGGGAGGGTATGGGTGAGGTGGAAGTCAGCATCAGCCTTGAAATCGGCATGTTTGATGAGTTTTTGGATGTGTAAGGTGAAACACAAGAAAAACAGTTACAGCGTGAGCACAGTATCTAGCCCGAGAATTTCAGACATAGACGGCATGCATGGCCGCATCACGATGGTCTCATAGCCCCAGTGGCAAACATCACAGATCTCAACTCAAAAGCTTGGGCAAGCCTGCCGATGGCACAAAAATCTGGAAAACAGTGAGCAAACGGCCCTTTTTTCCATCAAAATGAGAAACTTGCCCTGATTTACCCAGCTATAGACTGCACTTCAGAGATTTTGTTCTTGAGCACCAGAACACTTGCCCGAGATCACCCAGCACCCATTCAAAACTTAGACAGTATCCTGAATTGTAAGTCTGTATGTGATTTTAGATGTAAAAATGTTGGATTTACCTTATTTGAAACCTTTGCAGGATCTGAGGCCAAAAAAATAGCTCCAAAATTGACCAATGGTGTGATGGAGCTGCCGCTTTTCCCTGAACACTGAAATCAAGACAAGTATGTGAGGATTAGAATATGATAGTAGGGCAGATCCCTCATTATAGCATCCTTTCTTACCTTTCTACCCTAGGACATATCACCCTTGAATTCAAATCGAACCTACAATGCTGATAAGGTGAATATGCTATCACATCTGTGAAAAATATTCAACAGCTTACCTAGACATCCAACCGATAACGGTGACAAGCATGATACTTGACAGCGCCTACTACACTACAAAAGACACTCGCTGCACACACGCCTATCATCATCAGCTTTTGCCAGACCATCATCTGCTGTGCTACCTCCAGTCTGCCAGACACATCATCTCCACATTCATTCCATCTTCATCAATTCTATTTTCAATATGCCATCCAGCATTGCCGCCACCACATCCCATGATTCATTTCAGATGACTGCCAAGCCAGACATACATGTTGGACCACGCATCAAACTTCCTAGTCGATGTTCTCCCCTTGATGTTCATTTGTCCAGTCCTCCTCCACAAGTCACACATCATTGGGACTATTCTCTATACATCAAATCTGAAGGCCCATACCAAACATTCCCTTCCTATCCTCCTTATCACATTCACAATTGCATTTGGGTATTCGACCCTGTCTTCCATGCTCCCTTCCACGTCATCAGCTTCGACCCAAACTACGAACCAGTGAATGGTTGGCATCATATTGTACTCAGGAACTACTGGGATATCAAAGAGTTTGGTCCAGGAACAGAGATTTTCTACGGTTATGTGCCTAAGGACTTCATCAAGCAGGACTCGTCTTCGTTCCCTCTCTGGAGGAAATTCGTATCCAAGTGTCGTGATTGGTTCAAATGTTTCTGAATCATATTCAAGTCAAGTAACTCTCTTACTCATCTTCGGAGATATTTGACAAGCAACTGGAATCCTATTGGACGGCTATGACTCATTTTCATCACCTGACTCACTCACTTCTTTCTTGTACTTCTATTTCCAATTGTTCCACATGGTCTATTGTCTGTGACTCACTTCTATTCTATTTCTGGCTTCTATTTCAAATTCTCTGCCACATTTCCCTTCATTTCTTCAACCATCTGACTCCTTTCTCATTTCATTACGAACCACCTTCCTATTTTTGTTTTCTGCCTCTTGCTGTTAGTCATTTCTCCTGTCTGCTGTCGACGACATCATTGTATGGCATACTCACATCATTTGTTGTTCTGCTCATGTATATAAGGCCTGTTTTGCCTTAGTGTACCCCAATTCACCTCTTTCAGTTGGATTCACTTGTCTAAGTCTAAGTCTAAGTCTACTGCTACATCTACTCCTATGTTTACGTCAAGGCCAGCTTTGTCAATCACGTGACATTTGCTGTTGCATCTCGTCCACGCTTACGTCAGCGTATTATGTCATCATCATCTTCACTTCTACGTCCTCATCTTTGTCTTCGTTCTACCTTTGTTGCTGCTGATAGCAAAGCGCACTGAGCTGAACACCAGTGTAAGTAGCCATGCAACGACGACACCGTTACCCACTGTCTTTTGGATCCATTTCCAAAAGTAAACCGACAACGGTTTTTGTCCAGAAGGATGCCACAGTTACTGATATGGGTACGCAAGATTACACTAGAGCTGCTTACCTTAAAACTTACAGAGCTTTCGATAGGCACATGTGCACCACAAGCTCATCGCACCAGTCCCCATGCACATACATTCTTGTTCATTGGGAGCTTTGCTCCTGTAATCCTGGCCAACATGTTGCTTCAGACCACAGGGGGGTTAGCAGCACACCGCCCCCTGGCGCCTCTGCCACACAATGCCCTCACCACCTCCTGGCTGCTGCACACTTCCCTCACCACCCCCTCACTGCTGTATGCTGCATCACACCACCTCTTAGCTACCACACACTGCCTCCACTGTGTCCTTACTGCCACGCACCCCGTCCATCGCCTCATTGCTGCCCGCCGTCCCCGTCACACCCTACTGCTGTGTGCCGCCTCCCGCCGTGGGCTGCCCCAGTTGCCCCTCACCGCCCACACACCCCCCTGCGCCATCTCCACCACCCACACACCTGCCACCACTTGATGTCACCCAGCCCCACCATGCCATGCCTCTTGTCACCCCCCATGCCATCCTCGTTGCCATCCTCGTTGCCATCCTCGTCACCCTCGGGCACCATGCCCTCCACCAACACACCCACTGCCACCTGCCACCACCCATCCCTGCCCCTTGTCACCCACCCCTGCACCATCCATGGCACCTATCCACCTGCTGCTGCCTCTTGCCTCCCTGCCTCACCCTGCCTCGCTTGCCACCCATGTGCAACCCTTCCCTGTTGTTTTCCCCCCATCGCCACCCTGTAACACCTGTCTGCCCCATGCATACACCCACATCGCCATTCTTGTCTGCATGAACTCACCTGTCCTGCGCCTTTGCAGTGTACATCTCGTTGAAGGTGTACATCTGGCAGCGCTGGCTCATGGTGTTGATGCTGAATACCTGCTCCTGGCCTGTGCCCTGCCATGCCCAGACTACGGCCCTGGGTATGCATGTGTGAATGGGTGGTGGAGTGGGGGTGTAAAGGCATGCTGGCAGAGGAGCCTGTGGAGGAGCTGCAAACAGAGAGAATGATGTCCATGGTCATCAACAGGAACAACTAGGGCGTCTGTCAGGTTGGATTGAGAGTGGTTGGATGGGTGTGTGTACCTTCATACTAGTAGAAGCCGTTTGTGATGCCCATGATGCATGGTGCCAAGGATGGCGGTGATCTTGTGGCACTTGTTGTATGACATAGATGGCGTGGATGTGGACAAGGTTCAGAGATCCAGGCTTCGGCAGCCTTATGGGTAGCTAGTTTGTGCCTATACATGCTTGGTCACATGTCACACATGCAAAATTTTCGCTCGATCGAGCACTCAAAGTGGCATGCTCATGCCCTCACCTACACTGGGGTCAGGCACTATGTCTCAAGATAGGACTGGACATGACGGTGAGTGACTAAAACATTCAACAAAGATAATTGACTCACTAGCAAACTGTCCCCAGCTCAATTTACCAAGTTAGAGCCATTCTTTTCAACACCTAGGAAGATTGCGAGCGTTATGTGTGGCCCAGGTTAGTGGAGCCAGAAGGAGGGCCAATGTGCGATGCTGGAGTGGTAGCCATGCTTCAGATACAAGCCTAGAGCTGGATTAAGGAAGGGAAGACATACAGTTGGGTTGGCTTGAAGATCGGCCCTGGTGTTGATATAGTAAGTCACAAAACATTGAAGACCCATAACTGATTTACTGTAAGGGGAACCCCATTTCATGTGGTTCTACACTTCTCTATTCTCTCTTCCTTCTATCCATTCCTCCCCATTTCTCTCTTTCCTCCATTATATTTCCTTCCCCTATCTCCTTGTCCATGTTCACTTGCATAAGCACCTACATTACGTAATGGGATTGGAATCCAATCCTGTTACATAACCATGGTACAGTTGGGCTGCAACTTGGGCGTTTATTGGCATCCATTCTTCGTTTTTGCTCGCATAAGCACCCGCATTATGGAACAGCATTCCAATCCCGTTGCATAATCGCCATACGTTCTGGCGCTTATTTGCATACTCCTTTAGGTAGTTATCTCAGCAGTGGGAACCTTAGGCTTTTCTCTTCAGATTCCCATCTGCCAGGTGTGTATCCTTGTATGTAGTCTTCTGTGAGCTTATATATCTTCAGATTTTCATGTGCCAGTTCCTCGTGTGATATTCCACTGCTCCTGGAGGTTGCCCTTATATTTACCTTTGAACATTCCACAGCCTCCAGGTCAATTATTGAGTATGAGTGGTTAGAATGGTGTTGAAGTCAGGAGGAGGTGACACTGGAAACAAATCAAGGTGTCCTTAGTCAGGAAATGCTTGGGACATCCTATGGAAAGCTATCATGTTAACATTGTGTATCAACTTGTAACACGCTTGTTTGATTTAATATGGCCCAGATATGTTTCAAAGCCAGACATACATGGAAAATTGAAATGTTCATAGCCTGTATTCCATATAATCCCAGAATGTGTTCACAATATGGCCTTTTCCAGTGCATTCACAAAACATCCTGTGATAACATGGAGTACATGCTATGAACATTATAATTTTTCCATGTATGTCTGGCTTTGAAACATATTTGGGCCATATTAAATAAAACAAGCATGTTACACATCCATACACAATGTTAACATGATAGCTTTCCAGAGAATGTCCCAAGCATTCCCCAACTCAGGACACCTTGATTTGTCTCCAGTGTGAGGGATTGATAGCAGCTGTAATAGGAGTAAGTGACATACTGTGCAACGACACGTACTGCTGTGACTCACGTGTGAGGCATGATGACTGTTAGGTCCCAGATCTGACTTCCATCATTCCGACATTTTCTGCATTCTGATAAGCCCTTTCTGCTCATTTATGATATGCCCCATTTATCATTCTCAGTCACAACCCTATTTTTATTTATCCCCATACATCTTATCTCAATCTCCGTATTCACCCTGATTTCGGAACTCCGTATTGCACCCTTATCTTTCCATTTCCGATTTCGGAATTCCGCATGTTCCTTTAAATACACTTTCTTTGTTCAAGCCTTCCTTAGCATATATATTTTGTGTTGTTATACCTCATTATATCTTGTTACATCTTCATTACATTCCTATTACATCTTCATTGCACTTCTTTATATCTCATTAAAAATCGTTATCTCACTACAACCCACGATACCCTTCTCATCAGTAACAAGTCTTAAAATCCTTCAATCCTTATCCCGATTATTCTGATTGTTCTGATTACTCTGATTCCAACATTCTCGGCATTTCAAAACCCATTCTTTGATTACACTCGCTTCCCCATAAAGCCAAAACCCTTGCTCGATATTCATTTATTGTCAACCCTAACCCCTCCCGTATTTGGTTATTCTGATCCCGATTATCTGAAATCCCTCGCTCGTCTCTGATAAGTCTTAACATACTATGTGTCACTGACCCATTCCAAATATACCCAATCATCGGAATCCCGATACATCCATCCGGTCTCAATCCAAAATACCAGGGCATTAGAAATCCAAGAGGGCACAACCCATAAGTTGAAGCCAACACCCATACAGATCAGTCTTCGGATCTCTGATTTCCAATTCATCCAATATTCCGCGCCTTTCCAAATATTGCGACCCTGATTTCTGTCAAGGAGAGTTCTGACCCAACCTGACCTCGCATCCGATCCAGCACCATAACAATGATTAGGTAATTTACATTCAAAGGTGATTGAAAATGGGTAATGACTGTGATATGGTAAGTGAAGAACGATGCTAATGAAATTGGTTGACTTACATTCATCTGCTCCATATACCCTGCATCTGTTGCTCAATGATACTCAAGGTTTCATGCCAGCTTGGTACATAAGAAGATCATTTCCATTGGATGGGTCTTAAGGATAGGGATGTGGAATAAGGATGTGAGTACAGAACACCAGAGTGAAAGGCTCATGTGGTGTTGGCTCATGTTCACAGAGGATAGCAAGGGGTTGAAAAGGGGCATACATCTGAATGTTGCTTGGATGTGAATGAACTGCCAGCAGCAAGATGAATGAAAGCTTATGAAATGTGCTACCTATAGCGTCCATGAGAGCATGACAATAAAAGAGATTGAGCTTGTAGCAGAGGGGAAGAAATCAGATAGAGTTGCCGTGCAGAAGGCAGAAGGGTGCATTTGCGATGATGGGGATGGTTGGGGAAGAGGCTTGCAATGAAGCTTAGGTTCATACCTGCGCTGTGAGGTAAACACATGGGCATAGTACAAGAAATCATGGAGACTTAGAATGCATGATACATACAAGATTCACAGGCAGAGGTGGACTTGAACCAAGACATCTTCACAGCTACTGACAATTTGAGGTAAGTAACCAAACAATGAAGTGAATAAGAATATAGATATACACTGATTATGGCACCATGTAGTTGCAGACATGATGGAGACAGTCTCTGCACACGTCAGCATAGTGCGACAAACATTGAATAGTTTATCTGGAGGGGGCTAGCCTGCTGGCAGCCCAAACTTTCAGAAAAGGTGTAGCTAAAGCACCATGATTTTGACAAAGTTGTACTTACATTGATCCACAGGGCAGTGATGTGTAAAATCTTGTTACTCAGATCAGTGATTACTCACAATACACGATGTTCATTCAAGCATGCAATCAAGTATTTATTCTTGGAATTTTCAGCCATTATGCTAGGATTCCGATTGCCTGAGTTTATGAAGGAAAGAATCTGCTGTTATAGTTGGCCATTTTGGCCTTTGCTAAGATCATCCCCCTTTTCTCACAGTAATCCAGGATTATGCAATTTTGTTCACAGTTTACATAAGCAAACCATACAACCGGACTACAAAACATGTCTCCTTTTGGATTTCAGGATGGTTTTGGGGTCCCAGTAGGGTTCTACTGGGAATGACCATTTTTTTGGTCCTTTTATTCTGCTCAGTTCATAGGGACCTCTGGCACAGAATACCCAATTTTATCTGGGTGTTATCCTGGACCTCTTCTCTAACTTCCTGGTCCTTTTATTTCATTTTTCTGTTAGTTGCTATATTTGTCATCTTCGTATCTCAAAGAATCCTATTGGGATTATGGTCACATGACTGTGTTGCTGTCCACAATTGCTTTGCACAACGAAGCCTACGCTCTCTTTAGATCTCTTCTCTTCCCTACTCTCCTGCCAGACATTTCTGTAATTTGGTAATATTGGTATGCATTAATATACAAATTGTATTCATCTCTATCTCCCTAACTAAAAATTGAGATCCCCAATTTAACCATCCATGGGGGAATACAGAGGTGTTTAGGGGGGTGGCGGTGGTGCACACAAAGTGTGAATGGGCCAGGAGGGTGGTGAGTGTGAGCAGAGGGCACGAAGGGGGTCAGGAGGGCAGCAAAGGTGCGCAGAGGGTGTGGAGGGCACCAGGAGGGTGGTGGGAGTGTGCATAGGGTGTGGTGTGGCCGAGAAGGGTGGTGTGGGTGCACACAAGGTGCGGAGGGGGCCAGGAGGGCAGCGAGCGTGAGCAGAGGCGTGGAAGGAGCCAGGCAGGGGGTGGGTGGGCATAGTGTGCATAGAGGGTGCTAAAAGGGCAGCTGGGGTGTGAAGAGGGGGCTAGGAAGGCGGTGGGGGTGCGCAGATGGAGTGGAGGAGGCCAGGGGGGCAATGAGAGTGCATGGTGGGGCTGGGGGTGTGTAGAGGGGGCTGGGCGGGTGGCAGGGATGGAGAGATGGCACAGAGGGGGCCAAGAAGGTGTGAAGGGGGCCAAGAGGGCAGTGGCAGCCTCCAGAAGGTGCAGAGGGTGCTCAAAGGCAGCTGGGGTGCGCAGAGGGGGCCAGGAGGGTGCGGAGGGCAATGGGGATGTGCAGAAGGAGTGCAGGAGGCTGGGAGGGCAGCTGGACTGCATGGTGGGACCTAGGAGAGCGGCGGGGGTGCGTGGAGGGGGATGGGCGGGCGGCGAGGGTGGACAGATGGTGTGGAGGGGGAAAAGAGGGCAGCGGCAGTGCCCAGAAGGTGTGGAGGGTGAGAAGAGGACGACTAAGGTGCACAGAGGGGGCCAGGAAGGCATGGATGGCAGGGAGAGTGAGAGGAGGGTGGTGGGGGTGCATGGAAGGAGCGGAGGGGTGCTGCGGTGGTGGCGGCCAGTGTGCAGCAGTACGGACATTGGCTGGGGATGTGTTGTGGTCTGGGACGCTTGGGATGGCAGCGCGTAGGTGTTCCGTGGTGGTTTTGTCGCCTGAGGTACGTGGTGGCACCACACATACGTCAAGCACGTTTGCGCACTGCTAAGATGCACGGATGATGGGCCGTAGGCCATCCACGGGGCCTGCATGGTCTGCTTCCTGCACTGCAGCCCCTCACATGGGTGTGTTGTTGCGGTGGATCTTGCAACATTATAACTTGGGTACTGCTATCTAGTGTTTTCCATTGCTTTTCTTTGCTTTTTCCTTGTTTACTGCATCAGCAAAACCCGAAGGATCTGACAATACCTTGCAAGGGTTTACCAGGGCTACAATATGTGTAAGGACTGCAAGTCTGGCACTTGAGCTGGTCAACTCAGGTATGAACTTACAAATTTTAATACCCTTGGCAGATATTGGCCAGCCTGGCAGATACCTGCAGTGCTGGCAGTACCCGGTTCAGATTGTTGCCAGCTTGGTAAACACACAGAAACCTGCTAAGGGTCTGGTCAACTCTGGCAACCTAGTAGTTCCCTGTGCAGATTGTTATCAGGTTTGTACTGTTTCTCATAAGGATGTTGACAGTCAGGCAAGAGGGGCAAGAGGGGTAGGGATAAATGTTGTGAGACCATGTCATGGTTGAAGTGAGTACAGAGCTACTAGCTTCAACTAACCAACAACACCGGCATGGCATAGAATGACCACCTTTGCCTTCACATCCTTCCTATTGGCACATAACCTACTCTAGTGTTGGCCACGAAGCACTTGATCTCATCATATATGTACAACAGTGCAATGAGCCCTGTTACACGTTTGAGCTGTGAAAGTGAGTGTAAGCGAACATCAACAGTACAGAATACAAAATGAAAATAATTGGGTACATTACTGTGCCAATGCAACAACCAAAGAGAACTGAAAGGAAGCGCGACAGGGACTGGAATCAAATCTGCCCACTGTCGGCAGTTTGATATCGGTACCTGCCTGCACATGAATTTATGCTTACTTCCAGACCAAAGCATGCACACAGGTGGTGCACCTGGTCTGGAAGTAGTGCATAGTCTACTAGGCTAACACTTGCACACTGTCATGGTCAAACAGTGGCAGCCACAAGGGAGGAAAAGGAAGGCCATTGTGGGTATTTTACTCACATGTTTTATCTGGAGGCCAGAGGTAGAAAGACAGTGCACACTGGGACACTGCACCAGCGAGAGCAAAACACAAGTACGTGAAGGGATGGCAGATGTCAAGAGAAAAGAGCAGTTACGTTTGTTACCCTGTCATGGTGACACAAAACATTCACAGTGTCAGTCACATGCACGTTTAGGGCAAGCATTCTTCAAACTGTGTGACTTGAGTCACTTATACCGTAGTGACTCCTAATAAGTTTACACATTAAATTAATATTTTTCATTTGAAATGCTATCTGCTGTTCAGTTGTCATATTACTTGTAATTGAAGTTCCCAAAAGTCGAACCTTATTTCATTATATCATAGAAGTACTAGTACATTGTTTCAATTGTAAAGAGTTCACCATACTGTTCAGGAGCTGTAACAGATCTGCCAAGCTGCTATTTATACAGCATCACTTTATCAGAGACACGACAGTCTTTTAGATAGCTTGTACTACCTGCCAGTTATCTTGTCAGCAAATTAAAGACTAGCACATCCATTATCAGATATCCACAACTTGATATAATATGGGATTGAAACCAATGAGCTGGTACTTGGCTTATATAGGTTTACTACTGATGGTCATTTGTGCACAGACTTGTTAGACCTTGCCAGAGCCACAAGACCATGCAATTAACTTTTGGGTTTTGCTGATGTGTCTGGCATTCTTTCAGTGGAGCAAGTTGCCATATTTTTAAACTACAATGCATTTTGTAATTTTTATTTATCTTTTGCTGATGCAGATCTCATAGATTCTTTGTTCTACTCACTTGGATTGCCAATCCACAAAATAGTCCTGGTAAGTATTCTTGATCTTCTTCCTGTTCTTCTTACCAACTCTGTGACTTGTCCCCATTGGGACTTTGAGTTTTTTCACATTGGTCAGAACTTGATGACAACCATCATGTCACAATATACTTTCTTCTTTCAAAGACAATGTGCAATCATGGGTCAGGTGGCCCCTAGTTCATTGCATCATTGCATAATGTGTGACATTGCCCCTGACTCCTGAGCAAGAAAACTGGCCTTTGGCTTGTAAAAATACACACACTATTGCCACAGAGCAAGCATGGGTAAGGCCCTAGCTCCAACAAAACAAACTTCACCATACCCTCTGCCAATTTCAATCAAAGAAGACAGTCAAACAGATATTAAATCCAAAGTGGCCAAGTCATTGGATTTCTCACTATGTGTGCCTAAATCTAAGTCCTTCTTAGATTTGCCAGTGCTATGTCTCTACTATGGTTATGTTTATCATTCTGACCCAAAGCATTCAAATGGTCAGTGCTACTGAAACTGCTCATTTTAACAATTCAAATGTGACAGACCTTGAAGCCTTGATTACCATATCTATAGGTAACTATGGTGAAGCTAATCAGGTATTGAACTTTTTTAATAAGCTTGGGGCATCTGTGCTCTGCCACAGGTCCATATATGTATATTTATCAATAGAGGATGGGCAGAGTGGATTCACCTTATAACTGCTACAATACAGATTTCAAGGTGAATTGTGAAATGCTTGGAAATATATCCAGGAGGCAATCAGGCAGCATTATGTTGCAAGAATCATGCACAAGGAAGAGGATGTATAGTACCATGATGGAATAAACACAAAGAAAAAAATGTGTATATGAGAGCAACAATGTGGATAATCTACATTTGGCAGTACACAGCTTTGAATATACAAAGAACACAGGGAAATAACTGCCAAGTTATTAATATACAGGAAACAATAAGATGCAACTACTGGTAATAATATAGACTTATGGAAGGATCACTTGATAGACAATCAACTATACCTTGGTCGCAAGGGTGTGTCAGGGTGACAAACATAGGGTAATCGGCCTCTGTCATGTGGAGCAGTGACCCATCCCACAAGTCTTTGTATTTGATCATGTGGGCGTTGTGTTCTCTGAAGATTTCAACTACAATGATCATCCAGAGCTCCTTGGGGAGAAATTGAGCATAAAAATATTGAGAGAGCAATTGAGACATGGGAAATCCTCTGTGAAAAGGTTCGCACTGAACACAAAGTTGATATATTGAACCTGTTGCGGGAACACCCTGTCGCATCACCATGAATAATGATGGAAGGGAATATGTTTTTCTTACGTTTGGAGGGCCAATCTTTGCTTCCATAGGCTTATTTTCCCAGGGAACACACATTTGGTTCACTTTTGATTTATCTGGGGGAATGATGGAAGACACGAGCATCATTGTAGTCATCAAGGATTCTTGGATACATGACAGGCGTACTCCCAAGGGAAACTTTTACAATGTTGTAGGTGAGTATGGTCCGGATGATGAATCACACAATATTCCTTTTCAGCATCATTCAACGATGATCCTTTTCACACAACTGTGACCCACAATAATGCTGACGTCTGTTCCTGTCAATACTGCCACACTGTAATAAATACACTGGGCCATCAACTCTCGAGGTATAAATCCATGAAGGAGTTGGTGCAAGGCATAGATTCCGCTGTAGCAGGTGCGTTGCTCAACTGTCATGTATACCTCACTCAATGGAATCCAGGACATCAAAAAGCCTTAGAAAGAGGTGTTCTTCACAGAGATATTAGTGAGTGGAATGTCATGTTGCCACTGATCGCAAAGATGCCCTCGGGTGGGTTGATGATTGATTTCAATTTGTCTCTTCTCTATTTAGACACCGACTGTGTGCATGGCAAGGGTTGGGATTTAATGGTATGTGTCTCAGTGCTGTTATATCTCATCCAAGCTGAATATATTTAACTTTAGGGAACCATTCAGTTCATGACAGTGGCTTGGTTGCAAAATCGCAATATACATCATGTGATGTGGCACGATCTGGGGCCATTCTTTTGGGTTCTTCTCTACATGGTTGCACGGCATACATCAAACTCATGGGTAACATCTCTGGAACAAAAAGTGACCCTGCTCTGCCTTTTTGATGCCAGGTCTCCACCATCTTTGGCAACCCTACGACAAGGCTTTCTTGAGCGATATAGAGACACTTTTACTGTTCACAACAATGCCGCACTAACAAACCGCATCCACAACTTAGCTGTCCTATTTGCAAATGCATACCCTCCTCCCCAGTATCTGGGTCAATCCTGTCATTCCTAGCTATGACAACTTCCAAAATATTCTCTTGAAATCACTCTCCAAGAACGGCTGGCCCAATGACGACTCTCCGAAGATGTGGATTCCTCCTAACATGCTAGGTGGAATTATTCAACCCATCAGCCATCAACAAATGTTGTGACAGTCAGGGGGAAGTGGTTCTGGTAAACGACAATCGGGATCTGAAAGTGATGATGCCCTCCATTCTAAGAAGAAGTCTAAGGGTGGTGCCTGAGATGCTGATCATTTCTTGGTGTTAAAAGGATGTATGTTGACAATACAAAGATATTCTTGCCTTTTTGATCCTGAGGAGATAAGATATTACAATGACATTCCATTGGTAAACATCACATGCGGTTCTGCTGCTTCCGGTGCAAGCTGAATACAGTTATGTAATGAGTGCTGATCATGTGATAATCTTACTGGAGTGGAATGATGTGACCATGCAGAAGCAGAAAAAAGCATAGCTTGGCAATTTCACAAGTTGGGATATACAACGAGGGTATTGTGCTTGGAGCAAATCAAGTCATTTGGGTATGAAGAGGTCCGTGGGTGGGAAAAGTATAACACAAAAGAAAGAAAAATATGTACTAGGTCATTTCCTTGTAAAGTTGTGTTCAGAGTCATGGCAGCTGCCATGGTGGATGAGCTTCATCTGCTTGAGGACCGTGGATTTGCCAGACTGGATGCAACCCATGGTGAAAAGAGTAATCAAGAAAGAGGATCTAAGGAGTAGGTGAGTGGGCGAGATGGGTGTAGGGATGGGATGGAGTGGAATTAACAATGTTGGCAACACTACTCTGACACACATACCATTACTAGTTGATCTGGATGGCGCAAGAGTCAACAGAAGGTACACACCTGCTTGAATCTCATGCTGATACCCACAGTGTCGGTGAGGATCCATGGCAAAGTAGTGAACAACGCATCCACAGTAGAACACACTAACATACCTTCCATGTTCCTCCCATGGTCCCCACTACAGTCTGAAGTACATCCTTGTTCCATGAGAATCACCGTGTATGTACGGGGAATCACAAACACAGTAAGATCTCGTACAGGGTGAAAGAAACCAACAATAGGTCAGTTGTATTTTGGAAAGGTGACCACTGCACAAGCATAGTTGTTCCTCAGTGAATTGACATATTGCTTCACAGGTCCATGCAAAGCAACCAGTGCAGCAATGATCAGTGTGAGCCTCGCAAGATATACTTGAGGAAAAACCAATCTAGACGTTTGGTTTCAAACTGATTATCTTAAAATGAATTGTCAGAAAAACACAGACAGCCATATCAGGTAAGATAAGGTCAGGCCATCAGGAGCCAGCTTAGACTATCAGGCCTGATGAGTAAGACAAACCTGAAAGATATTAGAGATGTAATACCACAGCCCCTACCTGATAAGCAACAGGTTCAATGACAGGATCTAATCAGAGGGCCTGTTCGTCATCTAGCATATCAGGGTGCTACTGTCTGGTAATACCTGATAAGATAGGCAGATACCTTATGTAAAGGGTAATCAAAACAGCATGCCACCTTAATGAAGTTCTCACTAGATTACAATCAATCCACAATTATTATTTATCTATATAACCCAATACTACATATATACAAACTGCATTCAACATAGAAAATACAACAACCACTATGGGATTCAAACATACAGATACAATAGAGTTCCCATTCCCTGAGTTTATGAAGGAAAGAATCGGCTTTTTCTTATTGAAGCATTTCACTGTGGCAAAATCTATATAGTAAATGTTGATGGTGGGTCCGTGGGCGTACACTGACTCATGCTGAGTAAGATGCTTGGTAATGCTTGGTCAGCCAAATAAATCCTCCTGGAGCCCCAGAGCAACCCCAATTAAATCCAGAAAAATACACCAAAAGTCAGGGAGGCTACTGGAACCTCCCTGGCACTTGCCTGAACCTCACCCTGAGAAAATAACAATAATAACACAACAGTGCCTTCCCAGCAACTTTAGGGTTAGGGTTTCTGGTCCTGAGACTTCCTGGGCAGCCTTGAGTGTCAAAATAAAATAGTTTCCTAAAATAGTTTCCCATTTGAGAATCTGACTTAGAGATTCCCAATGTGAATCCAATGAGCCAAATCCAAAAATATGAACTGGACAGTGAAAATCTAAACCAAGCATTGGACAATCCAACTTCCAAATGGCCAAACTAATTTTAAATCAGCCAATCTATGATTCAAGAAAATCTAATTCCAGATACTCCAAATATGAACTGGGCGGATTATCTAAATTTGAACCTGCCAATCCAACTCCAAACTGGCCACTTCAATTTTGAATCAGGCAATCCAATGGCATATCAGATAAAACCAACTCTGAACTGGCTGATTAGCCAATCCATGTCTGAATCCACCAACCTATGTCTAAATCAGACAATCTAACTCCAAACTGGACAATGTGACTTCAAATCAGCCAATCCAACTCTGGACCAGCAAATTTGAGGTTAAGTCCAGACTGTCTGATTCTGAAACAAACAATCTGACTGCAAGTCAGATGATCAGACTTAGAATTCTGATT
>MU134364.1:11924-109628 GCA_015039355.1 Ramaria rubella | reverse complement strand
AGTTCAACAGGATGAATAGCCAATCGTTATGTTTATGAGTGACCCGGTCTTGTAGGAATGTAGTCAAACGTATTCAATTCCACGGTCGACTTGTAAACTCGGGTGTGGTGAAACCTTTCTCTAATAATCGATACCGTTACACAAATAGTCTATTAGTTTTGCACATATCGTTATATTAATACCGATTATGGTTGATTTTTAATGTTGTCAAACCTCGAATATAAAAAAGGTCAAGGGACGGTCTGAATCTCACTCTGTCTACTTTACTTTTTACCAAGGTTAAGAAAAGAAAAAAATATACCATAAAAACAGTGATTAATACGGTATTAATATAAGATATGTAAAAATAATAAAATAGACTATGTGAGTAACGACATCGATGAGTAGAAATGTTTTACACGAGTCTCAGGTTTAAACCCGACCGTGGAATTGAATACGTTTGACGACACTATAAACAACAGTGTCGTGGAAGTAACAGTTCACTGGTCAAAGATGTGTACCGTGGGGTAATACTGAAATCACCTAAAAGATATAAAAAGTTACGAACATAAAAATAAATGTGTCACTTATGATGTACAGTGTACCGGAACGATTGCGAGTCGTCAAAAAAAAACGTAACAAGATATTTTTCAGTCGTTATACAGGTTATTAAACGTAGGGACTAAAACATGTGTCTAAAAGGACAAACACTAAAAACTTAGTCTGTACTAAAAAAGTTAAGTCTAAATCTAACAAGTTTAGTCTGAGGGATTATAACGGACTAAACCTGAACGTATCAGATTAAGTCTCAGTCTAATAGGTAAACCTAACAAGTTCAAACGAACTTAGTCTAATTAAGTCCAACAGGTCAAGTACAGTCACAGTCTAAGTCTTAACCTAACCGACCAAGTCCCAACCTAGTAAGTTAACTCGTACCCTAGAGGTCAAGTCTCAGTCTCACCCACTAGTCTACTATAACAAGTCTCAACCTAACCGACGAAGTCTTATAACCGGTATAACCTCAGTTTAACAGTCTAAGTCTTAGTCTCGTCTATCAAGTCAACCTAACAGGTTAAAGTCCAACTAAGTCTTAGTCAAACCGACCTACAACAGTCTAACAAATTTTTTTGTCTGACAGACTAAATCTTAGACTAACGGGTTAGGTTTCAGTTTAACAAACTGAGTCTTAGTCCGTTAGGTTAAACCTTAGTGTAAGTAACCAAACTCATTGAACCCTCAGAACCTAACAGGTCAAGTGACCTAATAAAGTAAGTTTTAGTCTGTCAGGTTAAATCTGAGTCTAACCGACCAAGTCTCAACCGAACAGACCAACGTCAGTCTGACTGGTTAAGTTAGTCTAACCTACTAAGTCTCAGTCTAATCTCAATGTATAGGGTTAAGTCTTAGTATAACCGGTGAAGTCTCAACCTAACTACTTCAACCTCAATCTAATAGGTTCTTAACCTAATAGGTCAAGAGTCTAACCACCTGAACCTCAGTCTAGTAGACGAAACTATATTTAAACCGGGTCAGACTCAACGTAACAGGTTAAACCTAATGTCGACCAAACCTCAATCTAACAGGTCAAATCTTATTGTAACCGACCAGACCTCAAATTATTAAACAAGTAAAACCTCAACCTAACAGACTAAACCTTAAATTAACCGGTCAAACATTAACAGACCAAGTCTTAGTCTAACTGTTGACCAAACCTCAACCTAACGGACTCTCAAAAAAAATGGCTGTTTGAATACACAGGAATAATGTAATTTTAAATGTGTAGCCATGTAGAAATATTTTAATTTTGAATATATTCAAAACCAGCAAATGCCTAATGGGGTGCCCGTGCGTAGCACGGGTTACCCACCTAGTTCATGTAAATGTTCCCACAGTAATCTGGTATTTTCCTATTTTGTCTACAGATTACAGAAGAAAACTGTGCAAGCAGGCCATGAAACATGTCTCCTTTTGGGTTTTCCAAAAGTTTTGGGGCCTTGGTGGGGTCATCACGGGAATGACCCAATGTCTGGGACTTTAATTCTGGTCAGATCTTGACAACTGCTGACAGGATGTACTTGGAAAAACCTATAGGCTCCATCCATGCTCCTTGGGAAGTGCACCAAGCAGAAAAGCAAGGCTGAGTCCTGAGAGATGCGACTGACTTCAAGTGTTTCCCTTTCAACAATTTCACATACTGTTTAACTCTCTTTCCAAAGTGCTTTTCATCTTTCCCTTCAACTTAGTAAGTAGTTTCTTTTAATTTGTGTCCAATTTGTTTTTTTTTGTTCGTCTGTGGATTCTCAAAGTATCCTGCCAGGATTATGGTCACATTACAGAAACATTGTCCACAAGTAAGTCAGCTTGCATATGCTTGCAGCTTCAGCTTGCCTTCTACATTTGTGTATTGTATATTGAAGAGTGCAAGCATTGACATTATGTGTAATTGATATGTAAGTCAATCTTGTCTTATATTTTCCTTATTCATTGAGATTTTATACTATGATGTGTGGAATGTGATATACCAATTTCATGTTGTTATCATACCTCACTGTAATATATGTCAGATTCTATTGTAGTTTGATGAGAAAGCATTGTTGTGCATTGTGTAATTGATTAAGGTGAATAACTACTGCATACATTTGAGACATATGAACACAATGCCAACAGATGGTCCTGTATGCCACTGTATATAAGGGCAACCTCCAGGAGCAGTGGAATATTGCACTGAGCACTGGCAGATGGGAATCTGAAGTATATAAGCTCAAGGAAGGCTACAGGCAAGGATACATACCAGGCAGATGGGAATCCAAAGAGAAAATCCTGAGGACTCCCACTGCCGAGGCAACTTGTTATGAACTAGATTTCTTCTCATCGCGATGTCAGAATGTCAGGGTTTGAAGTTCAAGATCAGAAAATGTACGGATGTTGGCTTCAATTTATAGGTTGCGCCCTCTTGGATCCTTCATGTCCTGGTATTTTGATGATTAAAGGCTCCATCATATAACGCCAATCCACCTAATTCTGCTCATTCAGCTTCTCAAATTCTGTCTCCAGCATGATTAACAATCAAATTGAGCTTTTGTTAGGCTCAAAAAGGAATTACAGTGCACACTTTCGGTAGGCGTAACTTTCAATGACTAAGCATGCTTTTGTTAGGCACAACGCCCTTTCGGTTGGTAGGCACAGTTTTCAACTGCTGACTTCGGCCTTGACTAGGCTACAGTGTCAACTTCAGCCTCAATGGGGCAAGGGTGTTGAATTCAGCCTCAACTGAGCAGAGGTTGTACATATTTGTGTTAGAAAACGGGGTGGCATGAAGGCCAGGGTACAAATATGTGGGGGGGCCAAACTATGTGAGTATGAACTTATATACTACTTTTACACTGACATGACGTGTGACGATGACTTAACATCACTCGTATTCCAACAGTTATTGCCATATCAACACTGTCTTCCAAATGCCCCTGAACTTTGTGTGGACTTGTGCCTGTCAGATGTTCAAACATCAGACTTTAAGCTTCAACAATCCTCGATTCACAAGCTTACTTACTTGACTGGCAGAACACTGTGAGTGGTGCAGGAGGGTGCATGTGGGTGAGACCGGCTTCGTGTCTACTCCATGTGCGTGCACGGCTAAAGCAGAATGGAGGCTAGGGAAAAGGGCATGTGGAGGTGTGGCAGCTTGCAATGGCAGAGGACTCAGATGCTGTGAGGATGGTGTGGTGTGGGGCTGTGATCACGATCACATGGTGGCAGCAAGGGTGAGGAATGTGGTGGCTGCGATGGTGGAGGAAGGGACACTGAGGTGAATAATTAGACTGGATTGAGATGAGGTACTCAGGTGCATGCCTCTATGTAGAGGCATGTGGACATGCACCAACATACTGTTGTGCCAGGCCATGCTTGATATTTTGATTTTGACATGTACGAATCAGATGGTATTTTGGCTATTCCACAAATGTTATTTGAAATGGGTGCACTGTCACATACAAGTATTGAGTGCATGTTGTTTTACTTCATTTCCAGATCCTTGAGACTGATCAAAGATCAGTATGGGGGCTCCATGGTGTTTGGCTTCTTTTTTTCACCTAACGGTTGATGGAGCAGAGGGAGAGAAGAATGGCCAGCATCAATGGAGGGTGTTTGATGAGGCATGCTCGTTCCACTACAGCAACCAGCCATTGTCAAGCAAGATGTGGAAAAACAATGGCAGAAGTGGTAACAAGCAGCAGTGCTCGCTAAAATCTGTTTACTCCTCTTGCTGTTGAAATTTGCTTTCTTCATCCTGGCGACCCCTCTTCAGATGCTGGTGATGGGAATTTTGATTGCCACTCATAAGAGAGTATATTTTTCACCAATAAGAGACAAGCTCCTACAAGAATCACTTAGCTCTAGTACAAAGGTCACAATTCAATGTGACTGTACGTGGACTCGCTTGTTCTGGACGTTACTAGTAGAAGCAGGTGCAAGTCACTGGAGACATGCCAAAATTTTCCAACCTGGAAAATCCTGAGGAAAACCTTCAGAACAGGGTGCCTCTTTCCAAGAAAATCCAATGATGGAAACCTCAGGAAAATTCATGGTTTTCCACAAATTTCCAGGACTAGGAAAACAATTGGAAGACAGGCTGTACAATGTGTGGATAATGATCTGGAAAATCACTGGAAAACACCATGGTTCTCCAGTGTGTTCCGGAGAGGAATACAGTAAGGCTGTCCATAATTATGATTATAATTTAATTTAATCGGATTAAATTCAATTATCATGGTTATATTATGCTCAAACCATAATCATTCACAATACAAATAAATTTGATTACATTAAATTATATTAAGATTAAATTAAAATATGGGGTGCATATTTAATCATAATCAATCGATTAAACTAGGCCAGAATGACATGTGCAGAGGCTGGTGACCAGTTGCCTGGGTCAGACCAGCTGTTTTGCCCTGTGGTCAGTGGTGTTTTCCACACATTTTGCCATGTCTAGGAGTAGTTAGTATAAAATGAAATCTATGCTTTCACCTTAGACATTGATTCCACATCTGGATCTGTAAGAAAGTACATCCTCAGAGTAGCATATATGCGACTCTGAGGATAGTACAAGCCACCATGGTGGCTTGTGGGTTGTTATGTATATGCCACCCATTAGAGGCACCTGTAGATACAATGTGGACAACTATATAGTTGTCCACATTTGATTAGATAAGGACACTTACTCTTACCTGTAAACCACACACTGTGTATCCACCAATAAACATGTTGGCTTATTCATTGGCTAGTGTGATTCAGTTAGAAACTTGACAGCATCTTCATGATTATGGCTGATATCATTTTGGACCTCAATTTTTTCAGCTTTTCATTCTACTATGAATTCTTGGCTATATTTCAAACACACATTTTGTTTCTTTTGCTGTCCCTCCTGGAAGGTGTCAATGGAAGGTGCAAGATTGTCCTTGCTTTTTTGCTGGTCTGAGATTCCATCCTGAGTGAAGGTCCATTATCATTCAGTCGACCATTCTTGGATCCATTTCCCATGGCTTGAAATGTGAAGTTTCCAGTACACTGATTTTGACAACTGGTCGTCCAGGGTTGATAAAAAAGCAGGGTTTTTGGGAGATTTTTCACACCAGTTAAGATATGAATGTTTAATCTGTAATTATGATTCATTTTTATCACATTTTGACTTACACTCAAGATATGGTGTGGATGCCCCCATTGTGGTTATGATTACATTACAATATACCGACACTTGTTTAATCTTAATTAGTTAGCCCTAGATGTCAGCTGGGAATATGTATCATTATCTGATGGTTTTGCAAAGGTTTTCCAAGTTGGATTGCCACAGGGTATTGTGTGGTACCTCGTTGCAGACTCCTCAACAGGAATATATACAGTTCTCTGACATGTTCTTCCATGGAAACTGTGCGATCATGGATTTTTCCGAGAAGGTAATCTGTGGGATAATTTCATGGTCTTCTCTGGAACATTTCCTGACCTGCCATAACATCCAATGTCAATTCTTGCAATTGATACCTGAATTCGCAATGACAATATGGAGAACCCTGGGGAAGCTTTGGGAAAACATGAGGAAAATTTTGGGGAAATGTAGAGTTTTCCTGTCCGGATTCTGATTCCCTGAGTTTACGAAGGATCATGATTGGCTTTTACTACGTGGGATGGTTTGGCCTTTCACAAGATCATCATCTTTTTCCGACGGTAATCTGGGATTCTGTGTTTTGGTCCATCATTTTCTTTACATCTAGTTATGCTAGAAGCGGACCTTGAGACACATCTCCTTTTGGATTTCAGGATGGTTTTGGGGTCTCAATGAGGATTTCTTCTGGGAATGACCATATTTTTGGCACTTTACATCTGTCCTTCCTCTGGGCACACCCCAGGACGATCTCCAAGTCCGAACGCCGAATCTTCCTCAAAGACATCCTTCTACTTCCAAGATTTAGTTTTCTGACCTCCGACTTCCAGACTTCTGAATCCAACTATTCAAGACACAATGCAGTTACTCCAACTCTAAGTCTTGTCATCAATCCCGATTTCCACGTTATGGGACAATAACAGACAAACCGCCTTCGGAATCAATAACAATATCCCTCAAAAGGCACTGTTAAAACCCTTGTATCCATGAATGCACCATCCGTACATCCTCCGACTCACATTTCCGATATGATCCCGACCCTTCAACCATTAGGACAATATTCCAGGTCAAATATCAAGCACCTTACCAATGTGTCCGAACCAACCCACAACTCCACCAAAACATCTCAATTCCTATCTTTTCCTACACCCTTTTCTTCCCTACACGTCTTCCTTACTCTATTTCCCTTGCAAACACTTCTCTGAATATCCCAAAATTTCCAATTTCACTCCTCTTGTCCCCTTTCAAGTCCAAACTTATGATATTCTCCGAATTCTCAGGTAATCCATGATTACAACGATTTCAACCAGACAACATCAGAACTACTATTGAGAAATTTCCAAGAAGACACTGTTCATCTCCTTAGAAAAGCCAATACGTTCCCGATGAATCCTTCGGTCCTCCGACACTCCAACTCCTTTACCTACCTTCCAATGCTTGAGGTAGACAATGGGACTCTACCTTAAAGGGGGAGTAGCCACCATGTTGACAACTTATCTATTCCAACCCCCACTCCGACTCCGATCTTTTTCCAACAATTTCCAACGCAACACTTCAATTCCTCACTCCTACTATGCTTCTATTTACATCCTGCAATTCCAGAACTCCTTCTACATCTATGACCATTCACATCCTGATATTCCAACCCTCTCAACTTCTTCATGATTCATCCCAATCCTGAGTCAATCCCGACATTCATCCAATTCTGACTTACCCCAATTCTCTGACACCCTTGAACTTCAAACATCCTTGATTCAGTGTTTCTCGTCTTTCCAAGTTTTCCGTTTTTCCAATCATTCCCGTTTCTCTGATCATTTCCATTTTTCCAATCATTCCCGTTGATCTGATCATTTCTGTTGTTCCGAGCTTTCCGTTTTTTCCGATCTTAAAACAACAAGAAACAACTTCATTCTCTAAAACACTCTACATTACTTTACCGAAAAACTCCTCTGAGTTATTTTATATCACTTTTCCCCTTCTGACTCCTATTTACCGCATTGTGTCCTTTTCCTGCTCATTGGCCTCTGGGTCAAGCCCCACCGTTTTCCCCGATTCCTCTTCCACTTGTTTTTCAGAATCCACTTCTCTGGGATTCACCGTCTCCTGGCTTATCTCTGCCTCTGGTTTCTGGCCAACTTCCGCCTCTGGTTCCTCAGTAATTTCTGCCTGCGCCAGAACCTCCGGGACAATATTGACATCCATTCTGACCTCATCCGCTTCCCTTGCCTTCCCTTTCCCCTTATCCACCGCCTTCTCAGTTTCCGGTTGCGGCCCAATGTTTGCCCCCTCATTCTCCGATGCGGCTTCCGAGCCCAACTCTGGTTGCAGCGCTGACACTCTGTGGAACATCTCCCACCGCTTCTTCTGGAACTTGAACTCGATCTCTGCTATCCGGTGCAACTTCTTTAATGTATTGTCGAAGGTCGCCATCCCCTCCACGTTGTAGCAGAGCCACTTCATGAGGGAATGAATGGTTTTTCAGAGCCCGTGGACTTCCGCTATGAGTGCCACATCCTCCGCCTTGTCCTCCATGTTGTCCTCCATCACCTGCTCCTTTCCTTTACCTTTCCCTGACGACACCACCCCTTCCCGATCCCCAACCGCTTCCGCCTGATGCCTTTTCATCGCCGGTCCTCATCTGGCCTCTGCGTTCTCCACACAAACCCACCTGGACACTGGAAACAACAACTTTCCCACCATCTCCGCCACAAAATCCGCGTCACCAGGCCTCGTGCACTTCTTCTGATCATTCTGACACCAGATGCACGCCCGCTTCTGCGATTTCCCGGTTTTCCTCTCCTTGTCAATACACTCCAGCCCCTGCATCCGACAGAGCACGCACCTATTGTTTAAGTCATCGGCCTCCATCCACACGTTCTCACGACACCATTTGCAGCCTCTGATGAATTCCGAACTGCCTTTTTGGATTCCGGTCGACCTTCCGTTCTCAGTCGACCTTCTCTGGCTAGTCCGATCTTTCTGTCAATCCCTCAATCAGCAGACAAATTCTGACTTATCAAAAAAATTTTGAGTCAGGCCTCCTCCCACCTCAACTCCTTCCGCACTGCTTGCGTCAACTCGGCTTTCCGCCGATCCGCCTCCTCCTTCTGCTTCCTCCAATCGGCATCCTCCTTCTCCTTTGCCTTCCAATCCCATTCCTCTTGCTCCTTCCAATCCCGTTCCTCTTGCTCCTTCCAATCCCGTTCCTCTTGCTCCTTCCACTCCCGTTCCTCCTTCTCCTTCCGATCCCATTCCCACTGTTCCACCACCTCCCTCTCCTGCTTCTCCCACTTCGCCTTCACCCTTTTCCGCATCTTGGCCTCCAATTCCCCCCTTCTCCGCTTGTGCTCCCTCACTTCAGCGGCGAGCTCTTCACCAGAGCTGATCTCAATAACGGAGTGGGTGGGTGACGACAACCTAGAACACGATGGCATTTTTTCTTGGGTGATGATGGTAGGGGATCAAAAGTGATTTGCATTTTCACAAAGTGTTTCTCCTATATATATGTCCAATCCAAGATCTCAGCCTTTACGGATAACCGACACCCAAAACTTCCCATGGTATTCAATAGCATAATCAGCCTCGAGGGCTCAGCTGTAAAAGGGAGATACTGTTAGATCCCAGATCTGACCCGTGTTATTCCGACGTTTCACATATTCCAATAAGCCTTTCTGCTTATTTCCAACATGTCACCATTTATTATTCTTAGTCACGATTCTATTGTGATATTATCCCCATATGTCTGATCTTGATTTCCGTATTTGCTCCCACTTCGGAACTCCGTATCATGCACTCTTATCTTCCATTCCCGACTTTGGAATCCCACATGTCTTAAATATGTTTTCTCTTGATCAAGCTTCTTTAGCTTGTAAATTGTATTGTATTGTATTGTATCACTACCTTTCATATCACTAGCTCTCATATCACCGTCTATCTCTTTATTGTATATCTTATACCCTTTTCACATATCTCGCATCCTTCATATCTCGTTATCTCAATGTGTTATTCCAATATAACTCGTAACACCCTGATATATCCCACCCATCCTCTATCATTCAACCTGTATTACACTTCGTCGCTCCAAAACTTCTACCTGTGATAAGGCCTTCAAACCTTGTTTGGTATTCCAATCATTCCAATCATTCCGATTAGTCCGATTATTCTGATTATTCTCACCCTACCTCATCCAACATTCCAAACCCTTTGATTACACTCGCTTTCCAGTAAAGCTAACCCTTACTCGATATTGATTTATCGTTACCCCTATTCCATCCGCATTGACATTTCCATTTCTGAATACCCGAGACCCCCACTCATCTCCGATAAGTCTCAATGTATCATTGGCACTGACCTCCCGAATAGACCCAACCAATCAGAACCCCAATAACACTCTGGTCTTCAGTCCAAAATACCAGGGCACTAGAAATCCAAGAGGGCACAACCCATAAGTTGATGCCAATGCCCATATAGATCAGTCTTTGGATCTCTGACTTCCGAGTCATCCAGTATTCCACGCATTTCCGAATATTGCAACTATCGATCTCAGTCAAGGAGAGTTCCAACCAAATCTGACCCTGATATTGAATCTGGCAACTCCTAACATCTCAACATCGAATCCGGCATGTGTCTCTAACACAAGAAAGGCCACTACAAAAAGAATTTTCCTACTCCAAGGAAAGAAAATGGAGAAGGAAGTTGAACTGCAGGATTTCTATTCTGATTATTTGTCAAACTTTCTGTTGCTTGAGGAGGTGTGTTGGAATATGAGCAATGTCAAGTCATCATCACATGTCACATCAGTGTAAAAGTAGTATATAAGTTCGTACTCATGTAGTTTAGCTACCCACGTATGTGTACCCCAGCCTTCATGCCACCCTACTTTCTAACAATAACAAGCAACGGAACTCTAGCATGTGTTCTCAAGTGTCACCATGGTCAGATGCAGTGCAGTGAGCCAAGTGAATATGAGCTACTATGCATGATGTGTATTCCTAAGTTTGGCAACCTGTGACTGGCATGGAATTGGCTGTCAATTAGGTTCCTACTGTAGTACATTACCCTGTGTTCAGGCTGTTCCTCGCCATTTGCACATCAACCCTAGATCAGCTCATTGACATTCCCACTACATAATGATTTTAAGCCACCTCACTTCTGTCTCTCTTTTGCTGCCTGTTGTTAGAACACAGATTCATTCCCAGCTTTTCCGCCTTTCTCCGACATATTCCAATTTGCAATTCTGATATGTTTTCCAATTCCCTCCACGTGTTCTACTTATCCCCGTTCCATCTATATTTAGGCATTTCTTATCAAAATCTACATCTTTGGTCTTATATCCATATTTACCCTTACCTCTGATCCCGTATTCACACCGTTTTGGATTTCTGTACTTCGTATCTTTCCGACTCAGACCATATCTATTCGTTATATATGACTCTTGCATGTACTTCATTCTTCCGTTTGAATATTAATCCACATTGACTTGATATCATCTCACCTCTGTCTCTAAGTCCTATCTGATCTTCCATTCTCTGACCCTTCTGACTTCTCCGATATTCCAATTCTCTGAAATACCAGGACACAAAGGATCCAAGAGGCCGACGTCCATATGTTCCTGATCCAAACTCCAAACTCCAACATCCCGATAATCCCAACATCCCGACGAGAAGAAATCTAGTTCATAACAGTATGTTTGAACTAAAACTCTTCATCCATTCACCACACCTTCTACTAGATCCCCTACTGTCACTGGAACCACAAACCTTTGATCTGATTTTCCAAACGACGAACCGGAAGGTGACCCTGGTGACAATGACAGTGTTGACAACAATGAGGATGATGATGAAGAAAAGGCTTTGCTAAAAGCTTTGAAACAGATAGCCAAGCACATGGGAACTCCAGACAGGGGTCAAACCAGAAAAACCAAACTCTGTGAACCTGACATCTTTGATGGATCAGATTCCCAAAAAATTCATGCCTTCCTCCTTCAGTGAAAACTCCACTTCCACAACCATCCTCAAATATTTTCTAGTGATGAAGCCAAAGTTACTTACACTATCTCTTTTCTAAAAGGGACAGCTTTAGATTTTTTCCAACCTGAACTCTTAGATGATGACACCTTTCAAGACCCACCTTGGATTACAAGCTATCAGGACTTCATGACAGTACTCCCAGAGAATTTCGGAGCTTACGACCCTGTCGGCAATGCAGAAACTGAACTTGACAATCTCCGAATGTGCGATAACCAACGCATTACAATGTTCATCGTAGAGATCAACCACCTTGCCGCTAGAGTCAATTGGGGCGATGCTGTTCTTCGTAGGAGTTTTTATACTAAACTTCCCAATCATATTAAAGATATTCTTGCAACCTGGGAAAAAGCCAACACACTTCCGGAACTCTGACAATTTGTGCAAACCATCAACAGCCGTTATTGGGAACGACAAGGTGAGGTCAATCATGCCACCACTTCCAACAATAACTACTCTGGTAACAGCAGCAAATCGGACAAGCAAGAATCCTGATCGAACCATTCACAGGAGAAGACAAACAACAACAATTTGGCCTCCTCTTCTTCTGCCAAACCTCAGTCCTCCACGTTGAATTCCCACAAAACTCCAGACATTTTCAACATACTTGGGAAAGACAGAAAACTACCCCAGCAGGAAAGACAGTGACACATGGACCAAAATTTTTGTATGTTCTGTGGAAAACCCAGACATATTGTGAAGGATTGTTCACAGTCAACCTCCCTCAATGCTCAATCAAAGGCCTGAGTGGCCTCTGCAGTTCCGAGAAAACCTGGGTCCAAGGCCAAACCTGCGGCCGTTATGGATTCAAAACAATAATAAGCAGCTCTGAGACCTCTGCACAGACCCAGAGCTGCATTTATTCCATCTGTGCATTTTCCGAGGTTCGACTCAATGCTTCTGCTCTTTCAAAATCTGATTCTCTCACCATACCATTGACTTCCAACACTATTCCAAATACTAATATCCAAGCTCTTGTGGACTCTGGTTCCACTCATTGTTTTATAGACTCATTGTTTGCTTCCAAGCTTCCGCTGGAATTCAGAAATATACCACAGATTCTGCTAAAGCTTTTCAATGGCACTTCTAACATCGCAATCACATGGACTATCAATGTGTCAATCTGTTTTCCATATGGCAAATATCAGGTTGTTGCTATGTGTGTAACACCACTTGATTCTAGCTGCTCCATCATGCTTGGACACAACTGGCTCACCCACTACAATCTGTCGATTGACTGAGTATTGGGTGGTACATCGTTCCACATTCCTCAGCAGCAAGATTCAATTACAATGTCACTCTCTGCAAAATCTGCCTCCGCCATCTCCAGAATTCCGAAAACTGATTGAGTGGACGCCCCTCCGACATCCGAGCAAGACTCACCTATCAACCTAGTCCCTGCTTCTGCATTCTCTCGCCTTTGCAAACTGGATAACAAGGAGATATTTCAGTTATGCATAATTCCGAAAGGAAAAACTGCTTCCGTCATCAACACTTCCCTGAATCCCGATCTGACAGCCAATCTTGACGGTGTTCCATCGGAATATCCACAATTCTCTGTCCACCAGGTGATTGGCCATGCCCAGTTAGCCATGTCCAACTGGCCACCAGCCCCAGTCTAGACCATGACGTTATTGTCAGGTAATCAATGCCCACAAGCCACAACCATTGTGACATCATGATTTTCAATCCACCAGGTCACTCTGCCATGTTCGTTTCTGGTTGTGTTATGCAAAAACATGAACCGATTCAAGTTGCTGTTATGGGACTGATTACATAAGTCGAGGAAGATGGTATACTACAAGTGATAGTCACAACTCACGTAACCTTGCTGGTTTTTGTTTGGATTCCACCACCAATGTCCTCAACTGTGACCCCATCCACAAAGACCTTGCACTGCTTCCCATCTGCAGCAAGAGCATGTGAGGGGCTTTTCAGCAGGCTCATTGAGTGGTGCAAAGACATCTACTGAGACAGGCGTGACCTGCTCTGTGGCAGAGACTCTCACCCCAACAGACGAGGAGACCGAGATCACAACTGTGACCACTAGGAAGTCCATACAGACAACAGCGACCCCATCAAATTTCTGCTGCCCAATCCACAGACCCTTGGTCAGGCCAAGCAGCACATGTTATGAATTTGGCTGTGCCTGCCTCCGCATTGGACAAGGACGAGCAGTTGTGGGTGCAGCAGAGATTTGTAGTTGGGGGTGAGAGTGAGATGGGGATACCAGTCACAGACTCTTTGAAGAGCTGAGGGGTGCGTGGGGTGCAGCTGCACAGGATCCAAGTCAACATCGGGTATGCTGCTGCTGCTGCATCACTGTCATCAAACCCTGTGCTCCCCTCCCTCCTGCCCTGTGCAAGGTTCTCACAGCTATGGACCTTGGTTCCAGGCTACTAATCTGAGCATTTAGACAGCTGTGTATCCTATACTTCTACTTAAGTGCTGAAATAGTTCCCACCCATCCTACATGTAATAAGGATGTTCCTTTTTCACCTCCTGTAGATTTGCTGCTGCCACCTCCTGTAGATGATCTTTTGCAAGTGTTATCCTGATGCATAGGTACAAGGTGTAGTGCCTGCAAGTATTATTAGGCATGTTGTTAGAATTGGCCAAAGCTAGCATGGCAGGTAGTAATGATTGATTATATTAGAACACGTGACTTATGACATAATGGCCTAGACTGAGGGCCAGTGGCCGATTGGCCATGCCCTATTGGCCATGGCCTGTTTCCCAGCAAACCACTTTTTCACAGAATATCACAAGTTTTCCAACGTCTTCAGCAAGAAGAAAGCAGAAATCCTTGCTGATCACCGACCATACAATCTCAAGATTGACTTGATGGAGGGAGAGAGTCCCCTTGGGAACCATTTATTACCTATCCCCAGTTGAGCTAGAAACACTCCAAAAGTTCATTGATGAGACCCTAGCTATAGGATTTATCTGCCCTTCACTTTCTCTGCACAGTGCTCCAGTACTATTCTCGAAGAAGAAACTAGGTGGACTCTGACTTTGTATCAATTTCCACGGTCTCAACAAGATCATGAAAAAGACCAATACCCGCTTCCCCGACTTTCTGACTTATTGAAAAGCCCTGGAAAAGCGTGGATTTACAGCAAAATTGATCTCTGACATGCCCACCATCTAGTCCACATTAGAGAGGACGACAAGTGGAAAACCACCTGCAGGACCCAATATGCTTCCTTTGAATGGCATGTTATGCCCTTTAGTCCCCCTAATGCACCAGCCACTTTTCATTGATTCATTAACAATATATTCAGCAACATGCTTGATGTTTCCATCCTCATCTATAAGGATGACATCCTAGTTTATTCCAACAACCTGGAAGAACACCGAGAACATGTCCGCAAAGTTCTCCAATGTCTCTGAAAAAACCAACTTTACGCAAGATCTGACAAATGCGATTTCCACAAGACCACAGTAGAATATCTCGGATACATGCTCTCCCCCAAAGGACTTTCAATGGCAGACAACAAAATCCAAGTAATTCAAGAATGGCCCAAACCCCAAAAAGTAAAAGACATCCAATCCTTCTTAGGTTTTGCGAGCTTTTACCAATGCTTCATTCATAATTACTCTGACATGACAATCCTGCTTCCCCGACTCACTCGGAAATCCGTGACTTGGAATTTTTCCAATGAGTGTCAGAAAGCCTTTGAAACACTTAAAAAGCCTTCACCACAGCTCCGATCCTTATGCACTGGATTCCTGATTGTCAACTGATCATGGAAACCAACACTTCCGACTACGCCCTTGCAGCAATACTCTCCATCATCTCTCTGGAAGATGGTGAAATTCACCCTGTAGCTTTTCATTCTAGGACTTTCACCACCCCAGAATTAAACTACGACATTCATGACAAGGAATTACTTGCCATTTTTGAAGCTTTGAAGCTTTGGTGGCATTACCTTGAAGGTTCTGGTTCCACCATCAATGTTGTAATGGACCATAAAAACCTTGTTCCAACCCGGAAAGCTTAGAACAAAACCCAACTCTTTAACTAGACGATGGGATGTCTATCCTGAAGAGAGGAGTAGCAACTATGCCAGTGTTAATCCGCACAATTTCCACCTGGTCTTCACTAACAAACAGCTGTCATTGTCCCTCTGAGCCACATCCCTTGATGTCACAATTCTCCACGCAGTTACCATCATGGACTTTGAGAAACTTCACGAAGAAATCTGACAATCCATTTCCTCTAATCCCGCAATCTCCGACTATCACACAAATCCTCTGACACCCCGATGGTCAGTCGATCCTCAAGGATTTCTCTGGCTCGATAACCGAATCTATGTTCCCGATGTTAACAACCTCCGACTCCGCATTCTACAATATTTGCACAATCATCAAATCTCTGGACATTTAAGACCCAACAAGCCACTAAGCAATATCCAACGTGAATATACATGGCCAAAACTACACGACTTTGTGATTTCCTATGTCAAATCCTGCACAACATGTATGCGATCAAAATCCCAACAACACTGGCCTTATGGATTCCTCAAGCATTTACCAATTCTGCCAAGACCATGGAATTCATTGAGCCACTTCTGCTTTCATCGGGTTTTGACAGCATCCTTGTTATCATTGACAGACTCACAAAACAAGCCATATTCATTCAGACAGTCATAATGATCACTTCTCCAATGCTCACTCAGCTTTTTGTTCTCCATGTCTTCTCCAAACATGGTGTTCCGACTCACGTCACCTCTGATCGAGGTTTGGAATTTGTGTCTTCATTTTTCCACACACTTGGAAAGGTACTAGACATGAATCTCCACTTCACTTCCGGTTATTCCCCCAAAGGCGACAGACAAACTGAATGAACAAATCAGACTCTTGAGCAATATCTCCACATTTATTGTAATTATCAACAAGAAAATTGGGCTGAACTTCTTCTGATCTCAAAATTCACCTATAACAACATTCCAAACACAACAATGGGAGTTTCTCTGTTCTTCGCTAACAAAGGTTATAATCCTAACATTTCCATACATCCTGAGCGCGATCTCATTTCATCCCGTGCGAAATAGTTTGCAGTTGACTTAGATGAACTCCACCAGAAACTCTGAAAGAGAATTTCTGACATGCAATTCTGATATGAGGAACCCACAAACAAGAAATGTTCTCCCACTCTGGACTTCAAAGTAGGCGACAAAGTCTTCATCAGAGCCAAATTTTTCTGCACAACCTGACCTTCCAAGAAGCTCACTGAAAAATACCTCAGACCTTTCAAGATCATCGCACCTGCAGGTACCAGTAATTGAGCCTTCATTCTCCATTTACCAGACAGTATGTGTGCTGTTCACCCATCTTTCCATGTTACAATTCCCTAGGAGGATGAAGTCCAACAGGAATCGTTTGTACCATCCTGTAGGATATCAAAAGTTCATCTGCTGTTTTATATTGTCTTTCCCACAAATAGTGTTAGGTATTAGCTATAGTACTCCCACGATTACAAAATTGTTTGAACTCCGTTTTGGATATCACATAGGGATACTCCGATGATAACTATGTGCTGGTGGTCAGCTCCCACTGGATTTCATGGTCTCGGTCATTGCATGGACATTGTGTACCCTAATTAAATAGATTTGTATGCAGTAGTTTCTTACAATCTTCGTTTTTTCTTCTTTGCGAGCATACCTGGGTTTTGTAGTTGGATATTGATGATGTTATTACACTTCCACCCGTTTGTCATTACCCTGTGTCTGGAGGGCTATAGCTAGCATTGGACATTCTGGATTAGATGTGAGTCAGTCCTCTCCAACTGCTTGATGGCTTTACTGATCGTATGCTGGTGCAGATGATTATTAACCCCCATCCCTAATGCATACCGGCCATTGTATGTCATCTGGATGGCGCTCTTCTCTGTGACTCTGGTGCCGTAGGTGGATCCAACTTTGTCTATGTGTACTCATGTCGAGAAGACCAGCTGGAGGGGTGTAAGGAGGGCATGGGGGAGGGCTGGGTGCGGGTGCGTGTCTTATAGACAAGTTTGTGCAGGTCCCAAGGAAGTATAAGGAGAGGTTGAATGAGGCTATGGTCCTAGACAATGAATGCTGCAGGCTTTGTGGATTTTGGTGACATTCATTCCATCTTATGCATTTGTATTGCATAGGAGGACAACCATAGCCCTGCTTTTAATGTGAGCTCTTCCTCTTTTCTTCTCCCTCTAGACCTCCTGCCAAGCTTCTGGGATGAGTGGTCTCATTGTGCTCAGTGCCGCACCCCAAGTAGTGTTTACCTATCACAACAGCCTCAGCGATCGCTTGACAACTTTGTGCTCTGGAAGCTGTCTTCCAGCTGCTAGTCTAGGCATCGCTGTTTCTCTGCCAATGGCTGTAAGGTTGCTTTGGTTGAATTTACTGAACTCTTCCATACTGCTCTTGTCCTCGTCCTTGTTGCAAACTCCTTGCATTGATGAGTCTACTCCATGTCTCATGCAGTTGGCTGCATTTATAACCTTTTCTAGTGCAGCTGGCAATCTATATTGTTGGCCTTGCTAGTATCCAATTTTGGCAAGGTGCAAGCTTGACGTACATAGCTCTGCTGTCTTTTACAAGTAACCGTCTTCTGACTGGCTCTGATTTATGGCAACCGTATAGGTTTCCTAATTGCTTAAGTAACATCCTCCAACAGCTTGAGACGATGATGTCACAAAATGTTTTTGACTTTTCTGTGACTGATATAAAAGCTTACTAATATCTGACAAATACTTGTCTTACAACACTGGAGATTTCAGTGCTCACCATATGGAGGGCTTTTCCCTAAATTTACAGCACTGAAGGTGTATTTGGTGATCATTGCATGTGACTGCCAAGTTTGGCATTCTTTCCTACCTTTGGCTTTTGGTGTACACTCCAGGCTTTTCTTGGGGAGTACCTGAACCAACAGTCTGCTGCCTGCAAATCCCAGCCACCACTCCAAACATTCCCTTTCATTAGGGCCAGGATTGTGGGATGAATTGTGGTGCTTGTAGTGACGATTGTTACACACCAACAAACAGGAGAAATGTCGTGAGATCTGTTGCTTACATTGCATAGATGGAAAACTTGTGAAGCCAGCAACACTGCTTATGGGCTAGAGATGGAGTTTAATCATGCCAATGATGCTCAAATACTATCGGAGGAAATGAAAATTTGAGGTAGGTTTAGTTTGAATTTCCAAACATTGAAGAATAAATTAAACTTACTTTCTAGGATCTACACCTACAGATCGGCAACATCCTTGCTGATCAGAGTGCAGGTGACAATATTGTGCTCAGTCCCAAATTGACTTGGGTAACTTAACATTGTTGATGTGGCTTGGGAACTTGGTTTGCTGCTTCACTCAGTCTATCCCATGTGTAATAATTGTGCTGGACATAGGATGATGTGGACTCCCAATGTAACTGAACTGGGTTGAGAACCTCAAGACCAACAAGGCTGTTGGGTACAGAATCAAGTGCTGATGGTGATTGACATGTACACCATTTTAATTTACATACAGAGAGAGTGCAGGCGACCAACATCTGAGGTTCTGGCTGAAACAGCGCTGAGTGCTGACAAAGGGAGTGTTGAGTTCAAAGATTGATTCAGAGATTGACGCCAATGTTCTTGATGAGAAGTTGCCGGAGTTTGAAGCCACACACACCTTCGCCCTTGCTGTACATATGTTTTCACTAGCTCACCGTGTGGCTCTAGCTCTTGGGTTTGATCCTATACTACCCTCTCGGTTTAAATCCTTTCTTACACAGGTTTCTCCGATCATCACCGTTCACGTCCGTTGTCCAGGGATTCCGTTATGTGGATATGACACTAACAGGTCTGAGATTTTAGGAAGCTTGGCTGAAGGAAAGGACACATTTCTTGCGAACATCAAAAACTCCATGATCTCCAACCTCGATGAGACACTTAACTTGCCTCATGAAATTCTCCCTGAGGACATGGTGGAACGTGTGGCAGTCAGCCCTCTGGTTTTAACTGCCTTGTTCACAGCTGATCTCTGCTTTTTAGTGGGGCATTCCTGCTTCTGCATACAGGTACACTCGTTTGAGGGTCATCTATGATGTTGTACAGACCCCCAACCCCCCTGAGGCTGTAGACAACCAAGATGACCAAGAGTTTGAAATCATGGTGATTACTTTGTTTTCTTGGGTAAGTTTGAACTATCTTGACCATACCTGCCCTGATCTGCATCATCTGCCCCTCAGACTGAGATATGGCGAATGGTTACTGGAGAAATTTCAACGTCTCCGTTTCATCTCCCTAGTTCCAGGTTTTCCCCAGGAGGTTCCCTTCCATCTTTAAATGTGGCAGAAATGGTTGCTGCAGGAGTATGGCCTAACATTACCATGTGTGCTCCCATTCTGGAGGTCCAAAAGTAAGTTTAGGCATCTTCAATCCAGAATTTGACCTAAATTCTAGCAGAATTGTGGATGTACTGTGTCAGACTAGAGTGTGGACAGAGTCATTGATGATAAAACTGATGGCTCCAGCACAGCTTGCTGATATGTGGAGGGAGCTCAAGTTTACTCTTGCGGAGCTACGTTACGTGAGCTTAATTGTCTCTGCATGGAAATAGCAGTGACTCAGGTCTCTTTTTCTAAGGCACTATTCCCAGAGGTGGAGCAGGAAGATTGGCATCTTTGGTTTAGCATGGCATCTTTGGTGCCAGAGATGGGGCAGTGAAGTTGCAGTGACATTGGACAGGTTAACAGAGCTGTCCTTGGTTTCTGAGCAAAAAGTGATGGCTCTGAAGGGTCAAACCATCCCCGTCAGCAAGTTAGCGGAAGGCCAGAGAAAAATCATCCACTGGGACAGCCAAAGTAGTTCAATTGGGTCAAGGAGAGGCTCTTCTTCAGGTGAAGGGTCTTCTTCAGGTGGAGAGTCTTTTTATGTCACCCAGCCCCCCAGCAGCCTGCCCCCACATTGATGAGGCAGGTGAGGAAGACACCTAGCCGATATTCCATTTGTTTTCTTGAAGCACACAAGGAGTGGAGAAGGTGTGGGGAGACCACCCCCTCTCTTTTGGAGCTTGGTCTGTTTTCTTGCCTACGATGCAAAGTAGGTAGCCTTGTAATACTATGTACAACACTTTTCAATGGCTCTGCCTATTAGTATGAGTACGACTTTGTGTCAGCATTGGCAACTGCAATTTATAAAAACTACATCTGCTACTTGAGTCAAGCTGTGGCTGAGAAGATACTTGTTTGAGAACACTGTAAGAACAACTCCTTTCTTGTGGGCCAGCAAAATGAGCCATAGTCCTAGCTGTGAAAGCTATAGATGTCCGGATTGTAGACCTACCAGCATGGATGCTTGGTGCAGTAATCTGCTTTGAAACATGAGTGTACAGAAAGTGGAAGAGGGCTGAGCATGCTAAGCAGCTACTCCACCCACACAGAGACAGTTGTAGCGCTCTTGTTGGGTCTCTGAAGATAGGTCTGCACTAGAGCAAGGTAGTGCTTTAGGCAGTGGGTCTGCACACACAGGAGTGTCCAGGTGTTCGATACAAGTTAGTTCTGCATCAAACCCCACTAGGTGATCATCCAATTACTCTGTTCCTTCCCAGCTTGGCAACGGCCAAATGTATCACCTGTATTGTTTACTCCATAGTGGTGCCATGGAGAAAAAGAAGAAGAAAAAAACAGGAACGTTGTGACCAAATCATGTTCGTCTCCTCACAGTCACAAGAAGGTTGAAAACAGTGATTGCCAGCACTTGAAGGGCATCACAACACGGTCACAAAATGGTCAAAAACCTTTTGTGATGTCATTGTGCCCTGTTGTTGCCAGCACTTGGACTGAGTCACGTCACGGTCACAAAATGGTCAAACACCTTTTGTGATGTCATCACATTGCCAACCTTTTTGTGGCCGTGTTGTGACAGCATGAGACAACACTCACATGACCACCACTATTGTTTTCTCCAAATGATAGGACACAAGGTCAAATGCAGCATGCTAAAACATCCAATGAGGTTTGGCTATTAATACCAAGCAGCTCTGCAGGAAGGCAAGAGTTGGGAGCACAAGTGGTGGGGGCTGAGGCAGGACTTGCATCAAACACCTAGATGCTTCTGGATGTGCGGAGTCGCTGCCTAAAGCACTCCAGGTGTTTGCTGCAAGTGCTGTGTCAGATGTCTGGCCAAAGGAGGGCTGCACTTGTCTCTGTGTGTGCAGAGTTGCTGCCTAGGACAACTGCCTCTTCCTAAAGCACCCACTGGCATCCTACTCTTCCCTTCCAACAGAGCTGTCTCTGTGTCTGAAGGTAAGTCTGCATCAGTGCAACTAGGTGCTTCTGCTTGTGCAGAGTTGCTGCCTAAAGCACTGCATTACTCCGGTCCAGACCTAGCTTCAGACACCCAGAAGAGGGCTGCAGGTGTCCTGGTGTGCATGGAGTCATTGCTAAGGACACTCAGCCCTCTTCCTCTCCTCTATTCTGACATGTTAACACAGATTAAGAACTGTTTGTCCCAACACCCATGTTGGTAGGTCTCACCACTCTCCCCAGACGTCATCCCATCTGCAACAAATCACCTGATACCTAAGCCTCGTCCTCACAAGGTTTCCAAGTCAGTTGGAGCAACCAACAAAATGTTTCCCAGCTTCTTAGTGACTGTGACGTGACGAACATTAACACTCACGTGACTTTTTTTTTTTCCGAACAGTAGGACACAAGATCAAATGGATTACGTTGAATCAGCCAAGGTGAGACCTTCTTGCCCAAGACTCTATGCCGATGGTTTTATGTACAGCAGATGACAAGAGCTGTTTTTCCTAGCATGCATGCTGGCAAGTCTTATAAAACACCACTCTTCACATCTCTACTGACTTTATCCCAGCTGCAATGTCAGCAGATCACCTAATAGGTAAGCCTCCCCTGATACTCCAGTTTTTTTTGCTTTGGTTAAATTATAGCAAACAGTGGAGGAAAAAATGGAAGGAGGTTTGTTTATTTTGCCTGCTGGGAAAAAAAAAACTCATGGATGGCTTTGATTAGGTATTAAAGCCCTTGAGGATGGCCTACACAGCATGTCTTTCACAGCACACCAGCCCATCACCTGTAGCTATGAGGAGCATGTGACAACTCACAAGATTCAGGGTGCTGTTGAAAACATTGAGGTGCACCCTATGTGCCCATGGTGTAGACCTGAGCTGTTCAGGTTTATTGAAAGGCAAGACCCAAGTATGTTAGGAGCAATGCAGGGAACATCTTGCTGGGTGGAAGACCAAATACTTTTCAAAAGGTTGGCAGAAAGTGAGTAACTTGCAACCCTGGGTTTCTGGTCACTCAATTGTTACCAGATGCTCCATTTTTAACCCTATCCAACACTCATCCTGGTTCTAGTGTGGGTGGCACCACACCAACCGGAAAAAAAAAACACTAGAGATCACAAACAGCCCTAATGAAGAGAAAACAGCATTACATGGAGATGGTTCTTCCCAAGGCGTTTGCCAAAATCTCAGGGGACAGCAGTGAGCTTCCTTCTCAAACTGTCAGCACTCAGTGGTTCACATCTTTTAACTAGGTCATATTATTTCCTTTTCTAATACCTCAACCTTTTGCAAGAGACCTGCCTCACAAAAAGCTGTGGTTCTGATTGGGGAAGGCTGGCAAGGTGGGGAGTTGTGTCTTCCTCAACTAGGAAAGAAAGTCCCTACTAGGCCTGGTCAAGTCATAGCTTTTACAGCTAGGACCCTGGCTCATTTTGCAGTGCTTCACATTGGTGGGAGGAGGATTGTTCTTACAGTGTTCTCAGATGTCTACCTTTTTAGCCATAGCTTAGCTCAGGTAGCAGATACTGTTTTTGTACATTAAATCTTCCACCAAGGGCTATCATAAAGGTTCTGCTCTCAGTTGTACAGGAACAGAGGTTGTGAAATAATCTCAGAGGCAAATACAAGGCTGACTATTTTACATCACGGTCAAGGAGACAAGATCCAGATCAAAAGAAGACAGGAAGCATACATCCACAGAAAACAGGGAGAATGTGGGCTAGTCCTCTTCAACTGCATCAGGAATGGAGGGTAGGCCACCATCATACTGATTTTAGTACGAAGAAGGCCCTGCACCTGAAGAAGATCCCCCCCCAGACCCACCTGAAGTCTTTTTTTTGGGTTTCATCTGGGTGACCACTAACTTGGTGATAGGGACCTTTTCACCATGCCAATTGTTGACTTTTTTTGGCATCACCAGGGCCAGATCTGACATCCTGTTGGAGGTCACTGTGCATGGACTACCCCATCTCTGGTAAAGCACCAAGGATGCCATGACAAACCAAAGATGCCATTTTACCTGTATCACGCCTGGGAACAGTGTCTTCAAAAAAAAAAAAAAGGCCTGAGTCCCTGTTCATTCACATGACACAAGAGAAACTCAAGCTCACATAACGGAGCTCAGCTACCATGAACTTGATTTGCATCCACACCTGAGCGTACTCCCCTGACGACATCAGTGTTCTGATCAGCCTCTCCGTCCACATCCTGGTCAGAGAAAGGACATCAACAATTCTGCCATAATTTAGGACAACATCTCAGCTGAAGCCATTCTAGACTTACTTTTGGACTTCAGAGATGGGAGGGTTCTCGCCCAGGCCTGGCCACACTCCTGCAGCCATCATTTCTGCAACACTCAAAGATGGGGCAACACCTCCTGCGACCACCATGGGGTGGGGGCAAAAATGTGGAGAAACAAGTTCACTCCCATCAAACAAGGACCATATGCGGCTCTGAAAACAGATGATGCAGATGAGGAAGGAGGCGACCGTCTTCAAGAAATAAGATAATTGCCATCACCTGGAACATTTCATCATCTGAAACATAATTGGGGTCAGGGGACTCTTCAGCATCATAGATAACACCCAAGGAAGTGTATCTCCATTGGGGAGCAGGAGTACCCCACTAAGAAGTACACCACCAAACACAGAAACCGTCAGCTAATAACCGAGAGCATACAAGTAACAGAAGACTCATGGCCACATGTTCCACCAAGTTGCATGGCCAAATGTCATCGGGCAAGTCAAGCTGACGTCGAACATGGGAGACAATTGAATCTTTCACATAGTGGAGAAAGGCCTCCTTGCCTTGAGCTAAATGGTACAAAATTGATGCCATGTCCTCTTGGTACTTGCATAAAGGAATGCCAGGGCAAAGAACAATCACGGTGATCATCAAAATTGTGGCAGTTTCCATTGCAAAAAAATTGGGAGCAGGCAGTACAAGATGCGAGGGGCAGAGTCATGTAGTAAGTTAGAAACACAAGGACGATGGTCTAGGGTATGACCTCACACTCCGTCCACTTCTCATTGAGAACATCAACCTGGCAATCTCCTACTCAGCTAATAATAACTAGATGGTGAGTAATGTTTCCCAGAAGTCTTCACCTCATGCCAAAAAAAGGTCACAATCATCCCAGATGTCCTTGGGAAAACCTGGGAAACTCCATCTAATCCAAATCACATGCCTGCTGAGGCTATTGCACTAATTTCACCCCCCCAAGGTTCAAGCCTCACTTGCTCTGCGTGAACAGAACACAAGTCACCATCAGTCATCTGTCTGATCACACCAGGAGTTTAAAAGACCAGTATTACAAGGTGGATGAATGTCAGGCTGTACTCAAATGGCTAGGTTTCTTTAATGACTTGTTGATAACATGTGGTAAATGGTACAATCTTATCCACAACTTGCTCTTGATACACTGGCCTCAATTAAAGTCATAGGGGCCTGTTTGGGAGCATACATATTCCTCAGCCACTTGTACATTGTCTTTGAGGACATTTTTTGAAGGCAATAATTAATAAATACCTGAAGTACAACTCTGGGTAATTTATTCAAGAGTTTATGAGCTCTCTAAGCATGGTATGGGGTTTGAAGGAGTCATGAATAGTCACTTGGAAAAACATTCAAACTCTTGGTGTTCGTGCTTCCTCAGCGTGAATCTCAGGGAGTTCCATTGCTGCTGAAGAATGTAGCTAGTATTCAAGGTGACTACCTAGCCTATAGCCTTATCAAAAGAAAAACATGGCCTATCTTGGATTACTACAGGTATAACAGTCTAAAAGTTCATAACTGATGACTGATGGTATGACATCACAAAAGGTTTTCAACCATTTTGTGACCATGACATGATTAACTCCAGGTGCTGGGAACAGTGCAGCATGATGACATCACAAAAGGTTTTCAACCATTTTGTGATTGTGACATGACTCATCCAAGCGCTGGGAACAGTGCAGCATGATGACATTGCAAAAGGTTTTTGACCATGACATGACTCATCCAAGTGCTGGCAACACCGTGACATAATGACATCACAAAAGGTTTTCGACCATTTGGTGACTGTGACATGACTCAGTCCAAGTGTGGTTGCTGGAATGATAACATATGGCTGTACAAAAAAAAAAAAAAAAAAAAACAATTCCTGGAGGGAACCGTGAAATAAGACTATTGCTATGGCCATATGCAAACTTATGAGAGCTTGTGAGGCAGAATAAGCGTAGGTATGATGGTATATGATATTTTGCTTACATGTGTGCTTGTAAATTGGTTTATTGCACTGCTCGATACCCCCGATCGTAATGCATAAATAGTTGTCTCTACAGTACAATATTTTGCAGATCATCCGTGCCTCTATCAATTAGATAGGTACATATGTTGGTCATCCTGTTGAATTCAAGTCTTCTACTAGTATTTCAGTTATGCCGCTCAACATATGGTAGATGTATATGTATGTATAACATTGTAACTACATACAAGGGCAGCCTCAAGCATGCCGAGGCTGGGGAGAGAGAGAGGTAGTTGGAAGCAAGAGCGAAGACCAAAGTGCTGCAAAGGTTTATTTTCAGCTTTCGCACATGGTTTTAAATAAATTGCACAGACTAAATGTGTTCAGGAATTTGAACTTGGATGTATAAATAAAGAAATATTTGAATGAAATTAAGCTGCATGATATTCTGCCACAATGGCTGCGGAAGGTACCAGATTACATATTCGTTGCCTGCTGGCATCTGACCGCTGCAGAGGGACTTTTCACTGGGAGTAAACTCTCATATGCACGTAAATATATACATAAAAAGTACTCTCAATTTGGGACCCTTGTCCAGTACGGTTCTCCATCAGCCTCGGGCGAGTGACTATCAAGGGAACATTCCAACACTGATTTTATTACTTCCATCCAGTCCCGGACGTTGTCAATCAAATCTGGTCGCTTTTCCAATATGGCCACGCAAGATTTCTTGCTTCTGGCACGATCATGTTTCAAATGCATGGGGAACACCCAAGGCTTTTCATTGCCTTCTGAATCGCATATTGGCTGTGGCACAAAAGCGTCCGGGTACAGAGTCATAGCCAGCAGTGCGCCTAAGTTGTCATCATCAGGGAGTGCGTCTGGTGTCAAAAGTTAGCCTTGAAATAGAAAATGGAAGGAAAGGGGAAGGGGGTACATTGCAAAGGGACTGTGGTGTTGGTGTCCTCATACACGTTCAAAAACCGATCATAGTAGTGGACTAGACGGTTAAGAACGGTTTCAGATCCTAAATGTTCCGTGTTGGTGGAAGATTTCCCATGCAAGTGTTCGTCCAGGCCGGCCCTGAGTGATCTGCCCAGCATAGTTGAAGCAAAGAAATGCCCCCCGGTAACGATTGAGTCATGCAAAGTCCAAACCAAATGTTCCACACCCAGGCGCATGATCCTAAAAACTGTCAATGAAGCAACTGTGGGTGAACAATACACATACAGTACGTGCCCAGGTTGTAAGACCAAACCAGTCCACTGATAGTCACAGGGTTTGACATCTACCAACTCACGAGGGAAGCCTACACATCTACTGTCTCGCACAAACCAAAATTTGGTCCCAGAAACGACCTGTATGAAGGTGGAAAACTTCCCGGCATCTCTGTGGGTGTGAAAATGAGCGGGGACTGTTGCCACCAGTCCCCAACTCAAACTCTCAACTGGAAAAGGGGACTGTGTGCTTTCTTGGGAAGCAATCCCCAAGAGAGATAGTCACCTGTTGAAGTTAATACAATTTGCTGCATGATTGGTGAACACTTACTGTAGGTAGTCTGGAGGTTGTGTGTAAAGAGGCAGTGAAATGCTGAAGAAATTAACATCTTGCCTCCCAGAAAGATTTGGGTCTGAGTCAAATAACTGTGACAAACTTGAATGACACATTTCATCGTGAGGGTTGTCTGTCCGAGCTTGACCATGGTGAAACATTCAACTTGTGTCAGCTGTAGAAGTGACTCGGATTACTTACCATACACCTCACATGTTTGGTACATGTTCATGCCCAACCACTGACATGTTTCTTTAGAAAACTCCTTCTCCTTGCTGCTGGTGTCGCTGGGAACCACATGGATTTCATGTGTTGTGTGTGTTTGTAGAAGTTTTTTATTGTCCCAGGAGTTGATCTCATCCTCAGTCATGCATATGTAATCCAGTGCTTCGAATGGTCCCTCCTCATGGTTGTGACCACTAACTTGGATCATTGTATGAAACTCATCCATCATTGTCATCTGGTGGTGAAAGTTAGGTTAGGCATAGCGATGAAGAGGAGCTATTACCAAAGGAGCATTGCTTGGTCTCTTGGCAGACTTTTGAGGCCAGTTCATGGTGAAGGTGCAACACCAATATTTTGCCTCTTTGTCACCTGTGGCTTCCCACAAGGTGACAGTGTCCTTGGTTATTTTCTGAACCAAATGTGAGTGTCTTCTTTGGGAGGAATTACCTCAGAAACTTACTTCACTATTTTCCAGAGAAAGCTTCGGTTTGAAAATCGCATGGTCCACAGGATCTTCCCAGGCACTGCTGCTGTCTTTCAGAAGGATGCTTCGAAGATCCACCACAGATTGGATACTGCTCAAGTGGTCGATGTCCCAAAGAGATTCCTCTTCCATTTGGTTGTCTGTGTCTATGAGCACCTCTTCACTCACTGCATCTTTTTTATCTTTTTTGGCAGCTTCCCCCCCCCCCTTGCGTGGACACTTCGCTTTTTTTTCACTTGGATCTTTGGGGCCAGCAACAAAGAGCTCTGGCTTCGGCTTTTGCCGGTCGCTTTGACGTTTACCTAGAGACCATTGGAGCACTGATATATTTTCAAACGCATGTTTGTTTCATACCTGCTGCAGCCACGTCTTGGTTGGCTGCACCCTTTCCAATGGCAGTGTCTAAATCTGTACGTTAGCTGGTTCAGTACTGCCTGTGAAGTTGGTGATCTTTGGACTCACCACCATCCTGGTCAGATAGGGATTCTTCCTCATCAGACAAACTTGAGGATCCTTCCTCAGCGTCATTGAAATCCTTGGAGACTTCCTCACTTTGAGACTCGGCAGAGGGGGTTCCTCCAGACCTGTTGTGAGCGGAAATGGAGTCTTCCGCAAGTTGGTCCGCCTCTTCCTCTGGTGCAGATGTGAGGCTGTCTTCTTCTGTGCTTAAGATGTTGCCTTCTTCACCTAATGTGCCAGGAATATCCTGCTCCATGTTAGAGGCATAATCATCTTCCATCTCACCTTGTGCATCAACCTCCTCCACACTTTGTGCACCAGAAACTTCAGCTTCTACCTTGGTTTGTGAACCATCCACAATATCTCCTCCTTGGGTACCTATAGGAGCACTGTGTTCTTGCTCATTTGTACTGCAGTTTAATACAGTCACTGCATCCTGTCCTCGAGTGTCTGGGTGGAGGGAGGTGAGAAAAGTTGGACAAAAAATGACGTTACTTACCTTGGTTCATGACCTCCTCTATGAGAGGTTCTTTGTACAGGTGTCTGAACATTGTCAAACACAGTGTGGATGTCCCAACTTTTCACAGGGGCCAACAGTAGAGGAGCTGTTGCTGATGGTGTTTCATCCAGGTTCACATGGTGTAATAGTGTCTGAAGTTGAGTTGCCTCTTCCCTTTCTCTTGTGTGAACATCTTGTGGGGTGTGAAGCCAGAAGGACAATTGGTCTGAAATTTTTTTTAACTGACTCAGCCAGGGAAGAGTAAAATGTCTTACTTTCGGTAGGACTCTCTGTATCCACTGGTAGCGGTGCTGATGCCGCAGATATGGTGAGAGTTGATATTGTTAAATCACACCTCTTGAACTCATGTAGGGAGGATAGTATTGGCTTGGGCAAAGAGACTGGCATTTCTGGTAGCAGAATCGGTGTGAGCCGATTATGACCAGGCAGCAAGTCGAGTTTTCTCTGTTTTTTCGGCCTTTCCTCCTCAGCATCTGAAAGAGCATGCTTCTCAGGTCTGTCAAGAAATGTGGCTCTGCCTTCTTTGTCCCCATATAGATCAGGATAATGACTTTGTTCTCTGATCTGAAGATTGTGAGGTTTGCAAGTGAAGGACATAGAGTATGGATTATCTCACTTGGTAATCCACTTTATATGTCAATATGTTGGCAAAAGGCCACTTTTCTCTTTTGACAGGAAATTCCTTGTCCAATGTATCACTGAGGAATTCTCCCATTTTGTCCAATTTTTCCCTTGAATATTGAGTTATCCGGTCCAGGTCAGAGGCCCTTTCTCTGTTTGAAGAGGATCCAATCGTCATTGTGTTCAAAGGGGACATGTTGGTGACGTGCATTGGATTGACTTGTCCCCTGATCATATCCAAGATCTCTTTCCAAATATAGGATTCAGCAGAAAGGATCTCTGATCTAGACATCCCTCTTGTACATCCACTGAGCTATGAGAAATTTTTAAGTGACCTGAAATCGGATATAAAAAAGTAGATCACCTTCATCATATCAGCCATTGACAATTTGTACCACCCTTGAGCACCCATGGCAAAGGCAGGAGAAAATACTTCAATAATTGAAGTCACGACAGCGTAGTAGACCGGTTGTAAATCAATAAACCGCATCATTCCAAACAAGGCGTCTAATTTCAAAGTTAAAGCAGAAGGATGATTGGGATCATTCCTGATAAAATCAATGCATATGGTATAAAATAATACTAGAGAAAGCACGGACTGGAAGGTCTCTATGATGGAAGCCAAGTGTTTCTGCTGGTTGTTCTAAACTGATTTTGGAGGAAACCCGAAGAAGGAAAGAAGGAAAAACTTACCACTGATAGACATCATAAGGCTGCTGCTACAAAACATATGTTTCCGAGAGCATTTTTCAGCTTGGATTCGCTTTTATGGTTTGAGGTGTCGGCAAGCAGCTGTGTGTTGCATACGACAGTAGCAGTGGTTTCCTTTCCACTGATTCTGACTTTTCCACATGCTGCATGATCCACCTGAAACCCTCTTAACAGTTGCACTCCCCTGCTGAAGACAGAAGAGTCCCTCTCTTGGAAAGGGGTGTGGGGATGGAGCCACTGCGCTTGCTGTGGGGAACCTCCCACCCCTAATGCCCACAGGCACCTGTCTAACACAATGGCCCCCACAAAGGCATAAAAAAAAAGGTAGCCCTATCTTGGCCCCTAGAGGACAAGTACCCATTCCCTTCAGGTGCTTCACTGGTCAGCCCCAGTTCTCTGGCTGCGACAGGCAAAAGAGTGAGGAGGTCCTCTTCCCAATCCAAGTTGACAGCCAAATTTTTTTTTAAATTGGTTGTCTAGATTAAGGGGCTGATATGTTTATGCACTGCAGACAGGTAGTTTGAAGACATGTCATGCGCATTGATGTTATTTCCCTTGGGTGATCTGCCAGTAAACAAATCACTCATCCAATAGAAATCAAAAGGGATGGATGTGGTGATGGGGTGGCAGATGTCGCTCAAGGCAGTTTGGTTGAGTGGATTTGTAAAAGTCTTGCTTAAGATGGGTGGCATTTGATACAAGTTGTCATGTGACCATGGTGCTAATACACTGCCAACAACGCAAGATGATGACGTCACAAAAGGTTTGCAACCATTTTGTGACCGTGATGTGACTAACTCCAAGCGCTGGCAACAACGCGACACGATGACATCACAAAAGGTTTTTGACCATTTCGTGACTGTGACATGACAAACTCCATATGTGCCATGGCAAATGACCCAGAAACTCTGTGAAAACCTCAAGAAGGGTCCTCAATTGCTGGCTTCATTGAATGAATAAAATGACCTCTTCCAGTAGATGAGAGCTCCAATTGATGAAATCACGTGATTTATTTTGAAATTGCTGCACTACTGACACAATGCTCATAGTCTAACATACAAATACCTAATATTGTGCTAAGATGCATAGGAAATGTCCTGTCTAATAAAAATACAAACCTATGTATCCAAATGATGGAGATACACAGAACAAACACATCAAGAGGCTCATTCAGATGGTGCAACTCATAATGAGCATTCAGAGTAAATTAGTCTACTTACCTCAGTCTTCATTGCAGTAAGACTGAGAACAAGTAGTGATTTTCAATCCTGGCTCAGCCCAGAGCCACTGGCTTAGGCTTGGCTTTTGGAGGCTCGGGCTTGCTCAACAACAGGGACGGGCCATCAATGATGGCTCAGGCCGGGGCTCATAGGGGCAAGCTACAAGTAAAGTTGTAAAATGACTAGGTACATCTATTCGACTAAATCTTCCTCTTCTTCCTCAGGATTACTATCCAGTTCCACCTCTAAGCACTCTTCCTCTCCTCTGGCAATATCTTTCCCAGTGTGTTCCAGTGAGTTACCTTCATCCTCACTGACCTGAATGTGCTCTTGTTCCACAGCAGAGGACGGCATGGGCGCACGAATGAGCAGCTCTGTGCGAATGGCACACTTGACGACCTGCAAGGCCTCCATCATGTCGCCTTTGAGATGGTTTCATCGCTTACTGTGTGTGATACCACCAGCAGAGAAAGCCCATTCACTTGACACAGAAGAGGCCATGATCATGAGGTAGTCACGAGCCAAGGATGCCCATGTAGGATAGCAATGTACCGTTAGCTGTGACCGAGATAATGTTAAATTAGTTATAGAGAAAACATGGCAAGGGGCTCTTAGATGTGTACCCCCCACCATTCCAAAATGCTCATGCCCTCAGGAACTTCATCCATGGCAGATACAATTGACACTTCCATTCAGGGAAACTCTGGCGACCGGTGGCACATGTTGGAGTGTGCTCTATATTGCTGCTGTCAAGTTCCATTAATAATGACGTTATTTTGGACAGTTTTGTCTTCTCTTTGCCAGGGGGGGTTGCACCATGGGACAAACACTCAAAATCATAGCGTTCTTTGAACTGGAAAGAACACACGTGAGGTGTAAGATCCAGGGAGACACTCAGAAGGGGAGAGGTAGCTTACAATATCCTCAGCACATTTGATGGCTTGAGTGGCAAGGAGTTCACCCCAATACTTGCAAAAGTGTTAGAGCTTTTCCATGGGGTTCAACACTGTCAGCGCTTTGAGAGAGAATGGTGGGTGGGGGATACTAAGACGTACACATCACCATGATGTATGCATCGGACTCCGCAGTCTTTCATAGTACTGGACAAGCTTTGTGATGCCTGCATCAACGGCTGTAGTGAGTTTGGTGGCACCCATTGTATGACACCTTTTCCAGACGGCATGTAAGGCCTCCAAGGCTGGGATACCAAGGTGGAGGCTTGGGTATGTCTCTGCAGAAAACACTTGTTGGGCCTTGTCCACGCACTGCAAAAATGTCAGGAAGATGCATGTGCAAGTGAAATGTGAAGTTCTTACCACAAGCATTTGAAGGAACTTATGAAGATCTGCCCATTCTTCTTCTGATAGCTCCAGCTTCTTCAACTTTGCTTTCTGGGACGGTTTCTTTTCACCCCACCCTGGGCAATCTCAAACACGAAGCGGTCAATGTGCTTTTGTTCAATGTGAGTGACACCATTCACATGCAGCGAGTGTGAAAACATACCATTTGGAGCTCATAAGCTCTGGTAGCCATGATGTAGGTTGAAGACCAACAAACCAGCATGTCGAGCAGCAAAGCGTGCAGTTGAGAGTTCCCCTGCTCTGCTTGTAATTTGCAGAACAGCTCCTTGCGCTTGCTACTGGAGCACTCCTAGATGGCCAGCCATGTCAGGTCACCTACGAATGTAACGCCAGCGCATACTCACTTTGACAGCAATTGCCCTGAAAATTGCCAGCTTGTCACGAGTGAATTGGGACATTGTGTCATCGAGCACTTGGTCCGGTTCATGGGGGTCATAAAATTGCACACTTGAGTACCTGCGGATGAGAGCTTGGGTGGTGAGGTCGATCACATGGGCTAGACACCTGTCGGTATGCTAATGTGTCAGACCTACAAAGGACACTGCAGCGCTGGGGTCACCGCGCACCTAATTTGCCTATCTTGCACCTCAAACAGTCACCCAGTCTGCTGGCAAATGCATGCACCAAGTTCTTGCATCATATTTGAGTTGTTTTCTGTGTTATCACAGGTTACCCAGCCAAGCTAAAGTTCAAGCATCAAGGTGTCCTCAAAGAACGAAAACCATGAAAAAAAGTACATAGCCTGCAATTCCAACACGATCAAGGAGTTTGAACATGGCTTGTCCCAGGTGTTTCGGAGTGCATGTGGTTAAGCCTGGTAAAACCGATCAGAGCACCTTGGAGTGACCAGACCGACCCATATTCTTCGATCCAATGCACGGTTATGGCAAAATATCCATCCACATTTCTGGCTTGCCAGGCATCACAAGTGGTAGACACAGATCCTTTGACCGCAGTGCCCTGAGAGGATCCCAATGCATCAACAAAGACTTGCAACCACCCAGCCTCACTCACATTGATACGTGACTTCACTTCATGCAAATGCTGGCAAAACAGCAACATAATATCCTCCCTGGTGGCCTTACCGGTGGGCACTTTGACACTGTTTTTTTGCCTGTGGAGCCACATCAATCATCTCAACAAATTTGGGATGCTCCAAGGCTTGTATCGGCTAATGGAAATACCATGAGATCCCCCAGAACCAACATTTGCTCTCTACTCACCTGGTCTGTTGCAATCAACCACTCCATCGCTGCTTGCTTAAACCGTTCATCAGAATAGGGAATGTCGATTTCTGCTGGTGGTGCAGGACCAAAGTGGTCAGTTAATGCACTCTGTGGTAGGTCATTTGTCACCCTCGTGGCTTCCATTCTCAGTTGTTTAAGGTGCTTGGGAGTTTGTTCTCGGTGCCAGGAGTCTCTCGCACCCATTTTTCATAAGCACCCTACATGAACAATTAGGATCTTGAATGTGTGATGGCTGCTGCCGCCATACCTTGTGATTGGCTTCAATGTGCCATCGCAGGGTTGTCATCTCATCAACAATCTGTGCCATTGGTCTGGCACATCTCAGTACACCAGACTACTTTCCGTACTGTGAAAGCCACTCACTTGCACTGCTTGCACTCTCTGGTCTTTTTCCTGCTCTTCGGATCTGTCTTGGGATCATTGAAAAACACCTGTATGTCCTGTGTTTTGTCCTGTTTTTGAACACTGTCTTTGCCAATGTTCTCCAGACCATCGAGATCCTTGAAGGTCCTATCTTTGTGAACTGCATCCATGTCCTCAAGAACTGTTGCATCTTGCAAACAATGAATCCCACAGAAGAGCTCACAGAATATGTCATCTACCTTTCATGATGTTGGATGTCTGCATCGTCTGCTTGTTAAATGCTGCAAAACCAAATTTTGTCCTCTTTGCAGGTGGTCCAATGTCTTCAATGTCTGACTCATTGATCTGTTTTCTCTTGGCCATGTGCTTTGTTGATATTGAAGGCCCAGTGTCATCTTTGGCTGCATCCTCTTCACTTGCTGGACCATCATCAAGCAAAATAGATGACGGCATTGCTGTCATGTCAATTGAAGCATTTGGATTGCGAAGGGCTGGTGCTGGTCTGCGTCTCTGAGGTGAGGATTGAATGTGAGAGGTTTCTGCAGCTGTCATGTGAAGCAACCTTGGGGCAGACAACAAAATGGGGTAGGCATGGAGACTCAAAGTTTTATATCCCTTTGGGTTCAAACCGTGCTATATGGCACCTTTGAAGCATCGGGAGATTTGCATATGCTGGCTTCATGACATGGTGGATGGGAGCCACAGAATCTACACTGTGAGGCCCTGGCTTGACGGCTCAGCCTGGGCTTGACCTGCTCTAAGGCTGAGCCCTTCATGGTGGCCTACTAGGGCTGTGGCTGGGCTCAGAAACGGCTTTGGCATCCCAGCTCTGGCTGGCTTCTGGCCTGAGGCCCGGACTTGCCAATCACTAAGAACAAGAGAAAAATTCAAGCATCTGACAATTCTCCTCATGAATGCTTAGTCTGCAGTGTTGATGGCATTTTTTTAGTGATGAGGATGGTGGTTGTATTGTCAGTTATGACTGCATTTCTTGACAGTAATTTCGTGTCCCATGCCTTCACATCCTTATCACAGAAGTTGATCGCAACCAGTATGTTTATTTACTTTGAAAGGTGGAAAATTCACAATGCAGTAAAGTAAGAAACAAAGTTCTTCATGCATTTGGTCACAGTATGGCTAGAGTCTTATCTCACATGACGTAGGCCTACAGTTTATTTACACTGGTGAGTACGAGTTTGTTTAACCATGCTATGATGTGAAGAGCACTTCTAGGGCGTACACTAAGGGCATAAAATGTTTTCCACCTTACTGCTGTGACAAGCATTTACATGGTACGTTGTCTCAACAGTGTTTCTCTGTCCTTCTTCAATGTTTTGAAAGACAAATTCATGGAGGATACACTATGGGATGAGGTTGGGGGTATCTGTTACACCATTTTCAGCATACTGTATTACTGTTCGATCCATGTTTACTTTCAACATGTATTATGGCAAGCAATCACCTGCACTTGTGATATTGTTCTTTGGTAAGGTCTATCATTACTGAGGGTCTACTCAGTCCCCATCACCGCATCATCACCCTCTTCTGAAATCTTTTTGCCCTGGTGATGATCTTCTGTCAAAAACAACCTTTTTAAATCCTGATCTGCACTCTCTATGCCCTCCTCTTGATACTCCCTGGCTCTTTTCAAAGATACTCTGATGTGCGATTGGTGAGATTCAGTGCCATCCAGCTTGGCAAATAAGTATGCCTGACATGGGTTAGACTACAAGTGAGCACAGATGGATGTACCGACCTCATCTACCAATTGATCCAGGATTTATAATGCTCTTAGAGTGAGAAAAAATACCCAAATTCCTTTTTTAGTGCAATTGATCTCAAACATTAGAGCAGCCTCAACCAAGTATCCTCTGTGAAACACCCTGGGTCTGCTTGCCGATGTTTTACCATTCTGTGCATCGCACATGTGTTTGGATTCATCAAATGCTTTTCTCATTGGAAAAAAAAAGAAACCTCACATTTTGGCACCAAAATTCTGTATGGTTATTTTGTAATACTCCACTACTGACCCTTGGGAGGGTCACAGGCCTTTATTTAGGCCTGCTTGCATCAGTATCCCAAAAGGATCCATGTAATCTGGAAAACTAGGAAGGATTGTGTCATTGTTGTGGCATCTTGGAAAATAAGAGCATTGTATGTCAATAGCAAGGTGGCCTTTGAATTGTATGGGTTGCCACTCGCAAATGTTATTCACAGATAACAGACAAGCCATGACTTCATGGATATCCTTGATGTTTCGAACACTTTCTTGAAAAGCAGAACTGCCTAAGCCACAAATACAGACCCTCTGTTTGGCCCACGCTACATTTTGAGGGAGCCTTTCCATATTTATCATCTGTCACCTAGTCACTGATTTTATCGCTTTAGTGCTCACCTTGTATTTTTAGCAATCGGTGGAAGCTCAAGATCCACCAAATAAACTTGTACTCTAAATTTTATTTCAGTACCTTGCATGAGAGGGTTTTTCCAGCAAAGTAGGTAGGTCGTTGCATGCAAGGTGTTGTCGGGAACAGCATCTAAAGCACTTGCAAGCGCTATAGGATCCTATCAGTGACACATGGTGAGTGATGGATGACTAGTGCTAGGTTATTTTCACCTGGTAGTGGGGGTACTTCTCTGAGAGTTTTCCCTGCACTGTGTGAGATTCTTCTTGCTGCAATGTCGTCACTGAATTGGAAAATTTTGTTAGTAACTAATGTCATAATTTTTTTGTTTTGGAACAAAACTTCACCATATTTTGTCTTTGACAACTCTGTAACAAGCCATGGTTCCATCAGGGTTGTTGTTGGCTTCTTCCAGGAAATGCAGGTGCTCAGAGTTGATTTAAATATGCTTTGACCAGATCACATTCCTGCCTTATGTAACTGACCAGGTTCTTGGCACCCAATAGTCTATCCCAGAGTGTTTCCCATAGCCAGTCTTGTAGTGAGCAGTCATTTAAAATGGTTGCAGAAAGTCGGTTAAAGGATAGTATGTTTTTATCTGAGATTGTGGCAGTGGTGGTCCATTGCTTCTAGTGTGACCAGGGTCAGTATAAATACCTGTGGCTCCAAACAACTTGAGGACTCACTACCATCTGCGAGCTTTATCAGATACAATGCCAAAAGCTAAATCTTCTAAAGAATTGAAGAAAAAGTTGGCCCCTAGCCCAATCTCACGTGGAATACATGCAATGGCATGTGCAGGTCTTCGATCATCGAAAGCAAAGACAACCACCTCTGTAAGAGGACCCATGACCAGGTAAATGCAATTCATTTGTTCCTTCAATATGTTTTCTTTGAATCATTCATTTTTCTTGCGACAGGACCCCTCCTGTAACTCCACAGCAAAAAAGGAATATGAAGGGCCCCCCATCTGATGCAGAGGTTATACGCGTGCACACCGAGTTAGTACCCCTTCAAGGTCCTTTGGTCACTGAAAAGTAACCATGGCGCTGTTTTTTTTTTTTTTCTGGTTGTTAGAAGTGATAGTGAACTTCCTAAGTGAGTTTACTGGTCAACAAAGGCAACCTGTGCTGATGACCCACAAAGGGGCATTAAATGGGAACATGTGTCTCCTGGTCTGCCTGAAGACCATCAAAAAGACTCATGTGTGTGAATGCTGATTCTGATGTGGAATTGTTGCGCTCATTTCTTTCACAGGCCATCTCCACAGAAAAAACACAGAAAACACATTAATGGGGTCATTGCCACAAGTAAGGAAGAGGTATCAGAACCTGAGGATGCGTCAAAAAGCCAAGGTGGATGGAGTGATGGTTCTTCATTATCATTTTATTGTTAACGACGATGACCCCATAGAGATGAGGACAGACTCCGGAGACAGTCTCTTAGATGACTCATAAGGCACACCACTTTATTGTCAAAGTATAAATGCCATTTTCATTAGGAGAATCAAACCCACGACTGCAATGATACTTGGCGAAAAGTGCAAGTCCACAGAGAATTCTTCTGGTCTTCATGGGGTCCTTCAAACAACCTCCACAGTTGCAACCATCTCTCAAAACTCACAGCTCAGTGGTTTATCTGCTGATGCAGAAGTTGTAGGGTGTGTGGAAAACACCAGGTGAGCACATGCACTGCACTTAGCAAGCTCTGGTGAGGGCTGACATTATAGGTTGGGAAGTCCCATCAATCTCCCCAATCAGCCCGCAAAACCTTGCACAATCTTTGCTAAAGAGGCAGAACTTACAGTAGAACAACAGAAAAAGCTGCTACCCATCACCCCTGCTACAAAGAACCCCTGCAACGAGGATAGGAAGATCCTGAAAAATGAGTAACTATAGCTGCTGCATTTTTATCTTATGTCATCTAATTTATTTTATTAGGAAGGAATCTTTGCAGGAAGCATCTGTGGTTTCTGAAGGCCTGACCAGAATTGAAACATCCCACAGTCCTCAGGAATCGATGGCAGGACCGAGGAAGATGTATGAATGTGTCTTCAGTCAGTCTTTGCTTTGACTGATATCATATTATTATAGACGTGCCTGTTCTATTCTCCAGTGCGTTAGATTTCATCGTAGTCCCACACCTCTAACGTATGTTTATAGAGATTCCTACAACCACTGCCTAATCGAATATCAGAAAACTGTCCCGGAGGAATGTGCAGTAATGGAATCTCTCAGTGATGTTCCTGCAGAACATTTGGCCCTCTTGAAGAATGCTCCACGTTGGAAAAGGTTGTTTTGAATCACTCCATCTTTCTCCCTTCTAAATATCTGATACCAGCGTGGTTGAATGGAGTACAGAACATCAAACCAGGTTGTGGAGCTTCAAAGACTTTTCCGAACGCCTTCCCATGAAGTAGGTGTCATTTAAATATTGTGCAGTTGCTTAAGTTAACTGTGTCTCTAGGTGGTTTTGCGATTTTCTGTCTCAACCCTTCTACGGCAAAAACCTGTCTAACCTCGCAAGGTTCCCCGAAAGCAAGGATATATGGCAAACAATGGTTGACCCTGCCATGCCTGGAGGGAGAGGAGGAAGGTACATCACTGATTGGGAGTACGGGGGAGGTGCTACTGTGAACATGATCATTGGCGGCGTGGGCACATGCCAACTTATCGAACCAATCATCATTAATAACAGGATCCATCGCCAAATCACCATATATCCCTTAGATGGAGAATGGCAGAGGCTTGTTACAATGCTGGGATCCATTTACATGCAACCATCCCTGGAGTTCAACTCTTACAAAGGAGCCATTGTAATTGGCACCAAAGGCGTATCTGGTGAGTGATTTCTCTTTCTGTGTGAGTCCATCAAGTGAAACTGATAATGTGGCATTTCGTATGCTCAGTTGACAGTAAGCAAGCAACCAGCAGCCGCGGAAAATACTCTTCCAGTTCTTGGTCTCCATCCAAATGTAAGGCAACAGGAACTCAAGGGAAGGATGATAAAAAAAGGTGGAGAAGTACTATGTTCGGAAACACTGAAGGTGATTGATAATGTGTTATTCACTGGGTGTTTACTGACAATTTGATGTAGTACCTACTTATGATGGAACAAAGCTGGATGAGATACACTGGGACGATGTGGAGAATTTACCTCATGTCGGTGAAGATCTTGATTTAGATGCCGTTGTCTTGGTTGCCCACACGACCAGCATCTATGCGGAGAATAATGTCTCCTTCAATGTTCAGTTTGTTGTGAAGTTGGCTTAACACTCAGTGGCCTTGTTAGAATAGCTTGTTAATAAAGCCACTTATGTTCAATTCCCAACAATATCATATGTCACACCAGCTCATTTCCAAATGAATGTTCATAATGTGAGGAGTGTGGCAGTAGTGTTTTCAGCAACCAGAGTTCATGAAACACTGGGATGTTACTATTTTGATGAAGGTATCAAAACAATGATTGAAATTAGTCCTGACCTCCCAGTGGCTTTGACATTGACACATGTCATGTTGAATGTTCAGGGGTGAACATTTACGAACACAAACAGTACCGAATAATATATCAGATCAATAATAGTATATGTTACATTAACTATCACTAGTGCTGATTCCACAGATATTCACTTTTTGAGATGTTTTGTTAGTTTGTTGGATTCATGTTCTACTCATTTCCTCCCTACTGCAAAAATAATTATGATCCAAAGTTGCCACTCCAATCGAATCCTCTTTTGGAGTGAGTCTTTGGCTTTTCTGGACTTTTAAAAAATCGTCAAAAGAATTACGTGGGAGCTGGGGAGCAGGAAAAAAATGTGGCTGAAAAGTGGGAGGGACAACTGCAGCTGACACATAACTGTATCAGACCTCAAGCTCAAGCCTGACAGCTGACAGGCCTGAGAGGCGAAGTATTGACAACAGAGCTTAAAATTTACTCTTTTAAAACCCATGGGTATTGAAGCTAAGCTCGCCCTCATATTGAAAGTGGTCATGTCACAGTCACAAAATGGTTGAAAACCTTTTGTGATGTCATCGTTGTCAATGCTTGGAGTTAGTCATTTCACAGTCACAAAATGGTCGAAAACCTTTTGTGACATCATCATAGTGCAGGACTCATGTTAACATCAGACAGCTGACTTGGAAAATTCTCCAGGCAAGTATGTCAAATATGGCTAGAAGTACTATACAGTACTATACACACATTTTGATGCTTTTATACAGAGCCTCAAGCACTTCTTGTGGATGCAGATCCAGATATCCATTGACCAAGCCTGTCTCTCACTCATTGATATTGTACTGTAATTCAATAAGATTTTTTCAACGGAATTCAAGTTTCTGGAGCTGTAGCAATATCTCCCATAAAAGATGTGTTATTAAGAGGGCGGAGTAAATTACAACAAATGGCCATTGCAAGAGTCAGAGGGGGGACAGTGGTGCTGGGCTCAGAGTTAGCAAGCCAAGCTTATGGGAGTTTATGGAATTGAAATTTCAGAGAGCACTTGGAACAAACCTACAATGCAATGACATCACAAAATGTTTTCGACCTTTTTGTGACAGTGATGTGACAGCACTACTATCAATGTTTGTCATCCAGCTTGCGTGGCCTCTACCCTATTGTACATACATAACATCCTTGCAATGATCATAGGAGATCGCTACCAAGTTCAGATACACTTTGCAATTGGAGCAGGGAGATGCTGTATGTATAATACATCTTCTCATCATAGTCTGGTTCAATCCTTTTGCAGCAGAAATCTACAAGGCACTGGATGTGGAGACTGGACAAATGTGTGTGGTCAAAGTCACTCTTGATCACACAGATCACATTCGAGAAACAAGGGCATACCTCAAATTACAGGGCCAAAAGGGGATTCCAAATTTACTTTGGTATGGTCGGATAAAGAGTGGATGGGTGCTGGTGCTGGAATACCTCAGAGCTGATCTGGGAATGATGCAAGAAGTATGTCCCTACATTGGTCAGACGACATCCCTTGCTGTAATGGCCCTTGAAATGGTGAGTGAAGTCCAACCACCTCATTAAACTCAAACAAAATGGTCTTTACAAGGGTAGATCTCATGCATCCAATCGGTGCACTCTGTTGGTTTAATACATGGAGATATAAAACCTCAGAACTTCACCTTAGGCTCTGTAGATGATAAAGATCCTACTATTTTTCTTATGGACCTTGGAAGCTCCTTCCCCTACCTTATAAATGGAAAACATATTGCAGATGGACAAGTTAACACTTTTGTAGCAGTCACCCCTGCCTTCTCCCCCATCAGGTACCACACTGAACATCATGAGTGTGTATGTTACATATTAAAGAAGATTTGTTCACACATCATGTTAGAACTGTCATGTTGAGATGACATTGAATCAATAGCTTACATCCTATTCGATATACGACTTCAGGAACTTCCTTGGTACAATAAATACAACACAAAGAACTCTGTCCAATCTCCTGATGACATCCTACCTTTGAAACTTGACTTTCATAAAGAGTTTGCCTATGTTTTATTAGAACCCACCCTAATGGCAATGCTGCATTACACCAGGGCTCTGGAATTTGATCAAGCTCCAGACTATGACTTATTGAAAGGAATGTTTGTGGGCATTGAGTTGTACAAAGTAGACTTGTAACATGTATTTGTAACCTTTTCCAAAACACTGTAGGTGGTGGTGGTGGGTCGGAAACCATTTCTGACATCATTAAATTGATGGTGTTAATTCAAATTAAGTGCTTAAAATTTTTGAACGCACGACACCATGCACCTGACACAATCCATCTTCATTAACCAAAGCAGGCCTAGAAGGGGTGGTTCCCCAGTCTTATGTGAACCTAGCGGGGGTACCCAAGTTCAGTTTAAACCACACATAAAGCAGAAGTTCTTAATGTCAAATGGACTTTCAAAATTGCCAATTTGTGCCATAATATGGATGTTACTTATAATATTAATGATTTTGCCTTACAAACCTTTCGTCCACTCATCTGAGACATTTCATCAACCTTCCTGCCTCCAAATCCACCCTTGAGTTCATCTAGTGGCAAGTGACTTCTTCTCTCTTTCTTACTCCTCTCATCCTTCAACCCATGCTACTCATGCTTCACACCTCAATGGTGATCAATATAAAGATATCCCAACCCACCATTTCATGATGGAAAGATCACTAGAACTTACAGTCAATGTTCCTTACATTCTCGGATCAGAAGAAGCCCAGATACTTGGATTTCAATGGACAAACTTGTATCACACCAGCTTTTGGAGAATGTACCAGGTGTGGACTAGAAGCATACTTTTATTGGGGATAAAACCATATGCAGTGGATCATGTAGCAAGTCTAGTGTCTTTAAGGTTTCTACACCAGATTCACAGTAAACATGACTACAGAATGCTATTGGAAAGGTGTTCCCTCCGTTATGTATGGCACAGAGTTATGATTGGTCCTGTGACTTTTGATATGTTGTTATTAAATGCAATAGGCCCTGTCATTTTGGAAAGCTGGCAGGGAAAGCTCATGACCCATCTAAGGTACCTCAGGAATGTGATGATTAAATTGCACTACAAGTGCGCTTTCACCAACCACATAAATTCAATCTATTATTGGTTACACTGTTTGGGTCAAGCAACCTACTGCATTAATTCCATGAGGAGATGCATGTTAAGAGTTTTGGAAACCAATACAGCTACACCTCAGCTCCAGACTGAGATCCTTCATTGCAAGTTCAAGAAAGAAACTCCCAACTGTCAAACATCTTCCAAAGCATATGGGGGAAACATGCCAATGGTGCCTCTCCCTGCAGATGGTGGCCTGAGTTTGAATCCTACAAAGAGGGCTAGAAATTTATTTTCTCGCAATTAATTGGTATGCTTCTTAAATGTGGATAATAGTTTAGATGTTCTGAACGAAACATACACTGTCACATCTTACCTCCCTTTATCAGATGCTCTTCAATTACATGTGACCAATCCAGCCCTTGTGTTTGCTGCCATACCAATACAAGTGATAATTGACCAACTTTCCACAGACAAAATATCTGAGATTTTCAAAGTCCATGGTGTACCATACACAAAGGCACTAGATCTGGTGGCATCAGCTGTAGATTTAAACCTAGTGACTCGTCCCAGATCTCAGGCAACACGTCGAGAGAGAAAATTACCAACAGACCAAATATTTGATAAGCCCGGTCCCATCATAGACCCCAACTGCTTCCACATTTGTCAGGATTGTCATGAGTTATTAAAGAAAAGAAAAATTCCTCTCTTGTCACTAGCCAATGGAAACTGGATAGGGGAAGTTCCCGATGCACTTGTTGACTTGAGTTATGCTGAAAAGCTACTGATTGAAAGGGTGAGGCCGAACTATTGTGTTGTACGTGTGAAAGCAGGGATGCATAAAATGCAAGCTAATGCAGTGTTAGTACCCAACCCAGTGGCTAATATATATGAAAATTTGCCTCCTCACCGAGAAGGTTTGGATGAAGTAATGGCCTTTGTGTACACTGGACCTACACATCCCAGCCAAATAGAACTTAGAAGAACACCCTTCTTAGTTCAGAGGAAGAAAATCACCAGAGCATTAGAATGGTTAAAACTTAATCACTGTGACTATTGTGATCTTGAGATTTCCCAAAAAAACATAGACTCGTATGATGAAGAGGCCCTGAGATTTCCCAAAAAAACATAGACCCGTATGATGAAGAGGCCCCTCCAGTAACAATCAAATATCATAAAAGAGACACTAATAAATATCCTTTGGCTACAGTGGTCAATGACACAGAGGATGAAATAGGAACTTCTGAAGGTGATTGCCCTTTCATTGTACATGGTGTAATAGGAGAACAGCTACCTGTTCACGATCGTGAGGCCATGATAGCTGAAGCAATCAGGCATATGGAGTTAGGTGGTAAATCCTTAGGAATATGACATGCTAAGTCACCCTCATCTATCTACCATAATCCCCAACTTTATCCCCAGGCCTTTCCATGGTTATTTCCTTATGGATTGGGTGGTATTGGTAGTGACAGGGGGTTTAATATGGTCCCATAAGTTCATAGAAAACAACAACTATTGATGTACCATGACAAGTGCTTTCAAAGAGATGCCAGCTTTGTATTAATTGCTTTCAATCATAGTCAAATAAAAAATTCCACAACTGGTGGTTATTTATTAACGAAAAAGGCTAATTTTCCCTCAATAGTGGATCATATCATGAACATAGACAAACAAGTACTTACTGACCTAGCACAAAGGTTAAGACATGGAGAGCATATCATCCCATCATCAGAGTCAGAGAAACAATGTTACCAAGTTATCAGAGATTTAGATCACATCTCAGGACATGTTGAAGGATCTGGAACGACTAGAAAATTCATGAACAATGAAGCTTGGGCTTTGGTTGGTAGTATAGGACCCCCAATTTGGTACATTACATTTGCTCCAGCAGATGAAAAACACCCCATTGCTTTATATTATGCTGACACTAAAGAACATTTTTCACCTGAGTTAAGAACATCAGATCAAAGACATAATTTAATATCCAACAACCCTGTTGGAAGTGCAAGGTTCTTTCATACAATGGTTCGAGCCTTTTTGAAACATGTTTTGAATGTTGGAGGTGATGAAGCAGGTTTATGGGGACATACTGGTTACTATGGTATGGTAGAACAACAAGGGCAACTGACTTTGCACCTGCATCTCATGTTGTGGGTAGAAAACTCACTCACACCCCAAGAAATTCAAGAAAGAATCATGTAATTTCCATGCCACTTGTATTCAGTAGCTAGAAGGGTTGCACAGAGGAGATTACTTAACAGGAACACAAGAAGAAGTGAAAAGAAAAATAGATGAAGAGGAGAAAAAACCTAGTTACCAAAACCCCATGTTATGTTCTCCTGTAAAACCTCCATCCTGTCAATGTACATCCTGCAGCGAGGAGCAATCTTGCCAGGTCAAACAGAGTTGGTGGGTCTCTTTCAAAAATATGGTAGATGACCTTGTTTTTAGAAGCAACCGACATTTATGTTGTATGGACAGGTGTCTCAATAATAAGTGGAATAAATGTAAAGCCCACTTCCCTCAAACTCTTTTCCAAGAATCTTTTGTGGATGAAACAGGACACATTAACTTGCAAAAAAGAGAAGGGATGATTAACACATTCAATACACTGTTGACCTATTTATTGAGATGTAACACAGATGTAACAAGTTTGATGTCTGGTATGTCCATTAAAGCTGTAATAGCATATGTGACTGACTATGTTACGAAATCTCCTCTGAAAACATATAACATTTTCGAAACAATCTGTGAAATGTTTGAAAGAAATGCTGAAATGTTGAATGGAGATGCAACCAGATATGAGAAGGCTAGAAGCTTGTTGTCCAAAATTGTGAATGGCCTTACTATAACTGTTATAACCCAGATTCATTCCCAGCTTTTCCACTTTTCTCTGATATATTCTGATTTGTATTTCCGACTTCCTCCACCCATTTTTTGCTTATCTCCATCCCATCTATATTTAGTCCTTTTCATCAAATATCTACATCTTCGATCCTATGTCCATATTTACTTTCTACCTCAATCCCCTTTTCGCTCCATTTCAGATTTCCGTGTGTGTATCTTTCTGATTCAGATTGTATTAATTCATTATATACGACTGCTCCATGTACTCATTAATCAGTTCAAATATTGACCCACCTTGACCCAATAACTTCTCACTTCCGTCTCTAAGTCTTATCTGACTCTCCGATCTTGTCTGACTCCTCCGACATTCCGACCTTCCGAAATACCAGGACACAAAGGATCCAAGAGGGTGCAACCTATAAGTTGAATCCAATGTCCGTACATCTTGATTTCCAACTTCAAATCCCAAACTCCAACATTCCGACAAATTCCGACATCCGATGAGAAGAAATCCAGTTCATAACAGTATATTCAAACTAAAACTCTTGATCCATTCATTATGCCTTCTACCAGATCCTGTACTGTCACCAGAATCACAGACCCTGGATCTAGCCTCCTGAATAATGAACCAGAAGATGACCCTGGTGATGATGACGACATCAACAACAATGAGGACGGTGATGACAATGAAGAAGATGAAGGGAAGGCTATGTTAAAAGCTTTAAAACAGATAGCCAAGCACATGGGAACTCCGAACAAGGGTCAAAATGGAAAACCAAACTCTGTGAACCTGACACCTTTGACAAATCGGACTCCCGAAAACTCCATCCCTTCCTCCTCTAATGCAAGCTCCACTTCCACAATCATCCTCAGACCTTTTCCAGTGACAAAGCAAAAGTTACTTTTGCTATCTCTTTTTTAAAAGGGACGGCTTTAGATTTTTTCGAGCCTGAACTCTTAGATGACGATGCCTTCCAAGACCTGCCCTGGCTTACAAACTATCGAGACTTCACAACGGTACTCTGAGAGAATTTTGGAGCTTACGATCCCATCGGCGATGCAGAAACCGAACTCGACAATCTCTGAATGTGCGACAACCAATGCATCACGAAGTTCATTGTAGAGTTTAACTGCCTTACCGCTAGAGTCAATTGGGGTGACACCACCCTTTGTAGAAGTTTTTACACTAAACTTCCTGATCATATTAAAGATATTCTTGCAACCCAAGACAAAGCCGACACACTTCCAGAACTCTGACAATTCGCACAAACCATCGACAGCCATTATTGGGAACGACAACGTGAAGTTAACTGCGCCACCACTTCCACCAATAACTACTCCGGTAACAGCAGCAAACTGGACAAGCAAGAATCCCGATTGAACCAATCACAGAAGAGGATGAACAACAACAACAGTTCAGCTCCCGCCTCCTCTACCAAACCTCAGTCCTCCATGTTGAATTTCTGAAAAACTCCGGATATTCCCAACATACTCGGAAAAGACGGAAAACTAACGCAACAGGAGAGACAGCGACGCATGGACCAAAACCTTTGCATGTTCTGTGGGAAACCTGGGCACATCATGAAGAACTGTCCACGATCAACCTCTCTTAATGCTCAATCAAAGGCCTGAGCGGCCTCCACAATTTCAAGCAAACCCGAGTCCAAGGCTGAACCTGCGGCCATTACAGATTCAAAAAAATAAAAAGCAGCTCTGAGACCTCCGCACAGCCCCAGAGTTGCATTGATTCCATCTGTGCATTTTCCAAGGTCCGACTCAACACTTCCACTCTTTCAAAATCTGATTCTCTTACTATACGACTGACTTCTGACATTATTCCAAATACCAACATTCAAGCTCTTGTGGACTCCAGTTCCACTCATTGTTTTATAGACTCATCATTCACTTCCAAGCTTCCACTGGAATTCCACAACATCCTGCAAATCCCACTAAAACCTTTTGACGGCACTTCTAATGTCTCAATCACACAGACTATTGATATGCCAATCCGCTTTCTGTCTGGTGAAAATCAGGTTGTTGCTATGTATGTAACACTGCTTGATTCTAGCTGCTCTGTCGTGCTAGGACACAACTGGCTCACCTGCTACAATCCATTGATTGACTGGGTATTGAGTAGTATATTGTTCTGCATTCCTCAGCAGCAAGATTCAATTCTGACGTCACTCTCTGCAAAATCCACTTCTGTGGTTTCCGGAATCCCGAAATCCGATTGCGCGGATGCCCCTCCAACATCCAAATAAGACTCACCTATCGACCTAGTCCCTGCTTCTGTGTTTGCTCACTTGTGCAAACTAGGCAACAAGGAGATCTTTCAGTTATGCGTATTTCCGAAAGGAAGATCCACTTCCATCATCGACGCTTCCCTGAATCCCGATCCAACAGCCAATCTCAACGGTGTTCCATCAGAATATCACGAGTTTTCCAATGTCTTCAGGAAGAAGAAAGTGGAAATCCTTGCTGATCATCAACCATATGATCTCAAGATTGACTTGATAGAGGGAGAGAGTCCCCCCTTGGGAACCATTTATTCCCTATCTCCAGTTGAGCTAGAAACACTCCAAAAGTTCATTGACGAGGCACTAGCCATAGGATTCATCGGCCCTTCACTTTCTCCGCACAGTGCTCCGGTACTATTCTCGAAGAAGAAATTAGGCAGACTCCGACTCTGCATTGATTTCCATGGTCTCAACAAAATCACGAAAAAAGACCGATATCCACTTCACTGACTTTCCGACCTTTTGGAAAGCCCCAGAAAAGCACGGATTTACAGCAAAATTGATCTCCAACATGCTTACCATTTAGTCTGCATTGGAGAGGGCGACAAGTGGAACACCACATTCAGGACCCGATATGGTTCCTTTGAATGGCGTGTTATGCCCTTCGGTCTCACTAACGCACCAACTGCCTTTCAGTGATTCGTGAACAACATATTCAGCAACATGCTCGACGTTTCAGTCCTCATCTATTTGGACGACATCTTAGTTTACTCCAACATCTTGGAAGAACACAAAGAACATGTCCGTGAAGTCCTCCAACATCTCTGAGAAAATTGACTCTATGCAAGATCCGACAAATGCGATTTCCACAAGACAAAGGTGGAATATCTCAGATACATACTCTCTCCAGAAGGACTTTCAATGGCAGACGATAAAATCAAAGTAATTCAAGAATGGCCCGAACCCCGAAAAGTAAAATATATTCAATCCTTCCTAGGCTTTGCGAAATTTTACCGACACTTCCTTCATAATTACTCCGACATCACAATTCTGCTTACCCGACTCACTGGGAAAACCGTAAAGTGGAACTTCTCTGATCAGTGTCAGAAAGTGTTTGAAAAACTTAAGAAAGCCTTCACCACAGCTCTGATCCTTACGCACTGGATCTCTGATTGTCAACTCATTGTGGAAAGCAATGCTTCGGACTATGCCCTTGTGGCAATCCTCTCTATCATTTCTGTGGAAGATGGCAAAATTCAGCCTGTAGCTTTTCATTTCAGAACTTTTACAGCCCCGGAATTAAACTACGATGTCCACGACAAAAAATTACTTGCTATTTTCGAAGCTTTCAAGATTTGGCAACACTACCTCAAAGGTTCCAGTTCCACCATCAACATTGTAACCAACCACAAGAACCTTGAATATTTCATGACCACCAAGCTTCTAACCCGATCACAAGTACGATGGTCGGAATACCTATGTCAGTTCAACCTTGTTTTCCGATTCCGACCTGGGAAACTGGGAACAAAACCCAACTCTTTAACTAGATGATGGGACGTCTATCCTAAAGAGGGGAGTAGCAACTATGCCAGCGATAACCTGCACAATTTCCACCCGGTTTTCACCAACGAACAGCTGTCATTGTCCCTCTGAGCCACATCCCTCAACGTCACAATTCTCCACACAGTTACCATCATGGACTTCGAGAAACTCCATGAAGAAATCTGACAATCCATCTCCTCCAATCCCGCAATTTCCGACTATCCTGCAAATCCTCCGACACCCCGATGGTCAGTCAATCCTCGAGGACTCCTCCGACTCAACAACCAAATCTATGTTCCCGACGTTAACAACCTCTGACTCCGTGTTTTACAATATCTGCATGACCACCAGATCTCTGGACATTTCGGACAAAACAAGACTCTCAGCAACATCCGACGTGAATATATGTGGCCAAAACTCCGAGACTTTGTTATCTCTTATTTCAAATCCTGTCCAACATATATGTGATCAAAATCCCAATGACACCAGCCTTATGGATTCCCTAAGCATTTACCAATTCTGCCAAGACCATGGAATTCCATATCCTTGGATTTCATTGAGCTGCTTCCGCTTTCATTGGGTTTTGACAGCATCCTCATTATCATTGACAGATTCATGAAACAAGCAATATTCATTCCAACAGTCACGACAATCACTTCTCCGATGCTCGCTCAGCTTTTCATTCTCCACGTCTTCTCCAAGCACGGTGTTCTGACTCACATCACCTCCGATTGAGGTTCAGAATTCGTGTCTTCCTTTTTCCACATGCTCAGAAAGGTGCTAGACATGAATCTCCACTTCACTTCCGGTTATCACCCCAAAGGTGATGGACAAACCAAACAAACAAATCAGACTCTTGAGCAATACCTTTGCATTTATTGTACCTATCAACAAGACAATCGGGCTGAACTTCTTCCAATTGCAGAATTCACCTATAACAACGCTCCGAATGCAACCACAGGAGTCTCCCCGTTCTTCACTAACAAAGGTTACAATCCCGACATTTCCATCCATCCTGAACACGATCTTGTTTCATCCTGTGCAAAAAATTTCGCAATTGACTTAGACCAACTCCACCAGGAACTCTGAAAGAGAATTTCCAACACCCAATCCCAATATGAGGAACCCACAAACAAGAAACATTCTCCAACTCCGGACTTCAAAGTAGGCAACAAAGTCTTCGTCAAAGCCAAATTTTTCCGCACAACCCGACCTTCAAAGAAGCTTGCTGAAAACACTCGGACCTTTTGATATCATCGCACCTGCAGGTACCAGTAACAGAGCCTTTATTCTCTGACTACATGACAGTATGCGTGTTGTTCATCCATCTTTCCACGTTTCCATGCTAGAACCTGTGACTCCGAAGGCAATCCCGAACCGAACACAGCCTCCGCCTCCACCAGTCATCATCGAAAGTGAACCCGAATATGAAATCGACAAAATTCTGGACTCCAAGATAGACAATCGCCGACGTTGCAAGATACAATACTTGGTATGCTGGACGGGTTATCAAGGTACCAATGAAGAAACCTCGTGGATTCCTGCTATGGAATTAGGCAACGCTTCAGAGATCGTTGAAGACTTTCATCACAAATATCCTGACAAACCCGGTCCAACTCTTCCTTAAATTTTCTTTCCTTTTCTGATTTTTTTTGATTTTTACTATATTTTATATTCAAGTCCCTAATTACATTTCCCTCTGTTCCAAGAAATTCCGCTTCACGTTTCTGCTCAAATCGCGATTCAATTTTCTGATTCCATTTCCCATATTTCATTCCTTTCCATTTCCCATATTTCATTCCTTTCCAATTCCTCCATCCTCACTTCCAATTCCCGCTCCTGGTGCTGAACCATCCTTTGTACCCATGTGGTAAGAATCTGTGTCTCCTTGGAATGAGTCCGCATGGAACTCACGTGACGATTGACGGACTTCCGCAACTCTCGGATTTCCTTCACCAGCAACTCCGCTGTTCCTTCTTCATCTGTATCCACGCCTTTTGTGACTTCTTCCCCAAATCCCAATGTTCCCCGTCTATGGCACGTCCTCCCATCCTTTGTGCATTTGTCACATGTCACATTCGCTCCCTCCCCTATCGGCGAACAAAAAATATTCCAAACCCAACATCCCGCACAACAATATTGTTCGTCTCCAACCCGGTTAATCGCAGATTCATGACCCCTCCTACAGGCAATGGTTCTATCCACCACATCGGTTTTCCTTCCCCAAAATTTCTCCTCCAATTTTTTGTCAGCCTTCCTCTCCTCCTTTTCCAGCTTTTTCTGCTCCAACCTTCTCCGCTTCAATTTCTTCGCCACTTCTTTTTGCAACTCCGAAATCTCGTGAATCTGTGCCTCTAAATCGGTCCCCGACTCCAAATCATCTTTGGAAATCAGGTGCTCAAGTGAGATAATTGACGGCATCGACATTTTAGCTCAGAAGAGGGTAGGAATAAGAAGATCAGGGAACTGAAAAGTCGAGCCCCATCCATTACTCTTATGTATCACATTAGGGGGTTCACTTAATAAACAAACCAAACCTCCCACGCTGATCTTAGGCCTCGAGGGCTTGGCCTTAAAGAGGAGATACTGTTAGAACCCAGATTCATTCCCAGCTTTTCCACTTTTCTCTGATATATTCCGATTCGTATTTCCACCTTCCTCCACCTGTTTTTTGCTTATCTCCATCCCATCTATATTTAGTCATTTTCATCAAAGATCTACATCTTCAGTCCTATGTCCATATTTACTTTCTACCCTGATCTCATTTTTGCTCCATTTCAGATTTCCGTGTTTGTATCTTTCTGATTCGGATTGTATCAATTCGTTATATACGACTCCTCCATGTACTCATTAATCAGTTCAAATATTGATGGAGGAATGAACATGATACTTTGTGGTGATTTTGCTCAACTACCTTTGTAAGAGCAAAAGTGTTCTACAGCCCTGATGTTGGATGCCTGAATACAGGGGCTGCCACCAAAGAACAAGAAAACACCATCGTAAAAGCAATTTGGCACCAATTTACAACAGTGGTGATCCTTAGAGAAAACATGAGACAACAGTCACAAACCAGGGAAGATATTAAATCAGAGCAGATCTAGAAAAGATGAGGTAAAAAGATTGCACAAGTGATGACATAAATTTGCTATGCTCTCTGTGTTCAAAAGGTTCTCCTGGTAAAAGAAAGTTAGAGCAAGCTAGATTTAGACATGTCTCTATCATTACATCCTGGAATAGGTACCAAGACAAAATAAATGAAATAGGCACACAGAAGTTTGCTGAAGAAACAAATCAAAAGCTAGTGAACTTACATTCAATTGATACCTTAACCACCATGGGTATCAGATCAAAACTGGGACTTAAGAAGGGAGAAAAGCTTCCCTTGGAGATGCATGAAATAAAAAGGGAATAAACTCTGCAGAGCAATGGGTGCTTTGGAATTTACCCCCTGATATGACTGATCACAAGGAAGGGAAATTATCGCTCTGCTTGGGGATGCCAATATTGATTAAAAAGAATATTGCCACTGAGTGCTGTGTTACAAACAGAGCAGAGGCTATTGTAGTAGGGTGGCAGCTGAATGAAGTCAATATTGGCAACCTCACCGTACCTGTGGCAGATGTTCTATTTGTGGAGTTAGTAAATCCACCATATGATATTAAATTGGAAGGGCTACCAACAAATGTAGTGCCTCTCACCAGGTCACTAACAACCTTAGAATGTCAATTACCAAATGGTAGCACCAATTCAATCTCCAGAGAACAGATTGATGTTCTTCCCAACTTTGCCATGACTGACTACACCTCTCAAGGTAGAACCACGCCAAACAATGTAATCAACTTGACAGGTTGTAATTCTCACTATTATTACTACACTTGCTTTTCACGCAGTTCCACTGTCCAAGGCACTGTAGTGATAAAAGGTTTCAATCCAGAAGTTGTGCAAGGTGGTTCTCCAGGGTGGATGAGGCAGGAGTTCAGAGAGTTGGAACTTTTGGATGAAATTACACGCATGCAACAGGTAGGAGATATACACCCTCAGGTACAAGGTTCAAAAAGAAATGAATTGCTAACATCATACTGGCTATGGAAAGGTCTCTATCATGTCCCCAAAACGGTACCTCTTGGTCTATGGTGGAGCAAGGAGGATCCCTTTGACACAGAGTTAATTGACCAAGCTAAATGGAGAATCTTGTCCAACCCCAATGAACCAACTTCACCACACAAAAAAGGAAGGACACTTCCAAAAGCTCATGAAAGTTACCAAGGCCCATCCAATACCACAAATGTGACCAGACATATTGAGCTGAGAAAAAAGCGCAAGCCAGATGTAGACCTAGAAAACATCCTTAAAAAAAACATAGGCTAAATGACAACCTACCCCTCCCCCAAAGTGATGTAATTTCTCCTGCAGGATTAATATGGGGCAACAATTCTTGTGCTTTTGATGCTGTTTTAACTATATTGCTCAACTCATGGTCTACTGCACCTAATAGCTATGTGCAGGTCCAAGAAAACAACACCTATCTCAAAACATTACTGGAGGGATTTGTACAAGCCAAGAAATATGCTTGGGAGACAGCAAGAGGTCTTGCAAGGGCACACTTAGCCTCAACTGCCTCTGGAAGGAGAGCCTTTGGTCTAAATCGGACACATGTTGCTGTCTCTGATCTAATTGAAACAATGTTAACCCCATCATCTCTGACAACATTATTTGTGTGGAGATGTGAGTATTGTAAAGAAATAATTCAAGGAGACATAGAAATATCATTGGTGCGACATTGTCCACAATCATTGTGGACATGCTTTTCCACACAATAATTGAACTTGCAAACTGAGACAGATAGCACTCAGGATTGGTTAAATATTACCCTACTCCACAGAAATCCAAAACAGTGTCTGGCTTGTAGGCGATACAGTCTAAAAGGTCAAAAGTGTTATATATCTCCACCAAAACTACTGTGCCTGACCATGGATGATGTAGGCTATGCATCCATCAACCATTGTCTTCAAGTACCAATGGTTAACCAGGGTAGAACACAACTCAACCTAATTGGTATAATATACTTTGGAAGTGACCATTTCACAACAAGAATCATAGACCACCAAGGGCAAGTATGGTTTCATGATGGAATTGCCAGAGGAAGAACCTGTGTATATGAAGGACCATTCAATGAAATATCAAAGCAAGACATATGGGCAAGGGGATGTACGAAGACTTGTGCTATCATTTATGAAAACAAGGCATGAATAAAACTGATATATTAAGGTACACAGACACTCTCTACCACACAAGTAGGCTGACAGAGGAGACGTACCTGCCGGGCGCATGCTGCAGCCCACTTACTGCTAGTTCTAAAAATTAGAATACGAAATTAATGTCTCTGGGGTCCCCGGGACCTCGCCATTGCATCCGCTGACAAGGGGCTCCCACGAAAGCAACACCGAGAGCAGCCTGGGAGCTTGCAAGTCCCACTTTCCATAGTAGTATTTAAACACATCATTGTGCTCCTACCACTACACCCCTTGAAAATGACCCTTCTATAACCCTCTTATATCATGGGCTGGTTCAAAGATGACTCTTATCAGGACACATCACGAGAAATGGGCAGCCAGATAGCCATGTGTGAGTCAGCCCATGCATCAGCAAAACCTGAAGAATCTGACAATCCCTTGTAAGGGAATACCAGGCCTACCAGACATGCAAGGCCTATCATTCTTGCGCATGATGTGGCAGCATCAGATCATGCCTTACAAACACCATTACCCTTGGTAAGTCCCGGACAGCCTGGCAGATATTGACCAATATGGTGGCGGTATGGTCACCATGTATCAGCCTTGTGCATAAGCACAACCGTGAGATGGACTGGTCGTAAATTGCAAGTGTAGGACCAGGTTGGTGCTAGAGTCATCAGTCTCGAACACGAGCACAAGGGTGTTCATGCCCATGTCAACCATACAAGTGTATGCAATACAATGGAATAATTGTTACCCTTGACAGGTAAGTGTGTCATATGTCGCAGGCTGTTGCACATTGATAAGCCACTGGAAGGGATGGTGGCTCATTGGTGGTTTCAGACACTTTCGCATGAATAAAATGTGACAAAAATGCATTGGGGTTGGTTAAGTAGACTCAGGAACAGCCTCTACTGGTACTAGGAATGTGTACTGCTCTATTGATTCATTGCATCCTGCAGGGCCGCTGCTGCCCTTTTTGCAGCCTTCTGCACCTTCAACTTGGCGATGGGATCTTGCTCCTGTTGTCGCTCACTTCTCGCACTGGATTTGGATGGGAATATTTGCCTAAATATATATAAGAGACAGATGATGAGTAGAATGGGAGTGACACGTACTCGTTCCACCACAAGAGGAGCGCTTCAGCTTCTTCCTTGAGGTCTTCATCTTCCAATAGGCAGACGACTTGCCAGTACAGTGCGGAGAGCTCGAAGGAGCCTCCTGCTTTCTGATTGTTCTCACTGGATGACAGTCCAAAATAGGCCCATGCTGTCATTAGTATGGCTCCAGAAGGGTGTAGTGTTTGAGAATGAATAGACACACCAGCAAGGCGACATATGCAAGCCAGCGACTGGTAACATGGTCCATCTTGCAGAGAGCTGCCTTGGGAGATCTGGTGGTTTTGGACTTGTCATCATTCCTGGTCCATGCAGATGGTCCCAAGAAAACACACTTGAATGCCTGGACAGTGGACACATCGTCAGAGAGAAGGAGAGTGCTCATCTCGAAGGAGATAAAGTAACCATACTGACTGGGACCAAGAGCTCGCCTTGGAGGAGGCCTTTCATCTCATCCTCGGGGTCATAGTGGTTTCCTTTGTAGAAAAATGTAGGCCAGTCTGTGGGTTTCAAGTCGTACTCCCCTGACTTGAGAGTCACACAGATTCTGGGAGACCTGGGGGCAATAAGCACCAAGAATGGGAGGGGTTCAAATACATATGTTTCATCATTGAAGTCGAGCTTCGCAGGGCAGAGGAGCCAGCCAGTGAGAGGATGATTGAAGCCCAGTGTGGCTTTGTCCTTGCTGTTGAGGTTCACAGCAGCTGCCCGATCATATTGTCTAAGCATATCAGGGATTTGCTTTTTGAGGGCACTCGTGTCATCACTGTGAGCGCCATCTTGGCCATTTCACATCTACCAGGTCATGTGGGTAAGGAGGGAGTGATCCAGGGTTGAAGTGTAACACGTACACAAGCAGATATTCTCCTGATGTCTTTTTCATTGTGATCACCACTCAGGTAATCATCAAGGGCTGGTATGTGAGTCACCATGTTTTGGAAGGACATGTTTTGAAGCTGTTGCCTGGGGATAGGAGGAACATGTTGAAAGTGGACACTTTAGGGCCTATTTAGACCAGGGGACACTGTCACAGCACTGGGAACAGTGGATGGATACTCAGTTTATTGAGTAGGTAAAGAAAACAAAGTGTAACTACACATACCTGGGAACAGTGGATGGATACTCAGTTTATTGAGTAGGTAAAGAAAACAAAGTGTAACTACACATACCTGGGAACAGTGGATGGATACTCAGTTAGAGCGTCATCCACCCAGTTCCCCTACACTTTAGGGTTCTTAATAAGCGCCCAAAGCGGAGTTAAAATACATCCAAGAAAAGAAACAACAATATCCAAGCAACTACACAAGCTAGAGCGATGGGACAACCACCAAATTCAACACTCCCACCTGATGTCACAGCTGTCTAGCTAGTGCATCACCAATACCACGATATGCTATCATCAGACACCTCATAATCCTTCCTTTGAGATTAAGGCGAGCATGGCTAGGCATGCGTGGAGTTAAGTCACTTGCACTCTCGTAATTGAATGTGGTTTGACTTGTCCCAGGTGTTACAACTGGGGGAAAGAGAGAGGAAAGAGACTCGAGCTCTGGAGGGAGTGTGACTGAACTCCGGCATACAGGAGCAAGATAGACTGAGGGTGGTGAAGTGATTTCTGGTTCAGGTGTTGCAAATGCAAATGGTGGTGCAGGGGTTATAAAAGTTAAGGAAGCAGGGCAATGCATGGGAAATCACATGACAATGATAGCAGATTGTGTCTGGTGTGTATGATGTGTGTGATGATGAAATGAATCGGAGTTTGAACCAAAACTATATAGTTGGCGAAGAAAAGAAAAAAGAAAATTCAAAGCAACAATAAACCAAGCATGTCCCTGCCGCTGCCCATCTTTGCCTTAGGCAAGGATTTAGTTAACACATCTGCAGGCATCTCAGTAGTAGGACAATATACTACTTTGATCTGCCCAGTGTCAACAACATCTCTCAACCAATAATAACGTAGATCAAGATGTTTAATCCTTCCATGGTGTTCAGGGTTCTTTGCAACAGCGACAGCTGACTGGTTATCAACATGTAAAGTTGATCCACTACTCTGAGTGTATCCCAACTCTGAAAATAGGTTTCGCAGCCATAAGATCTCTTGGCCAGCAGACACTGCCGCCACATACTCCGCTTCAGTAGTAGACAGCGTGACCATAGTCTGCAATTTGCTGCTCCAGCTAATAGCACCTGTGCCCATCTTTACTACAAAGGCACCAGTTGAACGACCAGAGCTTTTATCTCCACCATGATCTGCATCAGAATAAGTCAAGAAAAGCTCTGACGCAGATGTAGGAGAATAAGTAAGCTTGTAGTCTATGGTGGCCTTAAGATAGCGCAATAGATGTTTGACTGCATTCCAGTGTGTCCTGCCAGGATTATGAGTGAATCTGGCTAGTACTGCAACTGTGTATGCAATATCTGGCCGAGTAGAAATAGCCAAGTACATGAGGGAGCCAACAGCGTGGATGTATGGCACAGACTTCATAAACTCCTTTTCTTCTGCAGTAGAAGGGGACTGTTCCACAGTCAGCTTCATACCAGGATCCATAGGAGTGCCAACTGGTGAACAGTCAGTCATGCCATAGCGCTCCAAGACATCTAAGGTATACTGGTGTTGTGAAAGGCTCAAGGTATGCTTTTCTCTATCATGCTCTATGCCAACTCCTAGTAGGAAAGTGGCAGGTCCAAGATCATGTAGTTTGAAGCACTTCTTCAACTCATCCTTCACATGTTGGATGGCAGATGTTGACTTTGAGACAATTGTCATGTCATCAACAAACACAGGGATAATCACCTTGGCACCCTCCTTCTGGTATACCCAAATGCTATGGTCACAGCGTACTTTGGCAAAGCCCATTTCCTGGAGCACAGTGTCAAGTTTTTTGTGCCAGATCCTTGGTGACTGGCGAAGTCCATAGATGCCTTTGAGCAGACGTAAAAAGTCATCATAGGAGCCTTGGTGAAAACCCTCAGGCTGCTCCATGTATACTTCTTCTTCCAATTCACCATTCAGGAAAGCATTGGAAATATTGATGCTTTCTAGCTCAAGATCTTCCAGTGCAGCCAAGGCAAGAATAGCCCGTAAGGCTGCCCATTTTGCAGTTGGTGCAAATGTATCTTTGAAATAAAAACCAGGACATTGTGAATAGCCTTTGGCTACCACTCTGCCTTTGTAACAATTAATGGAACCATCCTTGTTCTGCTTGATCACAAACACCCAACGACTTCCAATGGCCTTACGTCCAGGAGGCAGTTTAGCAAGCTGCCAAGTGCCATTATCTACTAGAGCTTTGATTTCATCATAAGCAGACTTGTACCAGTGTTCTGCATCAGGACGTGACATATCGTCTGCAAATGTCTTTGGATCATCACTGTGTGTGCCAGCCTTGAATACATACTCAAAGGCCTCACACATAGTCAAGCACACATACTCAACTGAAGTAGTGTGCATTGATTCTTCACCAGAAGCAGGCACAGATCCATCATCTGGTGCAGCAGACTCTAGGTCTTCCTCATCACTGGACTCAATTAAAGGAGTGGACTCCCTATATTCTTGCCACTGCTGAGAAGGAACAGTCCACCATTGTCCAGGAGGATTACGCTGTCTGAGAGGATATCTGTGCCCTGGAGGCTCTGGAGTAGGGGATGGTGCTGAGGAAGATGACGATGATGATGAAGATGCTGGATCCACAACGGGTGGAGGCTGAGGCTGAGGTGGAGGTGATGGAGATGGTTGGACATGTACATCTGCTGGCTCCTCTCCCACCTGTTCAGGCAAATCTCCCACCACATCAGGAGCATCTCCCACCAGATGGGATCCACCTCCATAGCCTGAGTCATTAGTCGGTTCAGAGGGCTTGGGCTGGGGGGAGGGACTTGGGTTTAGCAAGGCCAGGGAAATATCGTTCATCAAAGTTAGCTCTATTGCTAATGACAATCTTCTGAGTGACTGGATTGTAGAATTTCCATCCCTTATACTCAGCAGGATACCCAATGAAGACACATTTCTCCGTGTGGGGACTAAGTCCTTTTCTCTTGTCTTTTTGCACATGCACATAGGCAGTGCACCCAAACACACGTAGATGAGACACATCAGGTTTCTTCCCATACAAAGCTGTGTAGGGCAGTCCACCATCAAGTGCTGAGGTAGGAGATCTATTGCACACATGAACCAGAGCAGGAATGACATAACCCTAGAATGAAGGAGGAAGTCCAGATTCTACCAACATTGAAGTGGAACTATCATCCATTGTGCTATTAAACCGCTCAGAAACTCCATTCTGATAAGGTTCATTTCTGACAGTGTGCTGTCTGGCTATGCCACAAGCTGCCAAGAAAGAATCAAATTCCCCAGAGATGTATTCCCCACCCTTGTCATCCTGCATAATTTTTATTTTATGTCCTGTCAAGTTCTCAAGTGCTGCTTTGAACGTCTTGAATGCCTCAAAGGTGTCAGACTTCTTTCTAATCAGGCAGACGACTCTGAACCTAGTGGCATCATCAATAAATGTCAGCCAGTATCTGTAGCCCTCCCTAGTGGCCACTGGCATTGGTCTGTGCAGATCAGTGTGTATAAGTTCCAAGGGCACTTTGGAGTGTGATGTGGCCACTTTATTCACCACTCTGTGCTGCTTGCCTGCGAGACATGGCTCACAGATAGAGTCAGGTGATGCATGGGACTCGAGAGTTAAGCCAGAAGTCAGATTGTCAGAGATTAGGTGCTTTACATCTCCAAGATTGAGATGAGCAAACCGACGATGCCAAAGGGTAATGTCCAAGGGACAAGTGCTACTGAGTTCAGCAAACTCATCTGCTGTGGGCTCTGTCACCCCATCAAGTGAAGCAATGTTATGCTGATTGACAGTAGCAGTGAAGAGAAGACTGCCCTCACAACAAAACTGCATCTTGTCTCTAATAATTGAGACATGATAACCTTTGTTTTTGGTGAGGTACAGTACAGAGAGGAGGTTGTTTTTAAGACTAGGAACATGCAAGACATTGTGAAATTCAAGAAGACGATTGGGTATCCCTTTAGCTTTTGATCTGAACCTCACAGACCCAATGCCATCAGAATAAATAATTTGATTGTTGGCCAACCTGATGGGAACTTTGTGGGCTGTGTAGGTGACAAACCAGTGACGATGAGAAGTCATGTGTGAAGAGGCACCTGTATCAGCAGTCCAATCAGTTCTAGCCTCATTTGCAGAGGTTTGAAGACTAGTCTCATCACTTGCATTTCCAGCAAACTCTACGCTGTCTGCTATCTCCTCTGTTTGATTAGCCTGGGCAGGCCTCTTCTTCTTCTTCTCCTTTTTACGCTTTTGATCTGCCTGCACTTCTTCTCTGGCAGTCTTTTTGGCATCTCTAAACTTGTAACAAGTTTCAAGAGAATGACCAGGACGATCACAGAATGTGCAAGGACCAGAGGCTTGTGCAGCATTGGCAGTCATAGCCATTGGACCATTTGCAGGACGAGGAGTACGACTCTGCTCTTCATTGACAAATGCCTGTTTGACTGTGGCATAGTCAAACTTGGGCAACAGCATGAGTGAGGAGACAAAGGCCCTATACTCCTCTGGAAGTGCTCTAACCAAAGCCATTGATGCCAATTCCCCATCAAGATCCTTGACAGTAAAGTCAGGTGGACGCAGTTCTTTCACTTGTTGGATAGCCTCATCAACACGAGTTATGAGAGAACCAAGTGATTCATCTTCCTTCTTCCTGATGCTAAGCAAGACATCATAGGCATTGAATCTAGTAGCAGGACGTTGTTGGAGGTGAACTGATTTGAGTGTGTTCCACATCTCAATGGGATCATCGTCTATAGAACTGACATGAACCTGCTGAGATGACTCCAAGGACAGCCAGATGTCTCCCCATGCTGCATCTCTACGCTTTTGCCAATCCTTCAATTTTTCATCATCTGAATTACTAGGCTTTGTCTCCTGACCACTGACAATACTCCACAAGTTCTTTGTTTTGAGAAAGGCATGCATATTGCCTGACCAGCTAGGATAATTCTTCTCCCAAAGGTGAGGAAACCTGGGAACCTTGGATTCTGCCATGGCACTTGAAAGAAAATAAAAACTATACTAAGTATTTAAAAAAAACACAGTAAAGCAGTTGTGTAGCTTCCCCACGCAGACCGTGACTAGGTGTTATAGCAGGGTAAGCAGAAAAGTGGCCCACTGAAGTGCACACTCCCAACAGTTCAGAACTGTAACCAGAGTAACTGGTTGAAAAAGCAAGTGTCAGGCAAGAATCGCTTGATGGATCAATGAAATTCCAGGTGAGACAGAGAGGGGAGATGGTCTGGAATCAACTGAAAAGGATGGTTTGGCAACAGTGATGACCAGCGGAGGTGGGCAGGCAAAGGTATTGTGTGAGTGTGTGCAATGTCAAACACAGGCAGTAAGAGTGTGCTCGAAGAATTGATTGTTGCAGCGGAACAGCTGATCTGATTGCTCCACAGAAGTAAGCGCCCAGACAGGGAGATGATGCCGAGAATGAAGCAAAAGTATGTTGGAAGATATTCCAGGTGGTTAACACACAGGGATACAAAGTTGTGCAATAATGCACAATTGAGGAAAGGAGGATGGATGAATGTAGAATGATATATAGCAGGCTAACCGCTGGATCGATTCCTTCAAAACCAAGGGTCAAAGTCTGCGACACCGTCCCAAATAGGCACCCAAAAGAGATTCGACAATAGCAGCCCTACAGCAAGAGCAAGAGTCAAAATAAGAGGCAAGGAAAGGTGGATGCAGATGAGCTGAAGGGATAAAAGTAGTCACAGAGGGCTACAGTGAACTGAGGGTGGTCTGAGGCGTGGTAGGGGGATGGATGACACGCCTAAAAGGCCTGATACAAAGGAGATTTGGTCCAGGAACCTCTCTAGACAGAGCTGTGAGTGATTTTAAGGTCACAAAGCGAAAATTGACACTAGAAAGTGTCAGGAGAGGATGGATAAGGCAGATCAAAGCCCAGGGCCCATAACCTGTTGAAAGTGGATGCTTTAGGGCCTATTTAGACCAGGGGACACTGTCACAGCACTGGGAACAGTGGATGGATACTCAGTTTATTGAGTAGGTAAAGAAAACAAAGCATAACTACACATACCTGGGAACAGTGGATGGATACTCAGTTAGAGAGTCATCCACCCAGTTCCCCTACGTTTTAGGGTGCTTAATAAGCGCCCAGAGCGGAGTCAAAATACATCCAAGAAAAGAAACAACAATATCCAAGCAACTACACAAGCTAGAGCGATGGGACAACCACCAAATTCAACAGAAAGGTATGTGTATGTGGTAGAACCATGCAATGGTTCATGTTAGCCTTACTCTTCAGTGAAACCAGACTTGTCCAGTGCGTGTTCAAACTTGAGACTCGTTGTGATGATGGTATATGGGTTGTTGTACACGTCATAGACGTGTCCAAGCACATGTCCCCAGTGCATATGAAGTTTTTTGGTGGCGTCGAGGTTTCTGGGAGACACTGTTAAGGGGACAGAGCATGGGGTGTAGGGTAAGTTGCTCCTTACTTTCTCCTCTTGCGATAAGCAGATATTGGGTCTTTGTTGTCTTGAAGGTCAGTCATATTGAGGCGACGTTTCAGCCCTGTCGGAGATGATGAACAGGGAGGTGATGATTTGGATCGATCACATGAGGAGGCAGAGCTATGTGAGGAGGAAGTGTGGGGCATGGGAACTGTCAAGGGGCAGGTTGGGTGGGTGGTGGGAGATGGGGAGTGAGAGAGCAGGGGGATGCGCAACCAATGCATGATTGTTTAAATAGTTGCAGGCACATGTGACTGGCCAGGGAGCCCAATACCCTACAGGGCTGGGATCTGAGACACAGATTGCTCTATTAGCTCAGCATTTCTTGACCTCAACAGACCTCCTTGTGCTCACAGCTTGGCTGGGTTAGTGGAGACAGGTGCCACCTCCAATGGGTTACAGATGTGACGGTTGCAACACTGTCTATGACACTTTTAGTGGGCTGGTGTACCACCAAAACCACTGTCGGACATTAGCCAATATCACCGTGGAACTGGTATGCAATTGTCCAAAGCACCCTGGCAGACAGGGAAGTCATCACCAGCAGGTAGAGGCAAACCATGTGTTTGATAATCTGGGCCAGCAGAAATGTTGGTGCATGGACCCTGAGGGTGTAACACACAACGAGGTCCTGGTGGCATCGAGCTCAAAGACATTGGATGAGTCTGGAGAAAGTCTGGTCAGTCACTACCCATGTAGTAAGGTCAAGCATTTCACCGTTGGTTGACGGTTGCATAACATCTGTGACACAGGTGTTTGAACCACCGTCCATGGGAGTTGAAACCTCAGGGTCAAACAGTGGATCAGGGAACATGGAGGGCTCAGGCACTCACAAGATGGCACTAGAGTCAGAGGGGTTCCTGGTCATTGGGTCTAAGAGTGCTAAGGACTCAGAAGGAGTACACATGGGAGCCCATACAGGAGATGTATGTGTTTACAACATGAACCCTTGGCAGCCTTAGTGATTGACAGTTTCATTGATCTGTTGATGCCCAGTTTACAGATGGGCCTGTGGGTGACATAGAGAACCGAAAGGGGCTCCCTGGACCTACAATGGAGCCCCTGGGGATTGAGGCTCCCAGAACGCACGGTCCTGGGCGGCGTATACCTGCGAGATACAGTGACCCATTGCCCATGGCAGCAAACCCCCTGCTCCCAATCACACAAGGAACCTACATGTCCAGTCCTGGTGGCCCAGGAGTTACCATGCAGGGGGGGGTGCATGCTTCAGGGCAACCCAGGGTACATCTGCATGTCCGTGAGCAATTGCAGACAGAACCAGACCGGTTCGGTCTGTACCAAAAGTACTTTGACTGGCCAACCTATGACCCAGATGGTGAACTCACCCCGGAGGACTTCGCGGGTACACGTAGGTCATCTGCACAGGCCCAAGAGTCCATGGACGAGCTCTTCCAAACCCATGAGGCAGATACAGAGTTGTTCCGGCCATTCCCAAACCTGTCCACATTCATGATCAGTAATTGGTACTATGACACCCCATCTGGGGAGCGCAGTGGTCCTGATTTTGATTGGTTCCTTGGAGTGGTCTCCCATCCGGAGTTTGTTTCCCAGGATGTTGCGGGTTTCAGTGCAACCATGAGAGATAAGGTTTTAGATCTTTTGGATGAACCCCCAGGGGACACCCCCCCAGTTTTGGGGCACTGGCGGCGGGATGTGACTGTGAAAATTCAAATCCCAGAGGGGAAGCAGAATTGGACCAATGACTTAGGGTGCACCTTTGAAGTCCCAGGGTTGCACCATCGCTCAATCACAGATATAGTGCAGCACACATTTGAGACCCAAACGAACTTGCATTACACTCCATTTGAAATGTGGTGGAAACACCCGAAACATCCAAATGAACCTGCCCAGCAGATGTATTCAAACCTCTACTCATTCTCTGCTTTTCATGACACTCACTGGGAAGTGAACTTTGACCCAGCCTTTCGTGTGGCTGGTTGCACCCTTGAAAAAAATCGTAGCTGCCCTGATGATCTGGTCAGACTCCACTCACCTGGCCCAGTTTGGAATGGCACACATCTGGCCAATCTATGTGTTCCCAGGTAACATGGTGAATTGGTTTCGGGCTCGACCCAACTCGCACTCATGTGAACACTGGGCATACATACCATCAGTAAGGGGACCTCAGCTATAGCTCCAAATGTGTGATAAGTAACACTCTCATGAATAGCTTCCAGATTCCATTCAAGATTTCATCCAAGAAATCACCGGTGGCCAGGCAGGAACAGCATCCCTCCTTACACACTGCTGGTGTAAATTCATCCAGGCAGTATGGGCCTTGCTCTTGGATGATGACTTCATGATGGGCTACAAGCAGGGCATTGTGATCTTGTGCGCCGATGGAATCCTGTGCCATGTGTTCCTGTGCCTGTTCACATATTCCACTGATTACCCTGAAAAGTAAGTAGCGACTACTCTCATTGCCACATCCTACTCACCAATTTCCCATAGGATGTTGATGCTGTCTCTGAGGGACAAAGGGAATTGCCCATGTCCTCGCTGCTTGGTTACAAAGAAGGAGATCAGTGAGCTTGGCCTACAACGTGATCACAAACACCACAAGACAAGGTCATGTGAGGAGACACGTGCTCAGCATGCAGATGTCTCCTTGGCATGCCAGTTTATCTATCAGAAAAACAGTTACAAGGTCAATAGCACCACAGTAAACAACCTGCTCCAAACCAGGTCCCTTGTTCCCACAGAGGCAAGCAACCTTTCCCCCCCCCATAGAATGGGGACGACTCACGCACTCACCGCCAGAACACTTTCTCAAACTGAATGACATCGGCCCAGTTCAGCAAATACATGATGTTTGTGGTTGATCTTATGCATGAATTTGAACTAGGTGTTTGGAAGGCTGTTTTTATTCATTTGATTTGGCTTCTGTATGAGCTTGGTTCAGACAGGGTCAATGAGTTAAACCTGCGGTGAGCGCACTCCCCCTGTGGCTTGTGCCATTCCCAGGACTCACTGCCAGTGCAGTTTTCGCAAAATAGCAACATTTGGCAGAGACACAATTTGCGGATTCACCAACAACGTATCTGAGATGAAGAAGCTTGCAGCACATGACTTTGAAGACATCCTGCAGGTGAGAGTGCACCGACCAACAGATTTCGTCTCTAAATTGGCTGTGCCAGTGTGCCATGCCTGCCTTTGAAGGTCTCTTCCCCCAACCCCTTGAGGGCATTATCCAGCACCTTCTCTTTGTCATGGCTTCCTGGCACTCACTCGCAAAACTCCACATGCATACCGATTCGACCCTTCATCGTCTGGACACAGCGACCACACAGTTGGGGCAGGCCCTATGGAAATTCGCTGACATGACATGTTGTGCATTCGTCACCCATGAACTGCCTCGTGAAACTGCTGTGCATGCTTGTTGGGCAGCCAAAATGGCCACGCAAAAGCAGCCAGCTCTGGCCAGAACCACTCACACACTTCCTATCATTCCCCCAACACCTCAACACAAAGCCTTCAACATGAGCACCCCCAAACTCCATTTCCTCAGCAACTATGTATCTACCATCAAACACTTTGGCACTACAGACTCGTATTCAACTCAAATGGTCTGTTATCCCCGTCATCTTCCATCAATCCTTGCACTAATGTTCGACTGTGCGTTCCTAGGGTGAACTTGAACACCGGAGGTCCAAATGACGCTATGGTTGTGTCTCCAAAGCCACCCTGGCCCTTGGCATGACAAAAATTGACTGCCAAGAGACCCACATGCACCAGATAAGCAAGCATGTTGGGGACACAGGTCATTGCCCTTGCGCCCTCGCGGCCATCAGGTTCCATCCTCCAGAGATGACCCACTCCCATACACAGATCCTAAAGAGCGCTACCATATTTCCCCTCCCAGGAATTTCCCCTTGACATTGGCCGCTTCCTCCGGGAGCACCAGGGGGACCCAGCTGTGAAAGTGAGTTAGTCAGGCCCTCACGCATTCAGGCCCCCTATTCACCCCCTCCTCCCCAATAGAACTTTTAGAGTCGCCTCAAAGACCATCTGCTAGCATGCATGCATGGCCTTGAGTACGATGGTGATGAGACCGAGTTCACCGAGCAAGACCGAGACACAATCATCATCTGCAACAACCGCTGTCGGTTTACTTTCGGAAATGAATCCAAAAGACAGTGGGTAGCGGTGTTGTCGTTGCACGGCTACTTACACTGGTGTTCGGCTCAGTGCGCTTTGCTATCAGCAGCAACAAAGGTAGAACAAAGACGAAGATGAGGACGTAGCAGTGACGAATATGATGACGTAATACGCTGACATAAGCGTAGATGAGATACAACAGCAAATGTCACGTGATTGACAAAGCTGGCCTTGACATAGACGTAGTAGTAGTAGTAGACTTAGAAGACTTAGACTTGAGACTTAGACGAGTGAATCCAACTGAAAGAGGTGAATTGGGGTACACTAAGGCGAAACAGGCCTTATATACATGAGCAGAACAACAAACGATGCGAGTATGCCATACAACAATGTCGTCGACAGCAGACAGGAGAAATGACTAATGGCGAGAGGCAGAAAACCAAAATAGGAAGATGGTTTGTAAGGAAATGGAAAAATGAGTCAGGTGGTCGAAGAAATGACTAGAAATGTGGCAGCAAATTTGAAATAGAAGCCAGAAATAGAATAGAAGTGAGTCACAGACAATAGACCATGTGGAACAATTGGAAATAGAAGTACAGCCAAGAAGCGAGTGAGTCAGGTGATGAAAATGAGTCATAGCCGTCCAATAGGATTCCAGTTGCTTGTCAAATATCTCCGAAGATGAGTAAGTGAGTCATGTGACTTGATGACAACTCAGAAACATGTGAACCAATCACGATACTTGGATATGAATTTCCTCCAGAGAGGGAACGAAGACGAGCCCTTCTTGACGAAGTCCTTAGGCACATAACCGTAGCAAATCTCTGTTCCTGGTCCATGCTCTTTGATGTACCAGTTATTCCTGAGGACGATACGATGCCAACCATTCACTGGTTCGAAGTTTGGGTCAAAACCGATGACGTAGAAGGGAGCATGGAAGGTTTGATCGAATACCCATATGCAATCGTGAATGTGATAAGGAGGATATGAGGGGAATATTCGGTATGGGCCTTCAGGAGATTCGACATATAGGGGATAGTACCGACGATGTGCGACTTGTGGAGGAGGACTGGACAAATGAACATCAAGGGGAGAACGTCGACTGGGAAGTTCGATGCGTGGTCCAACGTGTATGTCTGGCTTGGCGGTCATCTGAAACGAATCATGGGACATGGTGGTGGCAATGCTGGATGGCATATTGAAAATAGAATTGATGAAAAATAGAATGAGTGTGGAGATGATGTGTCTGGTGGACTGGAGGTAGCACAGCAGATGATGGTCTGGCGAAAGCTGATGATGATAGGCGCGTGTGCAGTGAGTGTCTTTTGTAGTGTAGTAGGCGCTGTCGAGTATCATGCTTGTCACCGTATGCCGCAAAGCCTTATAGCACTACTTACGGGCTCAAGTTCATGGACGGCGCGGCGACACGCAGCCCTAGAGGCCTTGGGGACCTGTTGAGGGTCCCCTGGCGTGGCCGTCTGGCTCCACAGCGAGGAAGACGGCGGGCGGATGGCGACGGGCGACGAGGAGAGGGTGGTGGGGGGGTTGATGGAGGCCGCAGAGGGCGTGCAGGTGTGGGGTCGACCCGGATGGGGGGACGGGGATGTGGATGGGGTGGCGGGGACGCAGAAGGGGTGGTGGGGACGCGGAGAAGATGGCGGGGCATTGGGGGACGCCGCAGAGGGCGTGCAGGTGCGTGGTGAACGCGGAAATGGGGGCGGGGATGCGGAGAGGTGGGGGGACGTAGATGGGGTGGGGGGACACGGATGGGCGGCGGGGCGGTGCGGGGCGCCACAGAGGGCGTGCGGGTGTGGCGGTTTGCCCTGGGGGTCTTCGCCGGACCAAGGGTGTATGTCGCCTGTACCGAAATACGTCCCCCTTGCTGGTGTGTCCGCCGTAGTGTGCTGGTACGCCGTCGTAGAGGGCCGTCCAATGAACGGCACCGTGTGGTCGTGCACCACCGCCGGGGTGCGCGGATGTTGCAGCGTGCAATGGCGCGGCTGACACGCAGTCCAAGGAGCCTTGCGGACCTTTTGAGGGTCCCCTGGCGTGCATACGCCGTCTGGGTCGTTGTGGCTGGGTGGTGCGCATTGCGGATGTGGTCATGGCCGCGATGGCAGCGAGAACGTGCCAATGTGACGCTCCACGTCACGCACAGTGACGCCGTGATGAACGACGGTGTCCTGGCAGCCTGCTGGTCGCGTGCGTGCGTGCGTCGAGTGCGTCATCTGCGACGCCGATTCCATAGACCAGCGGGTGATCACGTAAGCAAGCGCCTGTGGTGGTGTTTTGATGGTGGCATCCATTTTTGAGTGACAGTGGGACACATGTGCCACTGGGACGTGTTTCCCACGCCTGCTGGACAAGAAACGGAAAAGTGTGTTCCAGCAGGTGTGGCTAGTTTTTGCCAAAAAGCACTTGAGAATTCCAGGTGGTGACACCTGTTCCCTGCCCAGTCGTGAGAAAAGTGGTGTGTCGATGGTGGCATCCATTTTTGAACGACAGTGGGACACATGTGCCACCGGGACGTGTTTCCCACGCCTGCTGGACGAGACACAGGACAGTGTGTTCCAGCAGGTGTGGCTAGTTTTTGCCAAAAAGCACTTGAGAATTCCAGATGGTGACACCTGTTCCCTGCTCAGTTGTGAGAAAAGTGGTGTTTCGACAGTGGCATCCATTTCTAAGTGACAGTGGGACACACATGCCACCGGAACATGATTAGTGTGGAAGAAGTGGATCATAGCCCACTCACACTCCCACATTAACCGCACTGCGCACGGGCAAATTTTATTTTATTGTTTGTTTTTTCAATTGCATTCATATCTTTGAGGGGGAAGCCCTATGTAAGTTGTGCATACATGTTGGGGTGGTCTTGTATTCTACTAAGAGATAGACAGCCTGTGGATGACGCAGATTTGAGTAGGTATATTACTAACATAGCGACGGTTTCGTCCGTGCGAGTACTTACACTGGGTGTTGTCCTGATATCCCGACTGAAGTGAAAGATGGAAAGTGAGACCGATATACTGAGGAACAGGTTAACAAAATGAAACTTGATTATACAAGATCTGAACACTTACCAAAACACCGTTAACTTTACTAACATCTTGTCAGATGTAAATGTATGGTAACTCCAGTGGCGACCATTGTTCATCCATGAAAGAGGCAATAAAATTGAGAGATCTGCACTGCGCTCGAGTCTGAAGGCAAGCGACAAGTAGCACGCATCAGTACTTACTCTCGTTATGACACAAGCATTGCGTTCGAGATGCGGAACCATAAATGAACCGCGTCCTTCCGGCGTACTGTAGGGGGTAACGAACACCTGAAGCATGATCTATGAGAGAACGGTAAGCGACATCCTAACAGGAACACGAACTCCAAGCATACCTCCCAAGACAGTTGATTCAACTTCGTCAAGAGCTAATGTCTCCGTCCTTGACCGTGGCTGCATATGAAGTACATGGCATATCCTAATTCCAGTGCAGAGGTCAGTACGATGTCAAAGAAAGGAAGACATACCATGACATTATAGGACACAACCAGGGATCGATCGGAAAATGAGAATGATGGCTCTGTTCGCCATATCATACGCACGTCCTGAAAGAACGATTGACAGTTCCATCAGACGAGGTCGAGCAAGGACATCGGGATAAAGTGAGGGTGGTGATAGAGTCTCAATGATGACAGCTGAGGAAATGATGATAGAGGAAGGGGGAATGAAGATGGGAGCGTGGTCAACGATAGGTAAACTTCAGAACAAACCGCAACCAATCGGCCTACCATAGTGTGTGCGGCGCCGCGGCGCACGTGTGGTGGGCGGTAGAGTGGCGTTGGGGGCAAGAGGTCGTGTGGGGGCACTACTGTCGTGTGTGCGTGCGTGGTCAACAGAGAGGGAGGCGGTGTGGCCCGTGGTGTTACTGCGTGTGGCGGCGTCGACGTGCCCTAGCGTCAACATGAGCGACTCGCTTATGGGACTCTGCGTGGCTGTCTGTGCGACTTGCTTCACAGCTGTCTGCGCGGGTTGCTTCACGGGTTGCGGGAAAAAGGGGCCAAAAATGTTGCCTTTTTGGACAACCTTTTTTAACCTGGAAAATTGAATGAACAACAAGGATTTTGAATACCTTTTCTGGATCAAAAAGTGAGAGTATATGTAACCTTTTACTGGCATTTTTGCCTGCCCATATGTGATCAAAAGGCACAATTTTAAAGAATGAATAAGTCCTAAAAATTGGACAAAAACTATATTCTTTTTTAAAAAAAAAAAACTAAATATGTTGAGAAAAAGGCAATATTTCCTGTGGAAAAGAACAGTTTTTTATGATAAATATGAATACTTTTATTGCTGAAAAAGGTGGTGAATATATTGGATTTTACTTGCATTTTTGGAGTACAAAATTAGAAAAAATGATGCATTTTTGTCAAATTTTGGGATGGTGAAACTCTGGGAATATTCTGTAAGGAGAAAACATTTTTTGGACATTTTTCAGACCAAAAATATCTCTTTGCCCCCAGTGCCATGATGGCATATAGCATGAAGATGTAGGCTATGGTGTCACTGACAATGTTAGGTCAAAAGGTGACGCCCTTGATAAAGTACAACCCCTTATTCTACCTATTCACCTTGCTCAAGATTGGCACCTAACCCCAGTGAAAACCCCTACTGTGCAGAACGGGTCGGAGCTGCACCCAGCTGACAACCCGATCTCCGCAGCTGGAATCCAATAAAGTAGAAAATGGCAATTTTTTTTCTGCGTCGAGCAGTTGAGATATAAACTCATATGTAAACTAGATATGCTCAAATATAGTCCAGTATGCTACAATCTGAGCTTATGAAAATATCCATATCTGTTCAAATATGCACCAATATGCATGTATATTATCAGTGCAATATAGTCCAATCTGCGCTAGTCTGCGTGATTATGCATATGCACCACCCTATCCCCCCCCCTATGGCTACCTGCCACAATACTCCAATTACTAAGAAGTGGTCAGCATGGCATGGGCTGCATGTGAAAAGGACGACTCACCTGTGAACTCAATGACACAAGACTTGCTCAATTCAGGGTCATGGTGCCAGCCAAATCCAGGTGGCACTTGTTTGCGTTGTTGTGAGCACCAAGTGTGACATATACCTAGGTATATGGTAAGAGAGTGTATGGAACTATGGAGAGGCATACTTGTTTGTGGTCAGGGACAAGACTGTTGTAGGCTTGCGTGACAGCCGCCCTGGACGAGCCTGGATGCTTGCAAATGTAATCAATAGCAAATAAGTTCCTGTGTGAGATGTGAGTGTAATTGAACAAAAGATTTAAGATGGCACACAAACTTGGGTCCATTTGATGTCTTGTTAATACAGTGAGGAACTTGGTCATCAGGTTTCTTTGTCTTAGCCTTGGTTTCAGGAAGGAAGCTTGATGGAGTGGCAGTGAGGGCCATACCCAGTGTTGCTTGTAGAGTCGAGGCACTGGCAGCATAACAGCTGAAGACGAACATTAGTGAAAATGGATGTGGGGTTGATGGACTACTTACAAAGGGTTTATGACCAAGGGTTTGGGTAACTGCACAAGGATGTTAGGTTGCAGAGTAGCTTCATCACAGAGAACTTACATCAGGGGGTTGTTGGGGCGTAGACAGGTTTTCATTCTGCTAGAAACATTAGGCACAACACTCAAGCAGTTGGTAGGTGCTTACCTTGGTGTTGCATTCAGATTGACTGTCAGGAAGAACAGTCTTAGGATGGGAAACACTGGAAGAGATAGAAGAGTTAACATTAACAGGGGGTCCATGTGCGTGAGGTTGGTTGCCAGAAGAAATTGGACTGGGCGACCCAGGTGTAGTGCTAGTAGTGCTAGTGGGGCAGTGTTCATGAGCAAGGGTATCCAGCTCCAGTTCACGAGAAAGAGATGCAGTAGACGTAGAGGATGTTGAAACAGAGCATGAGGTTGATCCCAGTATGGGAGAGAAATTGGTGCATGGCAAGTGCTCGGGTGTATCAAAAGAGATCTGGGATGGTAGGCTTGCATGAATGCTGATAGGGCTCAGTGATATGACATCTTCAAGGACAGAGGATCATGAGACAGGTATTTTGCAAGCAGAAGAGATTGTGTTCACAGGGAATTTGGGTTCAGAATCTGAGATGGTGATTTCACCAGTGGGCATTGCTAATGAAAGTGTGTTTGTGTCTGCAGATGCCACATTAGTTGGAGTAACTGCAGCTGAGGTTGATGCCAAAGTATCATCTCTCTGAGTTTGTGGCAGATCATGTGCAAGTGAAAGACCAGATACAGGGGGTTGTGGCATGTGAGCCGTTGAGTCACACGAGTGCTTCTTTTTCTTGCATGGGTGATCAGCTTCATCAGATTTATTTTTCTTGGAGTGTTTGATACTATGAGTGGAAACCTGGGCAGAGGTAGATTCAGTAATTGCAGTTTTTTCCTGGGTTATATCATCAGTGTTTTCTTTCACAGTTTTGAAAGTATTTTTGTTGTTGCAATACCACACCAGATACTCTTCAGTTGCGACTTGGTTCTTTCCAGTGGTTTGGACAAAGACAGAGGTCTCTATGTGCACTGTACATGTTTGAATAGTAATAACTTTTGAACGTGTGATCAATTGCTCCCCAAGTAGGGGGTGCACATCCTGCATCTGCAAGTTTTCTCCAAATGGTGCAGGCTGTAGAACGGATGGCCGAAATCTCTTCTGCAGAGGCTGGTACCCCATTAATGTCAGTCATAAAACCTGGACCTTCAATGTGGATCAGCACAATAGGAACTAATAAGTAGACAGAGTACCTCAGCTATTGCTCTGGTCCCAATCCTTGCGTGTCCAATATGTCACATCAGGGCATTCAGCATGATCTGGGAATGGCTTATTTAGGATGGGGTGTATGCTAAGGCCAAAATGGGTATCAGGGGGCGTAGGGGGAGAGGCAGAGGTGTTTAGGTTGTTGATTTTATCGATGAGTAAGGCAAATGCTTCTCTGAGAGGGGTTCAGTCACGGTATTCAATTGGCTATTTAATGACCTTTGCATGGATCACTTACTTGGTTGCCCTGATTTCTGCTTCCTGGGTGGTATTACGCATGATCATAGCAAGATATGCTCCGTTTTTGGCATCAATGAGATCCTCGTCCTTGGTGCACTTCCTAGGATTCATTTGATTTGAGGACATCTGAGGATGGATTGCTATATGGCGATGACTTATCACTGTTCAAGAGAATAATGTGATATATACCGTAGACTCAGCGTGGTTGCTTGGGATGATGAAAGGGTTGGCCGGGTCATAGAGCGATGGAGTCTGAAGGGGATAGGTTGCAGTCAGCCCAGAAGATTGACGTTGGTGACGACCTTGAGAGATTGACGTGTCACCCAAGAGTGGTGACATGTCAAATTGTTGAACAATCTATATTGTCAGTATGGAGTTGGCGTAAATATGACCCCATGCTTGTCTGGTTTGACGTGACGTGGTGGTAGGAATGAAGTGTGATAGTGCCATGATAGCATGGTGGGTCACACATGTCACACCAATCCTAAGTTCATCATAAGGTGTATATGCTCTGTAAATCTGTCTGTCTTTCTACTACAACAACCACTGAAAGTCTCAAGCTTCTACTCTGGTAATGGCATGTGGGAAACAGATAGGTCAGTCCAAGAAAAAGCAGAGATGAGGTCAGACAAATCCAGCAAGAGATCCTCAGCATGCTTGCCCTAAAGGCTCGACAGAAGACATAGGGTAATTTGGGATTAAATTATAGAGTAGATTATTATGTTTCTGATATGTTTTCAGCATTAACAAGAACACCTCCCAGAAGATCCAAATGTGCTGGGTTAATTTCTCCGCATTTCAAGCTAACATTTGTCCAGTGATACACTCAAATCCAAGAGAAATTCTATGCCTGATGCAGGGACAATTTCAAGTTCAACATCTATGGTTATCTCGGAGGCGAACACGTCCATGGGTCTAGCATCAGCACTCAATGACTTGTTCAGTCTTGGTTTAGGTGCAGATTTCTTTGAACAGGATAGGATGGAAGCTGAAAAAAAAAACAGAGCTGAATATGATGCCATAATGGAGTTGTCGCCACTCAAGCAGGCCAGAGCAATAACCAAGTTCTGTGCAGAGGGCAAGTGCATATATCTGATTGATAGTGAGGACGTCTGGAGCCTTGACAATTAATTCTCCTTGTATACACACCTGACAGTTCAAATGGAGTTCACATGTTCTAACGTTATTGAGCCTACATCAGTGTGTATGAGGATCCTTGTATTCATATGGATAGTAGTCTACAATGCCACAACCTCTGTGCATCCATTCAAAACTGACACTTCGAGGCCAAATTTCTCCCACACAAAGAAACGCTCATCTCCCTTGTGCACATGATAGTCATGTGGTTGCATAGAAAACCACTGCAAGAATGCATTTGACATCCACAACACGCAATCCCACTGCATCCAGCAGCTGAGTGACAGATTATAATGTGAAATAGGAATCACGTAGCAGTTGTTCATCTGGCCTCGAGTATAGCAATACTACAGCGAGACCCTTGTTCGTACTGTCCACATCAATGCAAAAGTAGAATAGGACCTCTGCATATTCGATTTGGCCTTCCAGCTTCAACTGGCACAAGAAAAAGAAGGAAGTTTGAGTCTTCCCCAGAACCAGAGACAAACTGTACCTTAACACACCGAGATTTGCAAACCTTACTAGGGGGTTTGTTGCATTCCTTCCAAGCACACCATGCGATTTGACCATTAGGTAGTGCCAGTCGAGCCCAGCGTCGAATTTTTATACCCACATCTGCATCTGCATTCGCACCATCTTCTCGAACCATATAGGCTTGCACAGCTATGCCAACATGACCTGTGTGTACTTTAGCAACATGCTCTTGAGCTGTTAGCAGCTTGTAACCCCCTCCAAAGTCAACAGTGGCATATCTGGCCACTGGCTTTGGCTTGTCAAGCTCTGGGAGAATTGCCTTGAGAGCATTGAGCTGACAGCAGATGAGGCCACGCTCAGACAGATTGGCATAGGGGTTTGAAGGTTGGTGGATTTCCCCACCCATGTCACCAATAACACGCTCAATAGTCCAGGAGGAATGGAGGATAGGTGGACCAAGGCGTGGGACTTCGAGTCCCAAATGGAGCATGGCATGTATACATGGTTGAACAAAATGTATCCAGTTAGCCCTTCGTTGCACGTAGAGAGTCTCAAACCCCACATGAAACTTGTCCAGGTTTTTCTGAGCTGCGATTAACTGATCAGTTGGAATGTTGTGTTGATGCAAAACTCAGACAGCTGAGACAAGCTGGCAGAAGTTTTGCCAGTATTCCTTGGGCAGTATGCCATGAAGCAAAGCAGGACCGAGACCGTAAAGATATCCTGGCCATTCTTTTGCTTTATACCCACTATTTGCTTTCTCCGCAATATTCCGAGGTGAGTGGTTGTAAGAGCCAGGCATATATTGTCGTGCATGCACCACAGCTTTGCCATGATTGACCCAGACAGCTCCCTTAAGAATGGCCCATGGCCAATCAATCACTCGGTCTGTCTTCTCGCACTCGAACGTGCCACGCCAGAGGGGGATCATCAAATCGCCAATAGTCAAGGTGGGGGCATGCATTGAATCACCGGCCATTGCCCCAGTCATTGATAGTCGCCGCTGAAAAGGCAGACCTAGAAACAGTGGTGGCCCAGTGATACCTGTATCTCTGCGATGGTTCCTAAAGTTGGACACATTACGTGCCTGCAAAAATTATTTGAGTTTTATATTGTAATCTGCTCCGGATGCACCCTGAATTGCTTGAACCGGCACATCTGGGTGGTTGCAGTTTGCGACATCATAGTCATCCGGCTTAAGCAGAGCCGCATAGTAAAACCCCGTACCTGGATTGTGCCTTCCCTTGAGCCTGCAAAATAGACAGCATGGATATGCTCCATGGTGTCCAACCAGGTGCGTGAAGTGAACACTCCCTGGTCCATCTGCAGTGGTTATATAATAAAAAGGCCTTTAGGAAAACATAGTGTCGTTAAGCACGTTCCAGATGCGTAAGCCATCTGGATCTCTAGCCAGGGCAGATATATGATGGTATGATGGGAAAAAAAATGAATCCATGTCGCCTGGATTATTCAGCCCAGGAATCACAGCAGCTGGGAGCACGTGAGCCTTCTTATAGCGTATTTCCTCCCCTAAATCCATGAGTATCCATATCAAAATCCAACAGTCCATTTGTTTGTCACAATACAGCTGCACTCCATCCATTGATCCCATAAATATGGAGTCGGTTGGCAGGATGTCTCCACGCTCACAAGCATTGATATATTCAGAGCCATGGTACATCTCTCACTATGACTCAAGCCTCCCCCCATTCTCGCATAGCTGAGCTTGGATCTGTTCTGTGCATTGTGCACGATGCATCATTTGTTCAGCACTTTCTGGTGATCGCCAGAGGGCTTGAAGCTGGGGCCCAATGGGCATCGTGTAGAAGCGTTGCTTAGCTTTTTTCATTTGTCCGTTCATTCTTGTGAGTTCAAGCTCGTCATATCATGAGTCCCCACATTTTGGACAAGTTTCCAAGTTCCTGTAGGGTCCTGTGTAGGCTACACACATATTTGGGCACATATCATGGACAATTGCCTGGACACCGCTCCACTCGGCAATCTTGCATTTGAGCTGATCCAAAGAGAGCATTGGCGTCTCTGGGAAATAATCATTGTGATTCTGGAGAAAGTCACAATATGTATGATGAGACGACAAAATAGTTGCAACATATTGTTTCAACGGATACATCTCCACAGTGTCTTCGATATTTAATGCACACTCATGTGGTTGATGCAACCTTTACAATGCATCCCCCTTAATATCGCCGTTGTCAAGAGTTGCAGCTTCCAAGGCCCAAATGAATTCCATGGAAGTCCGCAGCTCTGGTACCACCAGGACAAAGCCATCATCCATAACCGAAAGTTCATATATGCGCTGCCAAAGTACTTCTCTGGGGCTTGGTGGACAGCTCCTGTCGCTATCACCCTCATGTTTGGAGCCTGGTGAATCTCCTTCGTGATCCCCCTGCGATCCACAGTTGCTGTCACTCACGTCCCCATCTGCAGATTCAGCTGATATATCGCTGCAAATATTTCCATCTGAGAAATGTCCCAACTATCAGCATACTCATGAAATCAACGACAATCAATGACACTCACCCTCATATCCTAGTTCATCACTGGCACCCATATATTCGTGTCCAAGATCCCATTCGTCAGCTTGGTCACCCTACAATGATGTTGTCAGAGGATGGTAGAGCGATCCATCCAACAAACTCACCAGCTGTTCTCTCCCGTCTGGCAAGCTTGCTTCACGATGTCCATTAGCTTGTTCGTCATCCTCCTCAGCTTCAGGTCCAGGGTCATGTTCACCATCTGCATGAATACCTGGGGTACACTGACATTTCTGACAGTGTACATCATCATACGCAGAGGAGGTCTCACTGTCCTTGCTGGAGGGCGATGACACCCTTTCCCTTCCTTCGTTCCTAGGAGCTCCAGCAGGGAAGAATTCGGGCATGATATTCTTGGGCACTCAATAAGCCGAATGCTTGTACCAGGTTGAGACAGCAACCTCCTTGTGTCCTTGAAAATACCTCTCACAAGTACAGATCTTGCGCTTGGTACTGTCAAGAGCCGCAGGCATCTGCAGCTACCGAGGTGAGTGTATCCAGTCACGGTTGCAGCGGGAAATGTTTGGCATACTATGTGTGACCGTATGTATAACGTTGAATGTGCATGGTTGCAAATATACGTTGCCAAGTTGTACTTGTCCAAATTGACGTGAAGTATGCGAAGTGTTTGTGTGAGTTGACACGCGTGCAGTGCGCAGATTGACAAGCGTCGACAAGTGTTTGTGCAAATTGACATGCAGGTTGCAAAGTGGTTGTGCAAATGTGTTGCAATCTGCGCAATTGCACATGTTTTCAGATTTTTGCAGATGAGATCTCGAGTTGCGCAGATGAAGCTATATTTATATATATCTACATATATGGCTGCAGCTCCGACCTGCTCTGCGCAGTGGGGGTTTTCACTGGGACTTAACCCTTGTATTAGTGCAAGAAAGAGGCTGCGACCGTGTGTTGACTCAAACATGTAGGTCCATAAGTGGTCGTGGGTGTGACGCTGTACCACATCAGCATCACAGCCTTTGCCGTGACAACCACACGATGGCACCCCACCTCAATTTGACAAAACACAGCCGCACAAGGACAGCAGCAGCAGCAAGAGCCCTGGTGAACCCCAGCTGGACTCTATCACCCCATGCGTGTCGCAGCGCCGCAACCACACATCCACAGCTGTACCCCACGTGACCTCACCCCTTCGTCCCCACACTCCTACATGCCCCCAAGTCCCAGGCTGTACTGACAGCCACCGCGCAGCCCCCATACACTCCCGGACGCACACGCGCACACCACCACCCCGTGTCGCTGTCTCGTGGATGCCCCATACCGCCTACACCACCTGGAGCCACACAGGGTTCCACACCACCATCCACAGCCCCAGTGGACCTTGGCAGGACCCCACCACCCATCGTTCGTGAGCCACACGCCAAGTACACCTGTAACCTCTCGCTTGCGCCGCCAACACCAACCACGACCCGCACGCAAGCAGTCTCGCGCATCGATGCTGAATTGGAGCAGAGGATAGAGGGAGACCACGAGAGAGAGGTGAGGGGAGCAGAAGGTCACAAAGTTATCGTGAGGACGCCGCTGCCACCCCCACATCAGGAAAACAAACCAGTTCGCTTAGCAAATAGCTACGTTAACTCCAGTATACTATTGCAGCTAGCGCTAGCTAGCATCGGCTACTTGCCATAGCTGACCTAGCCTTTGGTTGGTTTTCCTGATGCACACGTGCGCTCACGATGACGACGACGACGAAGAACAACTATAATGATGCCATTACGAACGCGCACATCATTCGTGGCACCTACAGCAGTGCCACCTCATTGCTGGCACGCACCTGCACCCGTTCACCATGTCTTGTCCCACTGACAGCAAGTGCTCGCCCACAGTGTACCCTATCCCTAGCCAAACGCCACACACCTACCCTCAGCAAACTCATCAACATCTCAACAACACCATCGTAATCTGCAAGCGCTTTGATCTGGGACAATTGTAAAACAATTGACATGCTGTCATTGTTTTACAAAGACTCGATTGACTAGTAGTCATTGAATTGTGGCATGGCTTAATGTTCCTTCTGCATGTTTTTTAGAGTATCTATGTAGTAAGAATCTATTCAACTTTGTGTACAGCTAATATGTCACTCAACTGACTATGGATTCTAAATCAGCAACAAGCCAAATAGTTGGTGTATGGCATTTGTTTGAGTATCAGTTCCCAAATTGGTTTCTTGAGGAGAGTAAGGTAGCGCAGATATGTTTATCTCTGTTACCTCATGCAACCCCATTTTTACATATACTCTACCCATATCTCACGCTCAGAGTGAATGTCAACACCTCAGCCTGCAATGCAAGAACATAGGTGAGTTGATGCATATATGCACTGGAGATGAGTGCTGACCATCGCTGCTTCAGTTTGGTTGTTGTTCTTGCTCACAAACAAGCTATGCTCAAGATCTGTCATGAAGATGACTAGAAGCATGATTGGGATCTTGAGGAAGAAAGCACTGTCCTCTAAGTGCTTCCTGCCATGCAGGGAAGCCTGTTTGGGTTTTGTTTATTTTTTGGATAATTGGGGATTTAACACTTTTATAAGTGCAGCTAGCTGGATGTTGCTCATGATTTCTTCCAAAGGTAATTGTGCAAGATGGTATCAATTATATCCATAATTACAGTATTATATTTAACTTGTAAGGAGAGGATTCACATTCTAAGACAGCTGATATTATACTCACATGATGTTAACAATTCAAAGATAATCATTTTGGTGACTCATACTGGTCCAGGCTGTGGCATTATGTGCATCTGTTGATATATAACATATAGTAAGTTCATCTTTGAGATACATTGCAAATACTTACCATTCAATCCATACAAACAGACCTAAGCTTATTTCGTACCTCTATCTCAGTCTCATCATTGATGCATGTTCACCAAAAATTGTATGTATGTCTAATCTCTTCTGAAATAACTTCCACTCCTCAGCTCAGCCCAGGCGCTAGTTGGTGCTCTGTATCACAAGTCAATGGTACATTCTTTATTGATCCAATTGGTGTACTGTCTGCATATTCTCATTACAGGAGTTGGTGTGCTTCTAGCTGTGTATGCAAGTTGGTCCAATAGTTGCTCATAGACTTTGCTGTACAACTTGGTGTCTGCTACTGTGGTAATAATACAACACTATGAGCTCATAAGTGATACAGATGAGCACATTAGGACTTCTAAATGCCAACTGTGCTACATGTATAATTAAATAAACATGCAGAGAGCATGACAGGGGTGTGAATGGAACTAAAGAAGATCTCATGGCACTACAAGATCTTTGAACGGATCCTTGGATGTAATGAACCGATTGACTTCCTGATAAGGACATCAGCTTTTTTGCCATGTGGAGTAGCTGAGAGTTAACAAAAATTTAGCCGAAAGTGAATCTGTGGGACAACAAGACAAGCCATGAGACACAATTTTCTATTCGTGTGAAAAATGAGCCACCTCCTAGGAAAATGGGAAATTTTTGAAATTTTGGTGTACTGGTGCATACGAACGATTATAAACTCCGCTAATGCTACGTTATAGGGAATTGTAACAATGGTGGAATATCTTGGATACATACTCTCTCCGGAAGGACTTTCAATGGCAGATGATAAAATCAAAGTAATTCAAGAATGGCCTGAACCCCCAAAAGTAAAAGATATCCAATCCTTCCTAGGCTTTGCAAACTTTTACCGACGCTTCATTCATAATTACTCTGACATTGCAATTCCGCTTACCTGACTCACTCAGAAAACCATAAAGTGGAACTTCTCTGATGAGTGTCGTAAATTGTTCGAAACACTTAAGAAAGCCTTCACCACAGCACTGATCCTTATGCACTGAATTCCCGACTGTCAACTCATTGTGGAAACCAATGCTTCGGACTATGCCCTCGCGGCAATCCTCTCTATCATTTCTCCGGAAGATGGCAAAATTCACCCTGTAGCTTTTCATTCCAGAACTTTCACCGCCCTGGAATTAATCTACGACATTTACGACAAAGAATTACTCGCTATTTTCGAAGCTTTCAAGATTTGGCGACACTACCTCAAAGGTTCTGGTTCCACCATCGACGTTGTAACCGACCACAAGAACCTCAAATATTTTGCAACCACCAAGCTTTTAACCCGACGACAAGTACAATGGTTGGAATACCTATCTCCGTTCACCCTCATTATCCAATTCTGACCTGGGAAACTTGGAACAAAACCCGATTCTTTAACTAGACGATGGGACATCTATCCTAAAGAGGGGAGTAGCGACTATGCCAGCGTTAACCTGCACAATTTCCACCTGTTTTCCACTAACGAACAGCTGTCATCATCCCTCCAAACCACATCCCTTAATGTCACAATTCTCCACGCAGTTACCATCATGGACTTTGAGAAACTCCATAAAGAAATCTGACAATCCATCTCCTCTGATCCCGCAATTTCCGACTATCCCGCAAATCCTCCAATACCCTGATGGTCAGTTGATCCTCAAGGACTCCTCCGACTCGACAACCGAATCTATGTGAATGACATTAACGACCTCCGACCCCGTGTTTTACAATATCTGCATGACCACCAGATCTCCGGACATTTCAGACAAAACAAGACTCTCAGCAACAACCGACGTGAATATATGTGGCCGAAACTCCGAGACTTCATTATCTCTTATGTCAAATCCTGTACAACATGTATGTGATCAAAATCCCAACGACACCAGCCTCATGGATTCCTTAAGCATTTACCACTTCCGCCAAGACTGTGGAATTCCATATCCTTGGATTTCATTGAGCCGCTTCCGCTTTCGTCAGGTTTTGACAGCATCCTCGTTATCATTGACAGACTCACGAAACAAGCGATATTCATTCCAACTGTCATGACATCACGACAATCACTTCTCCGATGCTCACTCAGCTTTTCGTTCTCCACGTCTTCTCCAAGCATGGTGTTCCGACTCACATCACCTCCGATCGAGGTTCCGAATTTGTGTCTTCCTTTTTCCACACACTCGGAAAGGCGCTAGACATGAATCTCCACTTCACCTCTGGATATCACCCCGAAGGCGATGGACAAACCAAACGAACAAATCAGACTCTTGAGTAATACCTTCACATTTATTGTAACTATCAACAAGACAATTGGGCTGAACTTCTTCCTATTGCAGAATTTGCCTATAACAATGCTCCGAAAGCGACAACAGGAGTCTCCCCGTTCTTTGCTAACAAAGGTTACAATCACAACATTTCCGTCCATCCCGAACATGATCTTGTTTCATCCTGTGTGAAAGATTTTGCAATCGACTTAGACAAACTCCACCAGGAACTCCAAAAGAGAATTTCCGATGTGCACTCCCAATATGAGGAACCTGCAAACAAGAAACATTCTCCAGCTCTGGACTTCAAAGTAGGTGACACAGTCTTCGTTAAAGCTGAATTTTTCCGCACAACCTGACCTTCAAAGAAGCTCGCCAAAAAATACCCCAGACCCTTTGATATCATTGCACCTGCAGGCACCAGTAATAGAGCCTTTATTCTCCAACTACCTGACAGTATGTGCGCTGTTCATCCATCTTTCCATATCTCCATGCTAGAACCCATGACTCTGAACGCAATCCTGAACCGAATACAGCCTCCACCCCCACCAGTTATTATCAAAGGTGAACCTGAATATGAAATCGACAAAATTCTGGATTCCAAGATAGACAACTGCCAATGTTGCAAGATACAATACTTGGTACACTGGACGGGTTATCAAGGCACCAATGAAGAAACCTCATGGATTCCCGCTACAGAATTAGGCAACACTTCAGAGATCGTTGAAGACTTTCATCGCAAATATCCTGACAAACCCAGTCCGACTCTTCCTAAACTTTCCTTTCTTTGATTGTTTCCTACATTTTATGTTCAAGTCCCTAATTACATTTCCCTCTGTTCCCAGAAATTCTGCTCCATGTTTCCACTCAAATCCCAATTCAATTTTCCGACTCCATGTCCCATATTTCATCCCCTTCCATTTCCTCCATCCTCACTTCCAATTTCTGCTCCTGGTGCTGAACCATCCTTTGTACCCATGTGGTGAGAATCTGTGTCTCCTTGGAATGAGTTTGCATGGAACTTGTGTGACAATCAACAGACTTCCGCAACTCTCAGATTTCCTTCACCAGCAGCTCCGTGGTTCCTTCCTCACCCATATCCACACCTTTCATGACTTCTTCCGCAAATCCCAACATTCCCGGTCGACAGCTCATCCTCCCATCCTTTGTGCATTCATCGCATGTCGCATTCGCTTCCTCCCCTATTGGTGAACAAAAAATATCCCAAACCCAACATCCCGCACAACAATACTGTTCGTCTCCGACCCAGTTAATTGCAGATTTGTGAACCCTCCTATGGGCAATGGTTCTATCCACCACATTGCTTTTCCTGCCCCAGAATTTCTGCTCCGATTTCTGGTTGGCCTTCCTCTCCTCCTTTTCCACTTTATTCTGCTCCAACCTTCTCTGCTCCAATTTCTTCGCCGCTTCTTTTTGCAACTCCGAAATCTTGCAAATCTGTGCCTCTAAATTGGTCCCTGACTCCAAATCAACTTTGGAAATCAGGTCCTCAAGTGAGATAATCAGCAACATCGACATTTTAGCTCAGAAGAGGGTAGGGATAAGGAAATCAGGGAACTGATAAGTCAAGCCCCATCCATCACTCTTATATATCACATTAAGGGTTTCGCTTAATAACCAAACCAAACCTCCCATGCTGATCTTAGGCCTCAAGAGCTCAGCCTTAAAGAGGAGATACTGTTAGAACCCAGATTAATTCCCAGCTTTTCTGCTTTTCTCTGATATATTCCGATTCGTATTTCCGACTTCCTCCACCTGTTTTTTGCTTATCTCCATCCCATCCATATTTAGTCATTTTCATCAAAGATCTACATCTTCGGTCCTATGTCCATAATTACTTTCTACCCTGATCCCGTTTTTGCTCTGTTTCGGATTTCCGTGTTCATATCTTTCCGGTTCAGATCGTATCAATTCATTATATACGACTCCTCCATGTACTCGTTAATCAGTTTGAATATTGACCCACCTTGACTCGATAACTTCTCACTTCCGTCTCTAAGTCTTATCAGACTCTCCGATCTTGTCCAACTCCTCCAACATTCCAACCTTCCGAAATACCAGGACACGAAGGATCCAAGAGGGCGCAACCTATAAGTTGAAGCCAATGTCTGTACATCTTGATTTCAAAGAGAAGAGAAGCTCAGGCTCATTGTGAAGATCAACACCACAATTAGCCATTTGAGCGATGACGCACTGTGGTGGCCTGTGAATTCCAATGAAGGTCTTGACCAAGTTTTGCGAGAAGGGCTCACCAAAATTCTGAGTGTAGTGGACGGACTCTCACATTTGCAGCAGGACGTGCTACTTAATAGGCCAGATTATGCTACACAGGACCGTTGACGCACAGAATCAATACATACTTTGTTGCGGAATTACTGCACTGTCTCCCGTGAATTAAATCAACATTAATCTTACTACACTACATACAAATTTCTCTTCTACGGACAAATATCACGCTCACGTCCCTCAGTTTGCTCGGCCATCATAATTAACTGATCCGTTCCGACCGGCTTTCACTCGGGGTGGGGAAATAAGGTCACCCTGGCCGATTCCCCAACACACGGGTATTTCACGCCGCTGGCGCGGCTGAGTTTGGCTCCGCGCGCGCGGGGGCAAACTGATGTAAATCCAGCGAAGTAAGGGAGGGAGTCCTGAGTCCGGTCGGCTGACCGGTGAGAGGTCAGTATCAATAGTGAACACTCTGCTCACACGACCAGGGACCTAGGTTTATTATTAGCTTATTGGCATTCATGCAAAGGCACCACGACAAAATACCTAGTCTTATTGATCCATATTGGCAGTCTTGAAATGTCAGCAGACCAGGAAATCTCCCAAGGTTTCCGTTTGCGAAGCCGAGACATATCTTTAGGTGCTTTTGGATGGGAGTTGGTTTTGTGAGTGCTCGTACGACTCTTTCTTAAAAGCCTGACCTTTGAGCTCTCCGCCTCGTCTTTCAGACCACATCGACACGACAGGTGATGATGCGTTTCAAATTGACCCCATATTGGGTCTTGCTGCTTCTCAGTTTGGTTCTTTCATCAGTCGCTAATTCTGGAGTCTCTTCGATGGTGTTCAATGCATCTGTCGACTTACTGGACGCCAACCGTAAGCTTACAAGTTTGAAGTCAATGTTAGTGCATCTTACTAATCCCTACGTGTTCTTCTCAGATATCTTGCATTTTCTCGATGTCATCGACGCGTTTGGTCACGCTTCTGTCAGAGATCCAGATAATTCGAGCCAATTCATCATGTAGATGTCAATGAATGCCTTCTATAGTCTACTCCAGCCTCACACCTTCAACAGGTCTTTCAGCGTCGCTCCCGCGCTCAGTACATCTCACTCTCTCGTCACGTATGAATCACTGTTCTAGTGAATTCTAAGCTTCTTGCTGATCCGGTACAGCACAGCTACGAGATTGACAACGCTACGGCGGTCAGCTTGACGTTCAACACGTCGATAACCGGAAACAACGTGCCTGCAGGATTCTCTGAACGTTTTATCCATTCAGAGGTGCGAATGCTCCTAAACCATTATTTCTTCTTCAACATTAATTATCCCTCTCTGAAGATATACAGAAAGTTTCCTGATGTAGCGTCTGTAGTACATGCTCATACCCCATCCGTCATACCATTTGGCATTTCCCACGTCCCGCTAGTTGCGCAGACCAACTCTGCAGGATCTCTTGGCTCCCTCGGCACCCCGATATTCGACACAGCCACGCTCCCACCATCGATCCTTCCCAACAACCAACCACACGACCTCCTCGTGCGGAACTCCGTACTCGGCCATGCCTTGGCCAGCGAATTCATAACGAGCTCGAGCGTAGTCCTTATGCGCGGACACGGGATGGCTGTGCGGTCAGAAATCAATGCGCGGGATGTCGTGCTGAGGGCGGTGTTCACGATGCAGGATGCAACGGCGCAGCTGCAGGCGAAGATGCTGGGGGGACATGTCACTCCATTGAGTGCGAGAGAGTCTCAGGATTCTACTGTGACGTTTGATGGGTTGTAAGTAGACGCCCCGCATAGTTTTTCTGCCGCTGAAGGATGATTGTGTTCAGGATTCAACGTGCGTGGGACCTGTGGACAAAGCAGGTTGACCTAGTGGGGTTGTATACGAATGATCTTCGACCCTCGTGATGTGGCTGTTATGTACTGCAGGGGTGCGTAGGTGAAAAGGAAGCTGTCTTGTGATGAGGTTCTTTCATACGATCTCGATTGACACTGCCAATCATGATATTGAAAGAACTGGTTCATATCCGTCATTCACACCATCTTCCTTGAAAATGGCAGTACAGAACAGGAAAACCCATCGGACTGTTTGGATGTCGTACTCGCCTCGATTGACAATGACTTTCTGTCGTCTTCACTCGTTTCACATTGGCGTACCCTGTTCTTCCATACCTCTGAAAACATACAAATGAGTGGCCCTCGCATGCTCGTCCACCCCACATGCTGTCTTTGACCACTTGTCAACAAAATTAGAGTGATAACCCCCCTTTTTTTTAAAAAAAAAACAAAGAAAAAAGCTAGGTTGCTGCGCTTGTGCCGGATTCCTCGCCACTCTGTTGAATTATGCCGCATGGCGTCCCACTTCCGACATCGCAGCAACAATTTCTCGAATTGCACCCCGCTGTTTCGGGCAAAAATATATACCTGACCACTTGGGGAACAGCAGCGGATGAGTTGCGCAGTCGCAGGGGGTGGTGAAGATGAATCCTATGCAACGCGATCGTTTCCGGATCTCAATGACAAGCAGAACATCACCAGCTCCGACTTTCAATCACCTTTCACATCGGCGTCCGGTAGTCATCATAGGCATGGTGCAGAACCCCTGCGCAGACAGCCGGTGCCGAGAGTTTCCCGGTATTAAGAGAAAATCATTTGCATGGTGCTCGTATGAATACATTCGACGACAAGAATAAAATGGGTCTCCGCCTCTCAACACCGTGCAGAGAGTCCCCGACTCCGACTTTAGGAGGAGAGGGTTCTGTCGAGCTCGAAAGTCGCGGATACTCCTGTGCCTGCACCGATTATTCTTGAACCAATGGCAATGTTAGGATTTTAAAATGGATTATTATAAGTGTCTCATGTGATTGTCATTTATGATTTATGCGTGCTTACGATGCAATGATCGTGTCTCATTCTCGGATCAGTGTCTCATATGTGTTTGTCTTTTTATGTGTTTGATATAGAACTATTTACAGCCTTTCCCGAAAACCTTGACGTGCGTCGCTTTTTCATACTTTTTTTTGGTGCACCTGTAGGGCAGCGCCGTGCTGCAAATCGTAACGATGCCATTCCGTCACATAAGTAGCGACCTAAAACAACGATCACTGTGGCTCCTGGCCCATGGCTACACTCTTGAGGATACGTGCCAAATCCTTGGTGTGTCTCGGAGTAGTGTGGACCAGTCAGGTGACAACTACGAAGAGTACGGCCATGTCATGCCACCATCGAATCCGAATCAAGGGAGGCCGCACCTGCTCGGTGGGGAGAGACTTCACACATTGGTAGAACTCATTGAATGGTCTCAGGAAATGTATTTAGATGAGCTGCAAGACTGGCTTGCACTAGAACATGACATTCTGGTTGCAATAACTACACTGGATCGCAACATTCGGGAAGCAGGCCTGACCTACAAGTTACTGCGACAGGCAGCAGGGGAGAGGGACAAAGGGGCTAGAGTGGCATGGAGAGCTGACATGCGGGCCAATTTCATTGCTGGTATGTTGGTCTGCGTGGATGAGTCAAGCAAGGATGAGCGGACTATCTACCGTCACTAGGGCCATTCGGTGCGAGGCAAACGATCTGTGATCAAAGCCCCGTCTGTGAGGGGAGAACATTACCTGGTTCTGCCCTGAGGACCTGCAGCGCAGACTCTGCTTCCGTCTCTGAGCTGCTGATGCTCAACACCGCTGATGGCTTCGGGCGAGCGGGGATGCACAAACAAAGACGAATTGGTTCTGCAGTGGCCTCGGTGAGTATATGAGATCACCAAATGAGTGAATCCTTGAATCTCACGCAACATTGAACGCCCCGCAGCCTCCAGTGAATCTTTGCTACTGTGTCCTACGTCTGCCGGCTCTGACACTGGCTGGACAGCTTCATAAGGAGGAGGAGGTTCAGCTCCATTCATAGTCGCCTGTGGATGTTTAGTATATCTTGTAGCAACTTGATAAAAAGTGACCGTGTTTTGCTCACTGGCGCCTGCCCTACAGGCAGTGCACCAAAGAAAAAGTAAAAAAAAGCAATGCACGTCAAGGTTTTCGGGAAAGGCTGTAAAAATTCATTGGTTTTCCTTTTCCTTTTCGCTCTTGTACGATCCTCTCACCCAACAAACGTCGTCCTCTCATTCCATGTACGTTCTTGACATTTATTAAGTGTTTCCTTGTTCACTTACTCCCCCCCCCCTCCTTTCTGCATCTCTTATGTTTGCGTCGCATCGTTTTATAAACAGTCTACGGTCCGTTCATGCATCTACGGGTTTGTCATTGGCCTCGTGTCTTGGATGAGACGGATGTTCCTCCTGACAGCGAACATTTTGTATACAATTACCCCAAATGTTACTACAGGATCTCCGAATCGATAAAACGGGCATATCTATCAGTTCACAACCTACCACGCATGCTTTTACACCTACTGACGATATTGACACCACACCTACTGCATCGACATCTACGATATCGGGGCCTTTGACTTCCACACCTTATTCCAAAATAACAGCCTCTCCGAGCATGAGTAAGAAGCGGCCTGCAAATAATATGGAAAAGACAGGCAACATACCAAAAAATCCTCGTATTGGTAAAGACAAGAATGCTTGAATTTTCTGTGACCTTGTATATTGACTGCCGGATTCAACTCCGTATACAATGTAAAATACTCAACTAATGTAACAACTGGGCCTTATTTGTAAACTTCTTGTCCGTTTTTGGCTTCATAATAACGATTATTAAGGAGTCAGGGATTGGCGCTAACTAGTGCCGCTACGGGATACTAGTAATTTGCATTTCCATATTTCTGCTTCAGGTCTCTTGCCCAACAGTCATCAAGCATCCCCGAAGTCTTACATCAATAAACACACTGTATACATGTACATTGGCGCACCCCTGAAATCAAGAGCACAACAAACTTGAAAGACAATATGATTGCGAAGATCCAGGTCGCTCAGTGATTGCTATCGCATAGGACAGGCGTTCGTGCGCTTGTTCCTTGGCATGGTGTTTCGCTCTTTGGTTATCAATAAGGTCCAGACTCATTCATAATTAAAACATTGTGACATATCTGACTCTGAGAGAAATGCGCACCTCCTGGTCTCATTGACACCATCGATGAAGGCGCTAGCAAAGCCAGTGACGATCTCCTTTGCTTTTCTGTCACAGCACCCCAAATAAGTGTGAAGCTATTCACGCAAAGCACATCAGCAAAACCCAAAAAATATGCTTTCCAATTGCACAGGCTTGCGGGGCTGGTCAGGCCTCACAAAGTTGCCAACCGCTGATATAGCCTTATAGTAGAATAAATGCAACATGCCAGCCTGGCATGTCATTGTCACCTTGTGGAGGTGCGCTAGTGCCTGAGCAGGCCCGTGCTGAGTTGTCGCTATCTTACAGCATATCCAGCAGATCGTCATATACTTGGTCAGATATGTAAAAGCCCTGGTCACAGAGTGCCATATCTGCAGCAGCTTGGCCGCAGTTGTCTGGGTGCTGCAAGGGCGCAGGCAGATTGACAACATCCTTGTCAGGGACTGCAGTCTATAGGACAGGGTGGGCTAATATCGGAAGAGATCTGAGGGACTAGGACAATCACATGGTAGTGCCATCTTGCGCAAGGATAGTACATATGAACGGAGAGCGGCAGAGAGCATGTACATAACCAATGATGTATTCATGCCGATCCATACCCATTATCACTGAGGGCAACCTCATCTTCAGATTCCTCCGAGGATTCTTCCTCAGTTGTCTCTGTTCCATCAGTGTGCTCATCTCCATCATCACCCCCGGTAGGCTCCAAGTCTTTGAACCCAAGGGTGGCGTGCTCATCGTCGCGATCGGAGTCCTGGTCGTGCACATGGGGCTTGCCATCTGGTCCTTCCACACTCTCCATCGGGTCGTTGGCTGATCCTTGGGGGCTGAAATGAATGGAATGGCCAATGCCTCCACCGTTAAATCGCATGGCCATGTCAGGGTCAACAAACCTGGTGGGGGTTAATGTTTCCTGGAAAGGTAAATCTGAGCAAGGAATTACTTACCGATTGACATAGTAATGTGTCCAGTCATTGTTTTCGCCTTCAGGACAAGCCACGGGAGGCCCAAGGAGTTCATTGGTGCAACCGTGAGCAAAGGGGGGTATGAGATGACAGGCCCACACGACATTTGCGGGATCCAGAAACCCAAATGGTTCGGTGTCGTCGGACTCTGTGACAAAGCCAATGCAATCATAACGATGAGGGTGGATTGGCTGTCTCTGGGTGTCTGAGCGTCCAAACCAGCGTACCCAGAGGAATGGGATTGATTCCCATTCATGCACGTGCTTCGAAGTGCACTGGACATTGATGTGGAATATACTGATGATGTGTGCATACCAGACGGGATGGTAGCCAGTGTGGGCAGGAGTGTCACGGGCATGCACTAGAATGTCGCAATGCGATGTTCGTGGGTTTAATGAATCTTGGCTCCGTCGAACATTGTAGGTGGTGAAATTCAGACGGCAGGTTTGATGACAGTAAAGGCGGTGACAAGCATGATACTCGACAGCGCCTACTACACTACAAAAGACACTCACTGCACACGCGCCTATCATCATCAGCTTTCGCCAGACCATCATCTGCTGTGCTACCTCCAGTCCTCGTAGGGACCCTCCAGATTTTGCTCTTCCTCAACATCCTCCACATCCGACCCTCTGTAGAAGGTACTAAACTAGTAGCAGTAGACCTAGTTTTCCCTCCCCTCTTTACAGCATTCCTCATTGGAATCCTTATTACAAGAGAAACAGACGACTACGACTACCTCATCCTCTGACCCTCTGTAGTCCTTCTCCCCTATATCAACGGACTCTCCCCTGACGGCCTCATCTACTGCACAGAACTCGAAACCCTCGTTCGAATCCCGCTCCTCCTCCTATTTGAGGTAGCTTAGAACAGAAGAAGGATAGCGAAAAAGAGAGCAGTGCACCAGCACTCTGTCCTAACCATATGACACGTATCTGGAACGGTGACAGCGAGAGACTCATCAGACTCAGTCGACGTATATAAAGACCTCCTCGGTACTAATCTAACCACCAACGTCCTGCTAGGCTTAAAAAGGACTCAACTTCTCGATTAAGAGCTAACTACCGTCTATTTTACCAAAGACTCGGTAATACTTCCTACAGACTTGGTAGACCGGTACACTACGCTGGACTTAGTAAAGCTCGTTAACACAATCGTCGTTAGTAGCACAGTCGAACTACCGTAGCAGCTCAAGGTACAGGAAAAAGAGGTGTCTTTATCGTAAGTTTACTCGATCTTAATCGAACAACCCTAACTGAGCTCCTCCTACATAACCACGCTCCCGCTCTAAGTGAACTCGCAACCCTCCCGAAGCCTTCTTATAACTGGTATTACCCGCGGAAACACTGTTAAGCTTTTATCTCTCTCATCATCAACCCCAGCGACTACAAGTACGCTCGTTCGAACAGCTACTCTAGACGTTGAAGTAGTCAAAGTAAGACCCTACTCGGTAACCCAAATCTTCAGCTTCTACTACCTCATATTCAGTTTCATCCTTCCCCTCTTCGTCCTCTTCGAAAGAACCTGAACCTCCAACAGAAGAAGAAGAAAAAGAAGAACAACAGTAGTCTTAGTGACAGCAGTAACAGACTACTTGGTGAAAGAAGAACAGTAGACGAAGACTTTGTTCTGACAGACTCAGTCTAAGTAGTAGTATCTTAAATGGTTCCAGCTTTTGCACAAGACGTCGAAACTGATGTTACAGTTAAAACTTCCCTTGGCTAGACAGCTCACGTCGTAAAAGGACCTCGTAAGACAGAAGTTCAAAAAGGGCTTAACTGAAACCTTATGGTGTGGTCTTCATAGAAAGTATCCGTGACAGTGACTAGAACCTCGTCAACTCATCGGTCGGACGTTACGCTCACTTGAAAGAAACTATCGCTACCTTCAGTATCTCTAAAGCTTCCTGGGACACTGTTATGAACCATCATTTCAAGAGATCTAGAAAGAGAAACTTCGCAAAACTACAGGCCAGTACTAGTATATCTTGAGATTCGAAGCGTAGTTTACGCCAGGTCAAGAAGACTACCTTAAGCCAATTCGGAAGCTATTGAACAGCTTGGCTAGCAAACTGTATCTCTCCTTCAGCAAGTTTCGCCAGAAGTAAACAATTTGGTATACGTAGCCTTTCAAGACGTTTGCAAAACTCCTTTAACCGCTGAAGTAGCATAACCGGACTTTTAGAGAACCCACGTAAGGCTCTCGTTCCCCCTCCCTTCAGTTTAAACCTCACTTAACTAACTCTGTACTGCTATCTACTCGAACCACTTACCCTCGACTGTCCACATAACTCGAGACAACCTCAGTTCTTCAGCCTAAGTTCCCCTATATCCTACCCTACCAGTTATTCCCTCAGTTAATCGTCGCCTAACAACTGTCCTTAACTTCAGGTCTCTGCACGAACTAACCCTATGGTCGATCCTAGCAACTATACTTCAAATCTACTCCTATTGTCGGTTTACACTGGACCACCTCCACATAACTGATCGGCTGGCCCCTGCTCGCTTTGCTCAGAAACCTGGTTTCTCCCTCAGTTCCTAGTCCGGTTTCTTCCTTCCTCTACCTAGACTACCTCCACTCACGACTTATGGCCACCTAACATGAAACTAATCTCATGACCTGTTTGTCGCTGTTTACTTCTAACTAACTGTCCGTGATCCTTGCTAGCGGCTACCTACTGCAGTTTTCCTAGGCCATGTTTAGTCCGATTACTCTAGGACCTTTAACCGTCAACTACTTCCCGCGACAGTCTACTGCCGCCTCTGGTCTACACCAGCCTTCATCAGCCTCCACCATCCTCAGCCTAACCCTTACTTACCCTTATGTTTGCCTCCGGTCTACTCGCAGTTTTCTATTCATGCGTGAATTACTTCCGGTTTTATCTTCCATACTCACGGTTCGCGGAACCTCCATATTTACTCCGCTCCGTTTCTCCAGGATTCTACCGTTACCCTTCAGGCCTACACCTTATCCTAGACGTCCTTTTCGAAACTAGGCCACACCCCATGGTTAACTCTACCGACAGTTGACATAACCGACAGCGCTTCACATCAATTGAACGTTAAGCTGAAGGACAATACATGCTTTATCTGTCCACAGCAGCCTTATCGATCCATACTGTCTATATTTACCGTTATTGACAGCCTCTCTCACGGCCTACTTTGTCCTTCCCTATTCCGGAATAACTCTTCTACTATCTACTCCTTGCATACACTACTTGCTAGTTACCCGCTCTGGCTTGACTCAAGACCTTCCTGAACTACCTTCCTACACACAGCTTTACCCTTATTCCTAACGACTCTACTATCTGTTACCTGACCCGGAGAGACCCCGTCGGTGTTTACAGTCAAATGAAAGCCTTTACTTAGGTTTTCTGTCACCCATCGCCACAACAGCAACGTGCCGATGAATGTGACCACAAGCCGAGTCACGCGAAACGATAGTCGTCGTTGTTTCCATCTTGTTTCTGCTTCTACTCCTGCATCGTCACTGCTTCTACTACTGCATTATGCGACTGTATTCGCATCTACTCTATGTTGTCGTTTACAGTGCACTAACTGTTTCGACCGGAACTGTATCTGCATCATCATCATCATCTGAATCTTCTGAATCTGAACTCTGAATCTGCTCACTTAGGTTGACTTTCTCCACTTAACCCCATGTGATTCCGCTTTGTCCGGAATATATGTACTCGTCTTGTTGTTTGCTACGCTCATACGGTATGTTGTTACAGCAGCTGTCGTCTGTCCTCTTTACTGATTACCGCTCTCCGTCTTTTGGTTTTATCCTTCTACCAAACATTCCTTTACCTTTTTACTCAGTCCACCAGCTTCTTTACTGATCTTTACACCGTCTTTAAACTTTATCTTCGGTCTTTATCTTATCTTCACTCAGTGTCTGTTATCTGGTACACCTTGTTAACCTTTATCTTCATGTCGGTTCTTCGCTCACTCAGTCCACTACTTTTACTCAGTATCGGCAGGTTATCCTAAGGTCAACGAACAGTTTATAGAGGCTTCTACTCATTCACTCAGTACACTGAACTACTGTTGAGTCTTTGTACACTTGGTTAGTGCTATGAACCTATACTTAAAGGAGGTCTCTCCCTTGCTTCTGCTCGGGAAGAACTGCTTCAGGAATCCGTGTATTGGCATCGTTTAGAGACAAGGACCAGGTACGAGAAACTACATGGTCAATAAGGACTCCTGCTATGCTACGGTTGGTAAGTGACCAAGCTTCAAACCCAGTTTTGGCTACTGCATCTTCCCTCGTACCTTCCAAACTAGCTTATGGGTATACGTTAGCACTTACACTATTCCTCCTATACTCCCCTTATAAGCCATACCCGGAAGTCCTCTAAGCTGTATATCCCCTATCATGGCTGCTACACGCTGAACACCTCCTCCTGACCTGTTTACTTGTAGTTCCCCTCTTGCAGCTGACCCTTCAAGCTACGCACCAGGTTGCACATACAGACCGAACCGCCAGTAGACTTTGCTTAGTACCCTGTACCACCACCGTTACGACCTACCGTATAACTTTTATCTTAACTACTTTTTATCTTACTCACACCTCTACTACACAGACCA
>MU134363.1:281327-331017 GCA_015039355.1 Ramaria rubella | reverse complement strand
TCTATTGTTTTAAATACTAACTACCGTTCTTTTTACACCACTTATAGATAGTATAATAGACCTAAAGGTAAAAACTTTTAGGGGTCATTTAATCTCAGAAAGTGCAATCTTTAGACCAGTTTTGAAGTGTAAATAAAGTCTAAGAGACCCTTTTTACCACTGATTTGGAACCAAAAAGAAACCAAAAAGACAACCTTTTCCACACTTTCTAGGTTGTAAAACTGGTATATAAACCTGATTTTTTTCTTCAAATCCTTCACTATAGAACCAACAAAAACAGGGATTTTTAGTGTTGAAAGGAGGAGAAAATAGTTTTTATAAAGAAACCCTTTTACACAGAAAAAAGTGTGAAAAAATGGAGTTTTTTAAGTTTATTGAATGGACTTGAAATATCCCGTCTTTTCCAGAATTTTTCGAACCAAACGTAGTGAAAAAAAATATTCTTTTTCCCCCTTTACTTTACGTCTGAAAAACTAGGTAAAAAGGTCGCTCGGTACGCCGTTCAGCACTCTTCGTTCGGCGCGTCGTTCGTTCGTCGTTCGTTCGTCGGTTCGTTCGTCGGTTCGTCCGACGCGACAACAGCCAAATGAAAACCTTTACTTAGGTTTTCTGTCACCCATCGCCACAACAGCAACGTGCCGATGAATGTGACCACAAGCCGAGTCACGCGAAACGATAGTCGTCGTTGTTTCCATCTTGTTTCTGCTTCTACTCCTGCATCGTCACTGCTTCTACTACTGCATTATGCGACTGCATTCGCATCTACTCTATGTTGTCGTTTACAGTGCACTAACTGTTTCGACCGGAACTGTATCTGCATCATCATCATCATCTGAATCTTCTGAATCTGAACTCTGAATCTGCTCACTTAGGTTGACTTTCTCCACTTAACCCCATGTGATTCCGCTTTGTCCGGAATATATGTACTCGTCTTGTTGTTTGCTACGCTCATACGGTATGTTGTTACAGCAGCTGTCGTCTGTCCTCTTTACTGATTACCGCTCTCCGTCTTTTGGTTTTATCCTTCTACCAAACATTCCTTTACCTTTTTACTCAGTCCACCAGCTTCTTTACTGATCTTTACACCGTCGTTTTAAACTTTATCTTCGGTCTTTATCTTATCTTCACTCAGTGTCTGTTATCTGGTACACCTTGTTAACCTTTATCTTCATGTCGGTTCTTCGCTCACTCAGTCCACTACTTTTACTCAGTATCGGCAGGTTATCCTAAGGTCAACGAACAGTTTATAGAGGCTTCTACTCATTCACTCAGTACACTGAACTACTGTTGAGTCTTTGTACACTTGGTTAGTGCTATGAACCTATGGAGGCTCCCTTGCTTCTGCTCGGGAAGAACTGCTTCAGGAATCCGTGTATTGGCATCGTTTAGAGACAAGGACCAGGTACGAGAAACTACATGGTCAATAAGGACTCCTGCTATGCTACGGTTGGTAAGTGACCAAGCTTCAAACCCAGTTTTGGCTACTGCATCTTCCCTCGTACCTTCCAAACTAGCTTATGGGTATACGTTAGCACTTACACTATTCCTCCTATACTCCCCTTATAAGCCATACCCGGAAGTCCTCTAAGCTGTATATCCCCTATCATGGCTGCTACACGCTGAACACCTCCTCCTGACCTGTTTACTTGTAGTTCCCCTCTTGCAGCTGACCCTTCAAGCTACGCACCAGGTTGCACATACAGACCGAACCCGCCAGTAGACTTTGCTTAGTACCCTGTACCACCACCTTTACGACCTACCGTATAACTTTTATCTTAACTACTTTTTATCTTACTCACACCTCTACTACACAGACCACCTGACCTTTATTTGTGTCAAGAATTTGAGAAAAATACTGTAAGGAGAAATCATTTTTCTCACATTTTTCAAACATAAAATTCCTCTGTGCCCCCAGTGTGGAGTGTTACATGGATGATGGCACTGACAATGCAGTTCCATAGACAGCCTTCATTGTGAGGACTTAGATAATCCTGGGTGGTGAAATGAGTGGTGAATTACAAAGTGCGACTCACAACAGTCAAACGTGTGCTTGTGTGCCGGCAGCAGTCTCAGCCTGAGGTTGGTGGATTGTATTTCTTCTTCTTTGGTGGCATGGAGGAACCTGACCTTGTGAGTTGGTGAGAAGCTTTGCAAGAAGACGACCGAGAGCACCAGTAGATGACTAGGGAGCACTGTGAGTGAATGACGTATTAGGTGGACATCATGTACACCTAATACGTCATCTGGTGCTAATCTTTGGGTCGCAAATCATCGATTCATCATTGAGCTGGCACTAGGTGCACCTGTGGGCACTAGCTACACACTGATAAACTATTGAAGACAGTTTGAGGACAAAGAGATGAAGGAGAAGGGAGAGGAAGGGCAAGAAAATGGCCAACACATTAGTAAGGGAGGGTCTAAACTCTATAAAAAACATGCAACCTTGATGACTGCAAGTCAATCAAGGTTCTTTGTGTAGAATTGACGACAACATGTCAGTCAAACCAAATGAGTGCAATGTAAACCAAGCAGTAAAGAGAATTAGTGTTGCCATAGGTTTGGTACAAGCTGTCATCCCCATTCGAAGTCCTTTCAACTCCATAAACTCCGGTGGGCCATCTGAGAAGAGGCTTGGAGCAATATACATCATTTTGGGGGTTAGGTCCAGGCCTTCCTCTCATGGCCATGCTCAGTCCACAGCTCAGTGACAAACATAAAAGTTATACCTGACATGTATGGTAAGTGGTTCCCCTACTCAGAATTGACCACAAGCATCTGCTTGAAATAATACAGCTCATGATGTGTGGGTGGGCAAGTTGCTCTACTGAATGGATGACCATACTGTCTGTGGCTGCAAACGTTCACGTAGCACCCTACAATTCTAGGTACTCTAAAGAATCTGCTGAATATCTATGAACATGTAGTAGTACTATCAGCTCTTCACTACACTAGGTGCTGGATGGCACTAGACCCATTTGGAGAATAGCACAAATGAGGTTTTTATGAATATAAAAATATAATACATGATCCAGTATTCTACTTTCCTTATGTAAATTAAGGCTTGAAATCATCTGGAACAAACATCTCTCATTGGTTTTGTGTTCGCAAACTGTTTGTGTACACGGTCACATGACCACACTCCCTGATTGAAAAATATGTCCTGACATCTACAAAGCATTCTATAGCAGGTAAAATTGCTAAGAATTGACATAAGATACCTTTGTAACATGTATTGTAATCAGAATTTTTTTAATGTTCTAGGAACAGTTTGACCCCAAACAAGCCTGGAGACTCTCATCTCCAGTGAATGCTCTGATATATTTTTTCTGGAGCATTTTTCACAATTCTGAGTTGTCAGTTACATTACTATACATATATAGCATGGTAATATACAAAAAAATTGTAAGGAAATGATTTGACTGTCCCCAAACATCCCAATCACCTAATCCCCCCAGACATGCCAATTGCTCCAAGCCTCTCCCTTGGAGATGAAGCGGAGCTTCAAGGCTTGCACTGAGCCTAGTGTTGCCACTAGTTTGGCTTGGTTCTGGCTAAACTGAGAGCCAAGCTGAGTTTTAGCTGAACTGAGCTGAATTTTTCAAACCAGCTACACATTCACTAAACAGCTCCAATGGTTTTCCTTTAGGGTACTATAGTCATTGTGATGGATACAAAGTATTATATTATGTAATAAAATGTTCTCTTACTGCTCTTGGGAACATCTATGAGCTCATCAGAGGTGTAGTTTCAATTACTACACTGTGAGTTTTTTGGGACAAGGCAAGGTGTGAGGTGGTTCTGTGGAAGTCCTTTGTTTACATTTTGAATGAATGTATCTCATGTCTGACACAGCTTTGCATGGACTGGCATGGCATGTTGGCTGTGCCTGGTGGCTGAGACATGGGGGTGCGTGCGGGGGCAGTGGCAATGGGGCGAGTCTGCGTGGGTTGTTGAGGTGAGGCAGGGGGTTGCATGGCAGCAGTGGCGACAAATGCATACATGTCTGTATGTTTCTGGGGTCTGTGTGGTGGCCATGGCTGTTGTGTGTGACCTGGTGGTGTGTGTGAGGGTGGTGGTGACAGTGTGAGTCTGCATGGGGGGACATACGGCCGCAAACGCATATGTGTGGTGTTGCGTCATGTGTGGGATGGGCGGTAAGGCACCACTGGGGTCCATTGGTGGTGCTGCTGGTGCAACACCCTCTCTTGTGGTCATGTGTAGTCAGAACGATGTGTCGCGCTGTTGTGTGTCGTCATTGTGGTGAAAGCAGTGGCGTCATTGTAAGCTGGCCTCACGTTCATGACAGTGTACAGTTTGGTTTTGGGGCTGTCATTGGTGAGTGAGGGCAATGGGGCTTCAGTGTGGATGTTGGTGGCAGTGTCGACAGTGCATAGGTTGTTGTCATTGAGGTAGTGCCAGTCATTAGAGAGTATTCACCAGTGCACCTTGAACATGATCCAGGAGTTCTGGTGTGAATGTCCGCTATGGATAGCAGACGTGGGAGTATTATAATTAAGCCTAGAAATCCCGCACATGACAAAAGTCCGACGTGCATCCACAACCACCATCCCCATACCACACCATCGCCCCTCTGGACATGTCTTGCACGCCGTACATCCACCACCACCCAGAGCCTTTTAGGCACCATGCATCATACACCCAGCTGCCCCATCCTCAACCACAGGGTGACTCCCGCCCACCCTCTCCACTTGGTGTGCCACCAGCCTCAAAGGGGTGGCCACATACACTTGACATCAGCACATGGATTGATGGGATAAATGACACAGCCATCCCATGCCCTGTGCTTGAGGCTGCCGACAGTGGGAAAACCAAACGTATGTGCTGCAAAAACTCCCCATCGCCCTCCGACAAGGAGAATGGGCACAAAGACACAAGCCCTGGGGATAGTGTTTCAAACTTGCACACATTGCATTCCAGTCACACCAATGAGGCAATTATGCTCATGAGGACCGAGCAGGAGTCAAATGACAAGTTTTGTGAAACCATTATAAAGAACACAGCTATTTCACTCGAGCTCCAGCTGAGGGGGATTCAGGCAGCAGAGCGTGCCCTTCAGCAACAGCAGGATTTCCAGCAGGTGCTCTTGGAGGTTTTAGCACATGGGTTGGGTAAAGTTAACTAGCTGCATGTATTTAGCAAAAAAAAAGGTGTTTATTCATGGTTCCATACACCAGCACTACTAACATCCCCAGCACCCATATCAAGTGTAAGGTTCCCAGCTGTCTCCAGTATCAGCCTCCAGGTCGGACATGGGCTGGCAAATTGTCTCTATTCTCCCAGTCAGCTGCCTTGTTTGGGTCCTCGACTGCCCACTCGTAATATGTTTTGTCATCCAGACTGAGGTCATGCCACCACATGTCCAGGAGGGTTGGCGAAATGGTGTGGGTGGGGGTGTTGACATGCAATCCCTGGTCTGGCTGCATCATCACTGTTCACAGTAAAGGCTCATCCTGGTAGCATATGTTGTTGCCTTCTTTGTCGAGATATGATGTCCTATTGTAGTATGTTGTCTCTGTCTCAAGGCCAGTTGAGAGTTCATCAGCATACTTGCCGCTCTCTTGATGGTCGGCGTCAAGGCCAGTTGAGAACACTGTGTGTTCTTTGTTATCTTGATCCTCAACATATAAGTTGGTTGACTCTGCATAACCTGCAGAAACATAAGTCTCGTCTGCAAAATGTGGGACAGTCAGGATGGTATCCCAGTTCACGGTCGAGCTGTAATTAGCTTCTTGGGGCATGTGAAAATTGTCGTAGGGTTCTGTACAGCCATGGAAGCTGTGGTTGTGCTCATACAGATGAATGTTGAAGTCGGACATAGGAGCGAAGAGGAAAAGAATCCTCGGTGTCACCACCTGGGACAGCTGTAGCGTGTCAGTGAGAGCCCCAAGGCAAGGGGAATAGTGTCTATCAAGAGATGATGTGTATGTGACATGTGCGACAGGAACAGGTCAGCCAGGGGCTGGACTGGTCCAATGGAAATGTCAGGATTTTAACCTTTGTTCATGAAGAATGGGGAAACTCCTGTGGTTGCCTTCGGAGTGTTGTTATATGCAAATTCTATGATCAGAAGAAGTTCAGCCCAATTGTCTTGTCAGTAATTACAATAAATGCAGAGATATTGCTCAAGGGTCTGGTTTGTTTGTTTGGTTTGTCAGTCACCTTCAGGGTGATATCCAGAGGTGAAGTGGAGATTCATGTTGAGCGCCTTTCCGAGTGTGCGGAAAAATGAAGACACAAATTCCAAACCTCAATCAGAGGTGACATGAGTCGGAACACCATGTTTGGAGAAGACATGGAGAATGAAAAGCTGAGTGAGCATTGGAGAAGTGATTGTCATGATGTCATGACGGTGGGAATGAATATGGCTTGCTTCATGAGTCTGTCAATGATAACAAGGATGCTGTCAAAACCCAATGAAAGCCGAAGTGGCTCAATGAAGTCCAAGGATATGGAATTCCACGGTCTTGGCAGAATCAGTCCATGCTTCAGGAATCCACTAGATGAGTAACCTGTGCTTCGCACGGCACCCCGTTTAGAATTTGATGGATTTTTACATAGTGAAAATTATATTCTCACACAGCTACATGGCCTTGCTAAAGCTCAGTATTTTTTCTGCATATAAAATCACATTCTATATGGCCTTACTAAAACTTGGTTTTTTCTTTCTACATTTTCCTAAATCAACACTCTGTCAGCCATAGTGCCATATCATATCAAGTCACTTACTTAAGATGGATGAAGCAGAACATCTTTATATACAATATTCATTGAGAAGCAGATTTAATCTTTTCTAATTGGTTCCCCAAGACTGTGACATAGAATTGACAAAGACCAAACATAGCGACTCACCGGTCTATTCCAACAGTGCCTTGGATTGTGACTTGGATAGTTGGATTCAAATTTCAGACTGTCTTTTTTTGAGTTGGATTGTTTGAAGTGGACTTGAATTGTCTGGTTCAGAGTTGCCAGTTGGATTGTTCATATGGGAGTTGGACTGTCAAGTTCAGAATCAGAGTGTTCAATTTGGAGATCATTCAATTTGGAGACAGATGGTCTGATTCTGACTGGATTGTCTGATTTAGACATGGATTTTTTGAGTCGTGTTTTTGGACTGGTCACCTGTACTTGCAAGCTCTGCCTCAAATGAGGCCACCACACTAATGCTCTCAACTGTTTAGACCTGTGGGTAAGGGTATGTGAGAACCCTTGGGTCAGATCATGACCTGGCACTTAAATAAGTGCTGGGTACCCATATCTGTATAACCTGTGGGTGATTTTTTATTTGTGTTTATTTTGGCTGGTTGGGTTCTGTATATATTTTATTAAACAGGCTGACCCAGCAACTAAATTACTCCTGGGTATGAATATAGGTATCTGCAGGTAAAACCTATGTGACCTGTAACCAGCCTTACTGCACGGGGAACATATATTGGCCTGATTTGGCCATATGCTGACACCTATGCTCTATTCTACATCATGCTGGACTCCAGGGGAGTATGCAGCATGACACTTCCCACTTACTTTCCTCTCTTTAGCTGTAACACAGACACATATCTGCGGTGTGAGTCATGCTTAGCTATCATGTTGGTTTGGTTGGTGGGTATCAGTGAGCACCATGCAGTCTGATTTAGGGCCCCTTTCATGTACACATGTGCATACCCATACTCTTGGGTACCATCTCATCTCTCTGGGTATGTGAGTCACCAAACATACCTGTACTCCCCATTTCTCACAGATAGCCACAGATACCAGCAGGTATCTGCATATTTGTCACAGGTATACTCACCATTTTTTTCAGGAGTACAGGTATGTGTTAGAACCCAGATCTGTCCTCCAATTCTCTGCATTTCCAATAAACATATTTTTCTGATTATTCTGATATAACCACATTTGAACATTCTTAGTCAAGATCCATCTTCAATCTTACACCCATAGGTTTTACCCTGATTCCATATTTTCTCCATTTCAGTATTACATATCACATATCCTTACCTTTTCTGTTCCTGATTTGGAATTCCACATATTCCTTTAAATATGCTTCTCTATTCAAGCTTTTCTTTAGCTTGTATATTGATTATTCTGATGGTTCTTCCTTATGTCATTTGTAGTTCTGATGTTACACTATGTATAATGCTCCAAATGCATGTATACAATTGATCATTATCTTGACATCTCAATCAGATACTTTCCAATTACTCCTATCCTACTTCCAATTTCCAAATTCCACTCCTTGGTTAATTCTGCTTTCCCACAAAGCACCATCCTCCCTCAATATTGATTTATCATTACTTCTCTTTCTTGCACATTGATTATTCTGCATCTCCAAATATTCTGCATTCTTCTGTATGCTCAGTTAAGTCTTGACTCATCCATCTTATCATTGATCTCTATTCAGATCCAACTAAAACAATATTTTCAATTCTGACTTGTCAAGAAGTCTGAAATACCAGGGCACCAGCAATCCAAGAGGGTGCAACCCATAAGTTGAAGCTGACACCCATGTATTCCCATCTCTAGTCCTTTTGGTTCTCCAAGTCTTCCAACATCTCCAGATTCTCCAAATTCTGATATCCAATATTTCCAACCAAGGAGAAATTCAGATACCCTGACAGTATGGTGTTACAGTAACTGTTACTCATGCAATGCCCTAGTCTGATTTGTAGATAGTGTCAAACTGTTATCTTATAGGTGCCTATCACCTGTATGTGCAGTAAGTGAATAGCTCATGTAAATTATGTAGACTTAGGATTAGAGGCGTCTCACATGTCACTTGTGCACATCCCCTTACCCTTACACCCTATCAGCACTGATATAAAGCAACAGTTCAGATTCTGATTGTCTGCCAAGTCATATAATCTAGCCAGTTCAGAAGTGGATTCCATGACTCAGAATTAAATTGGCCAGTTCAGAGTCATTTTGGTTGGTTTGGAGTTAGACGGTCTGATTCATAATTGTATCATCAGGCCCGTATGAAGTCAGATTGGCCAGTTTGAGTTGGACCAGCCAGATCAGCATCAGACTGGTTAGTTCAGAATTGGGTTGGCCAGTTCAGGATCAGATTAGCTGGTTTGGAGTTGGATTGTTGGATTTGGAATCAGATTGGCTGCAGTGGTTCAGAGTCAGATTAGCTGGTTCATCAGATTGGCCAGTTCAGAGTTGGATTAATCTTATTCAGAGTTAGATTGTCCCTTTCAGAAGCAGTTTGGAGTTGGATTGGTCAGTTCAGAGTTGGATTGAGATCAATCTATCTGATTTGAATTCAGCTTGTTCAGATTCTGATTCACTGATTCAGATAGATTATTGTCTGATTCATTCAGATTGACACTCCAGGCTGCCTCAGGACACCAAACCCTAACCCTAAACTTGCCTGGAAGACACTGCCTTGGAATTATTGCTATTTTCTTGGGGAAAGGCTCAGGCAAGTCCCAGGGATATCCCAGAAGCCTCCTTGATTTTTCCTATATTTCTCTGGAAATTATTTGGGCTACTGTGGGGCTCAGGATCCAATGTTTGAGCTGACCAAGCATGACCAATCCTGACAAATAACGGGCGCTTAAACAACGCCCACCACCCACCGTCGCACTTTAATATATAGATAAGGTCAGTGCCATTGGGATTTTGATGGCATACATGTTGTACAGGATTTGACATAGGAAATCACGAAGTCGCGGAGTTTTGGCCATGTATATTCATGTCGGATATTGCCGAGTGTCTTGTTTTGTCTGAAATGTCTGGAGATTTCATGATTGTGCAGATATTGTGGAACACGGAGTTGGGGTTGACATCAGGAACATAGATTAGGTTGTCAACTCAGAGGAGTCCTTGAGAGTCGACTGACCATCAGGGTGTCAGAGGATTTGCAGGATAGTCGGAGATGGTGGGATTGGAGGAAATGGATTGTCAGATTTCTTCGTGAAGTTTCTCAAAATCCATGATGGTAACTGCTCAGTGAATTGTGACATTAAGAGGTGTGGCTCAGAGGGATGATGACAGCTGTTTGTTAGTGAAGACCGGGTTGAAATTGTGCGGATTAATGCTGGCATAGTCGCTACTCCCCTCTTTAGGATAGACATCCCATCGTCTAGTTAAAGAGTCAGGGTTTATTCCGAGTTTTCTGGGTTGGAATCAGATAACAAGGTTAAACTGACATAGGTATTCTGACCATCGGACTTGTCATCGGGTTAAAAGCTTGGTGGTGGCGAAGTATTCAAAGGTTTTTGTGGTCCGTTACAATGTCAATGGTGGAACTGGAACCATTGAGGTAATGCCACCAAATCTTGAAAGCTTCAAAAATCACAGGTAATTCCTTGTCATGAATGTCATAGTTTAATTCCAGGGTGGTGAAAGTCCTAGAATGAAAGGCTACAGGGTGAATTTAGCCATCTTCCAGAGAAATGATGGAGAGGATTGCCACAAGGGTGTAGTTGGAAGCGTCGGTTTCCACAATGAGTTGACAATTGGGAATCCAGTGTGTAAGAATCGGAGCTGTGGTGAAGGCTTTTTTAAGTGTTTCAAAGGCTTTCCAACACTCATTATAAAAATTCCAAGTTATGGATTTCCGAGTGAGTGGGGTAAGCAGAATTGCGATGTGAGAGTAATTATGAATGAAACATCGGTAAAAGTTCACAAAACCCAGGAAGGATTGGATGTCTTTTACTTTTCAGGGTTCAGGCCATTCTTGAATTACTGTGATCTTGTCATCTGCCATTGAAAGTCCTTCAGGGGAGAGCATGTATCTGAGATATTCTACTGTGGTCTTGTGGAAGTTCCATTTGTCGGATCTTGCATAAAGTCGGTTTTTTCAGAGACGTCGGAGAACTTCGTGGACATGTTCTCGGTGTTCTTCCAGGTTGTTGGAATAAACTAGGATGTCATCCTAATAGATGAGAATGGAAACATCAGGCATGTTGCTGAATATATTGTTAATGAATCACTGAAAAGTGGCTGGTGCATTAGTGAGACTGAAGGGCATAACATGCCATTCAAAGGAAGCATATTGGGTCCTGAAGGTGGTTTTCCACTTGTCATCCTCTCTAATGTGGACTAGATGGTAAGCATGTTGGAGATTGATTTTGCTGTAAATGCACACTTTTCCAGGGCATTCCAGAAGGTTGGAAAGTTGGGGAAGCAGATATTGGTCTTTTTTTAGCAATCTTGTTGAGATCACAGAAATCAATGCAAAGTCAGAGTCCACCTAGTTTATTCTTCGAGAATAGTACCAGGGCACCATGTGTAGAAAGTGAAGGGCGGATGAATCCTATGGCTAATGTCTCGTCAATGAATTTTCAGAGTGTTTCTAGCTCAACTGGAGACAGGGAATAAATGGTTTGCAAGGGGGGACTCTCTCCCTCTATCAAGTCAATCTTGAAATTGTATGCTCGGTGATTGGTGAGGATTTCCTCTTTCTTCTTGCTGAAGACATTGGAAAACTTGTGATATTCCAATGGAACACCATTTAGATTGGCTGTTGGATCGGGGTTTGGGGAAGCATCGATGGCTAAAGTGGACTTTCCTTTTGGAATTATGCATAACTGAAAGATCTCCTCGTTGTCCAGTTTGCAGAGGCAAGCGAACACAGAAGCAGGGACTAAGTCAGTAGGTGAGTCTTGTTTGGATGTCAGAGGGGCATTTGTGTGATTGGATTTCGGAATTCCGGAAACCACAGAGGCGGACTTTGCAGAGTAATGTTGGAATTGAATCTTGCTGCTGAGGAATGCAGAACAATGTACTACCCAATACCCAGTCAATCAATGGATTGTAGTGGGTGAGCCAGTTGTGTCCTAACACGATGGAGCAGCTAGAATCAAGCAGTGTTACATACATAGCAATGACCTGATTTTTGCCAGACAGAAAACGGATTGGCATATCAATAGTCTGTGTGATTGTGACATTAGCAGTGCCATTGAAAAGCTTTAGCGGAATCTGTGGGATATTGCAGAATCCAGTGGAAGCTTGGAAGTGAACAATGAGTCGACAAAACAATGAGTGGAACCAGAGTCCATGAGAGCTTGGATATTAGTATTCGGAATAATGTCAGAAGTTAATGGTATGGTAAGAGAATTGGTTTTCGAAAGAGCAGAAGCATTCAGTCAAACCTCGGAAAATGCACAGATGGGATCAATGCAGCTCTGGGTCTGTGCGGAGGTCTCAGAGCTGCTTATTATTATTTTGAATCCATAATGGTTGTTGGTTTGACATTGGACTTGGGTTTGCTCTGAATTGTGGAGGCCACTTGGGCCTTCCATTGAGTGTTAAGGGAGGTTGACCATGGGCAATCCTTGGTGATATGTCTGGGTTTTCTGCAGAACATACAAAGATTTAGGTCCATGTGTCGCTGTCATTCCTGCTGGGTTAGTTTTCCGTCTTTTCCGAGTATGTTGGAAATGTCGGGAGTCTTGTGGGAATTTGACATGGAGGACTGAGGTTTGGTGGAAGAAGAGGAAGCCCCATTGTTGTTGTTGTTGTTCGTCTTCTTCTGTGAATGGTTTGATCAGAATTCTTGCTTGTCCGATTTGCTGCTATTACCAGAGTAGTTGTTGTTGGAAGTGGTGGGGTGGTTGACCTCACCTTATCGTTCCCAATAATGGCTGTCGATGGTTTGTGCGAGTTGTCAGAGTTCTGGAAGCATGTCAGCTTTTTTCCGGGTGGCAAGAATCTCTTTAATATGATCAGGAAGTTTAGTATCAAAACTCCTATGAAGGGTGGCGTCGCCCCAATTGACTCTAGTGGCAAGGCGGTTGAATTCTACAATGAACTTTGTGATGCATTGGTTGTCACATTCAGAGATTGTTGAGTTCAGTTTCCGCATTTCCAATGGGGTTGTAAGCTCCGAAATTCTCTTGGAGTACCATCATGAAGTCCTGATAGCTTGTAAGCCAAGGCAGGTCTTCGAAGGCATCGTCATCTAAACATTCAGGCTCGAAAAAATCTAAAGCTGTCCCCTTTAGAAAAGAGATAGCATAAGGAACTTTCATTTCATCACTAGAAAAGGTTTGAGGATGGTTGCGGAAGTGGAGTTTGCACTGAAGGAGGAAGGGGTGGAGCTTTTGGGAATCTGATCCGTCAAAATTGTCAGGTTTGTGGAGTTTGGTTTTTCCGGTTTGACCTTTGTTTGGAGTTCCCATGTGCTTGGCTATCTGTTTCAAGGCTTTTAGCATAGCCTTCCCTTCATCTTCTTCATCATCATCATCATCCTCGTTGTTGTTGTCGACATTATCATTGTCACTGGGGTCGCCTTCCAGCTTGCCGTTCAGAAAACCGGGCCTAAGGCTTCTGATTCTGGTGGTAGTATGGGATGTGGTAGAAGGCATGGTGAATGGATCAAGAGTTTCAGTTCGAATATATTGTTATGAACTATATTTCTCCTCATCGGGATGTCAGAAATGTCAGAGTTTGGGGTTTGGGATCAGAAACGTACAGATGTCAGCTTCAACTTATAGGTTGTGCCCAGCTGAAAAAAATTGTAAGTCTATGTTCCGTTATGTAAGAATTTGGCAATTTTGCTTACCTTCTTTGACATCCAGTTCTTTCAGTAGCCCATCAGTCTCGCACTATGTTGTGAGTCCTGATGTCATCTGTCATGTTGTATGATGACTCACATGCTCCAAAACCCTGTGCTGTCAGCAGACATCTACCTGTCTTTCAAAGTGTTGTGTCTGGTCCCAGGTGCGTCTCCATGGCCATATATGCAGCTTGCGTTTAGCAGTGCATTTTTTTTTTGTACATTAGAGTGAAAAAGTTGAACTAAATGCGCAGCAAAGTTTAAGGGTATTGAGCATTCATTCAAGGATGGAGCCTGGGCGTAAGCACAAGCGGGAGGGATGAGATGGCAGGACTGATACATGAGGTTCATCTCGAGAGGCATGACCATTGTGGGTGAACCAAGCAGAACTGGCCCAGCTGGCATGTCATTCACGGACTCAGAGGGATAGTTCAAGCAGCGTAACGTAATTCTCTCCTCTGAGTTTGGATGGCCCCAGGATGTTCCGGTTCAAGTTCAATCCTATGGATGTAGATGACATAACATCAAATCTGTAAATCTGCTTGTCACCTACCAGGGCTGGGTACCTTGGCGTTTCCATCCTGCTCACGACAATGCAGTTGAAGCGTGACACTGGTGCCCAAAGTCATCATCTCTGGTCCCCTGGGTCTCTGTAGGATGCAAAGGTGAACATATGGAGTCAGCATCATTCTGTACGAGGTGCTGACCGGCTTGCCTCCACACTCGAATCAGGTTGAGCTCTGCACCCTTGCACTCATTCCAAGCACCAAATCCCTGCAACTCTCTCAGAACGAGGGGGACATGCATGACTTTCTCCCTGAATATTTGAAGGAGCTCCTGGGAGAAGTGATTATTGTGCTTTGGTGTGCGCTGTGTGGTGCTTGAGTTGTGCAGCGTGTGATGGCAGAAGAACTCAGCAAAAGTGGATGGGTTAAGATGGGGACAAAAATGTCAGTTTCCATTTTTAAAAAACACGAAGATGCGATGAATGGTAATCAGGCACTATACATTCGCACAGGAAAGGCAAAAGCACATTAGGGGAATGAGACACCATTTGTTTGAGCATTGCCATTGATCGTGAAGATGCTCAAGCCGACTCCTGTAGGAGTTGTAATTTTGCTGAAGACAAAGACAAGTTGTCGACCCATGAGACTGTTTGAGTGCTTATCTTATCTCAATGATAAGATTAGCTGGTATGTGGCCATCCGATGACAACTTCTGTATTTGATCACATGACATAGTACATGGACATCGTGTCCACATACTATGTCATATTCGAGCAAATGTGATATCAAAACAAAATGGAAGTGATTGGGGATGGATGATACTGCGAATAGGCAAGAAAATAGTCTGTGGGGAATGAATAAATCAAATATCACCCAAGCAACTGTGAGCCAAGCTATACCTTGATGACTGCAAGTCAATCAAGGCTCATAGTGCTCCTGATAGTATAAAACTGATGACAACATGTCAGTCAATTCATTGAGTGAGTGTTGAGAAAGGAGGGAACAAGGAAAGAAGGGAAGTTGAGACAACTAGACAGAAAAGAAAAGGAATAACTCACTGACAGGGGATATCACGTGAGCCCACTTGATAATGACTCACAACAGACTGTCAGTGTCACACAGGCTGGTCACAGTGACAAAGGAGTTCATAGTCAATTGTTATGACTTGCCAATCCATAATCTTATCAGTGTCAGTCCAGTAAGCTAGCCACGTATGGTCCCCCAGTTACTCCTGAATGAAATGACAGTTAATATTGTAAAAGCCATACATAAAAATACATAAATACAAAGAAGAAGATACAATCAGGAATTTCAGTGAGTGTGTATGGGGATGGTAGATGAATAATAGTCTGCACATCTATGGTGAAGACTGAAATACCTGGCAGAAATGGTCAGAACAAGTCAGAACACTGTCACAGTGGCATAGTATCTGCAAAGTTTCCATTTTGGCTTGTGATGGTGGATGAGACTGTGACTTAGTGACACAAAGCTGCACATAGACTAAAGGTACTCTTGAGACTGAGATCCAAGTATTTGCTGCTGTCAACTAAGGCAGGAGCCCCCAAAAAAATAGAGTCCAAGGTAGAGCCCACCAAGCAGGAGAGCCTATCATGGGACTGGGCTGATAGACTACAATTATTGCACACCTTTCAGTATCTCACATTTTTAGATATTCATTCAACTGACAGATGGTATCATTATCATTGTATCTCAATGTCCACGACATGCATACCCTACCCACACACAGCATACAGTGGCTTTGTAGTCTTGGAGTCGCTGTTCAATCCAGAAAGTTAACATTATAACCTAACACAGTCATTCACTGAGAGGCATGAAAGTATAAGAACTTTCCAGCAGATAACTCTTGCAGTAAATACTAGACATCCTAGGCTGTTGAACCCACTGAAATAATCATTACTTTACATCTATCAAGGTCTACATATGTATCAAGGACTCTGGAGGGTGGCACTAAGCCTCATTTGGAGTGCCATAGATTGGATAAGGGCTTAGCCAAGTCATAACAATCAACTGATACCTGGTGACAAAGTATATATTAATCCTTCAATTACTGGACCACAATTCCGGTGCATTAGTATTGCTGTGACTTGACTACAAGTTGACTAGTAGTCATGGTCTGGTGAATTCATGACTACAAAAGTCGCAACTATGATGTGACTACAGAGTGACTAGACCAGAGACTACAGGATATCTCATGTTTGTAGTCACTTCCCTTCCAAAAATGCAACTATAACTACAAGGTGACTACGACTAAGACTACAGCTTTTTGAGGTGACTACAGTAGTCATATTTGCAACTATTGTAGTTGCAATCAGACTAGCCTAGTTGTGGCAACACTACTGTGCATACACATCAGCTTTTACTACCATAAAAATGGTCAGCACATCCAAAATAATTGGGTTGTAAAAAGTAAGTAGTGCTATTGGCAAATTCGAGCAAATGACATTGGTGTCCATAGATTTGAGTAATATAGGAAACATTTACTGAAGTTCACTGCTAGCTAGTGGTGGTCAGTGCTGTCCACTGATGGTATAATGGTGTTGTGGGTATGAATGCATGACAATGGCCCCTCAAATTATGTCATCACTGGACTGCTGTGGATCCCCTCTCAGTTTCCACTGGTGTCCCATGTGTGACATTGACATTAAGCAAAAGTGAATACACTGTTTTAACAACTCCTTGCTTTTCTATTTATTAAATGTTGATTTGAGTGTTAGAACTCAGAACTCATCGACATTTCAATCATCCTGTTTTTAGGAGAAAAAAAAACAGACTACATGAGGTTGAGAAAGATAGCAGCATGGAGCCTGGGGAGGGGAGTAAGTTGAGACTCAGTGAATTTATATGATTTCATTTGTAAGAATATGAAGCATAGATTGGCATTGCTGCAGTGACAACACTATGCACTGGTGGATTGCACTGATGTTCATTGTTCACCATGGAAGCAGGAGGCCAAAGTACACCTACAGCACTACTAGTACACTAATAGCCAGCCTATTGAGTCCCAGTGGCACACAGCACTGAGTGTTGGGCACATGACTGTTGGTGATTGTCAATCTTTTCATGCACCCCTAAGTGAAAGTAGTCATGGTGTTGAGAGGGAAGTATGAAGGAGAAGCCAAAGGGAATCATCTCTGCCATGCATAAGCATTGGCTCACACCCCCCTAGTAAATGTATCACACTGTCAAATGTCAAAAACATATCAGAACATGCACATATTTCATAATATGTCCAAGTATACATGCCATTGACATTTCTCATTAAGGGTCAAATAAACATTGAACATATGATTGATTTGCCTACTTTGAACAACAAAAATCAAATAGAATGCACTTCTGAGGTATACTATATAATGGAGGGTATCATTCTGATTCATTTCACATCACACATCAATATAATTGATGCAGGAGGTAACATTTGAACTTATGATGGTATGCAGTTCAATTGATAGTCAATGCATAATGACAAGCAATACAACTGCAGAAAATCTTGGCATGTTAGAAAACAAATGAGCTGGTATTGCTGTATATAATGAACAATAAATCTAAATACAAACCATAATTGAATAGATCATAAAATTGATAAGTGGAGACAGGAAAATTTAAATCATAGGAATCGTCCACTGCCGTGCACCTGCACTGGCCCACAATCCATTAATTTTTGCCTTGTCACCCAATATCTAGTCTGGGAAAATTTAGGTGTTAAAAATATCATCTTTGGTGAAAATGAAACAATCTTACATGATAGGGTTGGATTCCAATCTCATTACATAATATGGTTTCATGCCCAGCTTGATTATGTAATGGGATTGGATTCCAATCTTGTTATGTAATCAAGCTACTAGGCTCATGGAGATGAGGCTGTCTCTTTATAAACAATGGTTGACTGGTGCTGGACTGTCATTGTATGTATATGGTCACATATTATCTAACCTCATATCACCTATGCAGAGATACATGTCATCGTGACATTGTATTTGTGTTTGCCATACCATAGTTCATGCCATCTGATTAAACATGAGAATAAATAAGAGACAATACTCTTCTGCCTTCCTTAAACCACATTTCTTGATCTGACAAGGAGCTTAGATCTCCTTCATATGTACAAGACCTTTTCATGGTAATCCCATCATGATACCACACTTTCATTGCATCATGAACTATTTGAGCTGTGAACTGCTCATTGCCAAAGTATATAATCCCAGCTCCCTGTTCCAAAGTTGTGACTTCCAGATGTCTGTCTATTATTGCTTGGGAAATGTATTCTGTGATTATAATAATCAGCTTAGGTGCAGTGATGTACTGGCATGTTCCTTCACCAGTCTGTTTTCTACCCCTTCTGCAGGTTTTTTTGTGTTTGTTGCAGAGACTCACATTGAACCAGTGTTGTGTGCAACCCCACAATTCTGCAAAGTTTAGGTTCATACTCAACACATTTTCCTCCCATAACTGAGGTGTGCAATGCTGGACCAAATAATAGGCTTCACATTCAGCTACAACAACATGGCATTTTGAACACTGCCATCATGTGAGGATGATTGGGGACATCAAGGTGAGAATGGCCTCCATTAGGTCTGTTACTTCTATCCATCACAATTGTGGTGGCAAAAGACACTATAAAGCTGAATACCCCAGGTCTCATCAAGATTATTTGCATGACTCCAAAAGGGGCCACACATCATATGCCACATGTTCTAATTCAGACACAGCATTTGCATGACAGGGAATATCATCCCTGCTTTGATTATGGGAGAGAATTGGCTTATATTTGTGTAATATTGCAGTACATAGCTATCTATTTCCCCAATGACTACAGTTTCATCATTTCATTTGTATTACTGTTACTCTTGTCTCTGGAAATCCCCATGCATTTGCTGAACCATTTTTTGGGACACTGGGCTTAATCACATTGGAGAGTAGGACTTTCTAAGAATAGTGTGCAAAACACCACCTGATAGATGATATATCATTGTAAGGGGGGCTCTCATTCAAAGTCATTCAGAGTCCATTTCTCCGCTTATGTATTTTATCAAGGGAATTCTCATCCTTTAACCTTATGTCTCTCCCTTACTTTCCCCATTTTCCTATATTTTTTCCTTATTTTTCCCATTCCCTGTTGTTTTATTTTCATTCCTATTAAATTATTAAATTGGGCTCTCCAACAAGTTAGGTAACAGGATTGGAATTCAATCCCATTACATATGGGAGTTATAACATTATGTTTTGTCCAACAACCAAATTAAATAATGGGATTGAATTACAATCCCATTACAGAACCATCACATGACTCCATGGAATGTCAACCAGCCTCCACCACGCATGATTGCCCTGACAACACGTGATGCAGATCCACAAATGGACAGGGCATAACCATGCACTGTCAGCATGACCATGCTCATCTTGCATGTTCATGCCACTCCACCAGTGGTTCAAGACAATCTATGAGCCCCAGGCATTTGTGACCTCAAAACTGCATGTGGACAGTTGTAATTTTTCATTTTTAATTGCAGACACACCACAGAAAATTTGTGTCAGCCCTGCCTTGCTCCAATGCACAAGAAGAGTGCTGCTCCATTGGCAGCACTGCTACAATGGCACCCTGCCACCGACACACCTTTGCCCATGCTCCTGTACCCCCCTGCATCCCAGGTGTCTGCAGCGACCACCACATGGTCCCAACACGTGTGCACCCCTAGTTGGCCCCAACTGCACCCTACCACCCCCCTACATGCCCTTGTTCCCTTGTTCCCTCTCTCATTTGCTCCTGTAACCCCCTGCATCCCAGCCATCTTCAGCCACCACGGTGTGGCCCAAAAACATGTGCAGACAAACACTGGCACCCCAAGTGAGCCCCAATGGTGCCCTTCCATGCCCATACACGCCCTTGTGCCCTCGCACCCTTCCTCACACACTCCTGCACCCCCCTGTGTCCCAGTCATCTGCAGCCACCACTGTATGGCCCCAACACATGTGCAGATGAAAGTGGTTGCCCCTAGTTGGCCCCAATGGCACCCTAACACCCCCCCCACGTGCCCTTGCCACTGCCACACATTTTTGCCACACCAACATCAGCTGGTAAGGCAAACCCTTCACTTGTCATTGTAGAATATTACTCTAACCGTGAGTGGTGTAGCCTTTCCATCCCATGCCCCCATTCAGCCCTTGCAGCTTCTAGGCTGGCTAGTTCGATATGAGTACAAAATGGCTTGTTTTGCAGAGTTTAGAGGGGGGGGAGGGTTGCTTGCAAGTGTTCCCATTGAGCACTATCCATGTGTTCATGATGCCTGACTGTATTGCACCATAGGCACTTTCAGATGTCATGGGAGACATTACTAGACATGTTTGGCTTGATGGCTATTCTCCTCCCCTGCACAAAATGCTGGGCCAAGGCTAAATTATGTTTGTTTGGAGAACCACCACCAGATTATGTAATGGGATTGGAATCCAATCCCATTATGTAATTATGGGCCACTGTCGATTTACTTTCGGAAATGAATCCAAAAGACAGTGGGTAGCGGTGTCGTCATTGCATGGCTACCAACACTTGTGTTTGGCTCAGTGCGCTTTGCTATCAGCAGCAACAAAGGTAGAACAAAGATGAAGATGAAGATGTAGCAGTGATGATAATGATCACGTAATATGCTGACATAAGCGTGGACAAGATACAACAGCAAATGTCACGTGATTGACAAAGCTGGCCTTGATGTAGACAAGGACATAGTAGACGTAGCAGTAGACTTAGACTTAGACTTAGACGAGTGAATCCAACTGAAAGAGGTGAATTGGGGTACACTAAGGCGAAACAGGCCTTATATACATGAGCAGAACAACAAATGATGTGAGTATGCCATACAACGATGTCGTCGACAGCAGACAGGAGAAATGACTAACGGTGAGAGGCAAAAACCAAAATAGGAAGATGGTTTGTAAGGAAATGGAAAAATGAGTCAGGTGGTCGAAGAAATGAATAGAAATGTGGCAGCGAATTTAAAATAGAAGCCAGAAATAGAATAGAAGTGAGTCACAGACAATAGACCATGTGGAACCATTGGAAATAGAAGTACAGGCAAGAAGCGAGTGAGTCAGGTGATGAAAATGAGTCATAGCCATCCAATAGGATTCCAGTTGCTTGTCAAATATCTCCGAAGATGAGCAAGTGAGTCATGTGACTTGATGACAACTCAGAAACATGTGAACCAATCACGACACTTGGGTACGAATTTCCTCCAGAGAGGGAATGGCAATGAGTCCTGCTTGATGAAGTCCTTAGGCACATAACCGTAGCAAATCTCTGTTCCTGGACCAAACTCTTTGATATCCCAGTAGTTCCTGAGTACGATACGATGCCAACCATTCACTGGTTTGTAGTTTGGGTTGAAGCTGATGATGTGGAAGGGAGCATGGAAGACAGGGTTGAATACCCAAATGCAATCGTGAACGCGATAAGGAGGATAGGAGGGGAATGTTCGGTATGGGCCTTCAGGAGATTCGACATATAGAGGATAGTACCAACGATGTGCGACTTGTGGAGGAGGACTGGACAAATGAACATCAAGGGGAGAATGTCAACTAGGAAGTTTGATGCGTGGTCCAACATGTATGTCTGGCTTGGCAGTTATCTGAAATGAATCATGGGACATGGTGGTGGCAATGCTGGATGGCATATTGAAAATAGAATTGATGAAAAATAGAATGAGTGTGGAGATGATGTGTCTGGTGGACTGGAGGTAGCACAGCAGATGATGGTCTGGCGAAAGCTGAAGATGATAGGCACATGTGCAGTGAGCATCTTTTGTAGTGTAGTAGGCACTGTCAAGTATCATGCTTGTCAGCGTAGTTAGTCATGGCAAAGTTGGGAAAAACATCAATCTGTTCTCTTGAGGTTGAATTGGTGCTACCATTTGGTAATTGGCATTCTAAGGTTGTTAGTGACCTGGTGAGAGGCACTACATTTGTTGGTAGCCCTTCCAATTTAATATCATGTGGTGGATTTACTAACTCCACAAATAGAACATCTGCCACAGGTACGGTGAGGTTGCCAATATTGACTTCATTCAGCTGCGTCCCTACTACAATATCCTCTGCTCTGTTTGTAACACAGCACTCAGTGGCAATATTCTTTTTAATCAATATTGGCATCCCCAAGCAGAGCGATAATTTCCCTTCCTTGTGATCAGTCATATCAGGGGGTAAATTCCAAAGCACCCATTGCTCTGCAGAGTTTATTCCTTTTTTATTTCATGCATCTCCAAGGGAAGCTTTTCTCCCTTCTTAAGTCCCAGTTTTGATCTGATACCCATGGTGGTTAAGGTATCAATTGAATGTAAGTTCACTAGCTTTTGATTTGTTTCTTCAGCAAACTTCTGTGTGTCTATTTCATTTATTTTGTCTTGGTACCTATTCCTGGATGTAATGATAGAGACATGTCTAAATCTCGCTTGCTCTAACTTTCTTTTACCAGGAGAACCTTTTGAACACAGAGAGCATAGCAAATTTATGTCATCACTTGTGAAATCTTTTTACCTCATCTTTTCTAGATCTGCTCTGATTTAATATCTTCCCTGGTTTGCGACTGTTGTCTCATGTTTTCTCTAAGGATCACCACTGTTGTAAATTGGTGCCAAATTGCTTTTACGATGGTGTTTTCTTGTTCTTTGGTGGCAGCCCCTGTATTCAGGTATCCAACATCAGGGCTGTACAACACTTTTGCTCTTACAAAGGTAGTTGAGCAAAATCATCACAAAGTATCATGTTCATTCCTCCAAAACGCTGATTGACATCTCCTAGGGTAATAGAAAGTCTTTTACTGATCTTGTACAAATTTTTACAGGACAACATAGACACTTCATCCAGTAGTATGTATTTGCACCAACACAGACAAGGTTTAACTTTACTGAGTCCAGCTGGGGTCACTCTTCCCTCATCATGCTCCTGAAACCCCAACAAGGAGTGATAGGTAGATCCATTAATCAAAGCAGCTGCACTTCCAGTCGGGGCTACCTCTGTACATTTTGAGTGGTTTTTGGGAAGGTTTATTTGCATGGTTGGCAATTATTTTGAAAGCACATTCCTGCTCAGGGCATAACTGAAACTCGGTTGTCATGTGGGTGATCAGGTCTCCAGTAATTAAATTTCCTGGGCAGCTAGGCATCTCTTTTCTATGGTCCATAATTTCAACAATATTTTCTATGGTGTTGAGACAGGGTTTCTCTGGGAAGTGGTATCATGTTCTGGTTGGCTTACTGTTTGGGAACTTTGGTTTAAGATTTCTTGACATTTTTCATCTAACAATTGTTTCCATGGGTTTTTACTCCTGGCATTTATTGTGTTTTGGTTTAAGTAGACTTTGGCTTCATTATAGACTTGTGAAATGGGTCACTGCTCCACATGACAGAGGCCGATTCCCCTATGTTTGTCACCCTGACACCCTCTTTCTACCAAGGTGTAGTTGATTTTCTATCAAGTCATCCTTGAAATAGATCTATATCATCACCAGTCTTTGCACCTCATCGTCCCATGTATATTATTAAATTGGCAGTTATTTCCCTATGTTCTTTGTATATTCAAAGCTGTGCAAGATACATTGCTCTAATATACACATTATTTCCCTGTGTTTATTCCATCATGGTCCTATACATCCCCTGCCTTGTCTATGACTCTTGCAACATAATGCTGCCTAATTCCATCCTGGATATATTTCCAGGCATTGCACAATTCACACTTAAATCTGTATTGTAGCAGTAGGGCATCACACAAGTACCACCATACGTGTGAGTATACCTGTACTCTCAAAAGAATGGAGAGTACGAGTGTGAGATTTAGTCAAGGAGTCATGCATAAATATCCATGAGTACAGGTATACCCACAAAACTCTACAGATATCCAGGAGTATCTGTGAAAAAAGGAGAGTACAAGTATGGCTTTTGGTGACTGAAATACCCACAGATACAGTATCTGTAAGTATGAGTATGTACTTGTGAGGAGCCCCAGGTGGCAGAGCACAGATGCCCCAAGCTCATTAACAAGTTTAATACCTGATTAGCCTTAACTAGAGGGGCTCCCAAACAATGCAAATTATGTGTTGAAAGGATTCATGTATCTCAAAATGACATATCAGTTTCACATGCCTATGCAGAGCAGGTTGTGTAAAGTATCGAATAAACCTTGATATTTTGTGTCAACATCTCAGGTATATTTCAAATGTGAAAAAGAGGCATCATGACCATAGTTATCTATAGGTATGGTCATCAAAGCTTCAAGCTCTGTCACATTTGATTTGTTAAAATCAACATGTGATTCACACCATATTATTAACCAGTCAGATCCAAACTAGAAACCCTTGAACTTCAAATCTGACTGGGGTTTCTGATGATTCAGCAATAAACCTAAGGGTTTGTTTCCTGCAGGGGGTGTCCAAACAGAATTATCCCTCATAGTGAGTTTAATGTAAGGTGAACATCTTTGTTCCCTCTCACTCCATACAGATTTACCCACTGTCCCCCATTTCAATTTTCCTCCTTCTTTTAATTCATATTTGATTTCCCACCATGTATAATCACAAAAGAGATCTCATGCCCCATCTATTCCTATCACACACTTACCATTTCCTTCTATTTTTCATATTTATCTCTGTGCACAACGATGGTTTGTAACTGTCCAAGGCCAATACCTTCTTATTTCATCTTATCTCATCTTATCTTATCATATCTTACACAAATAATCACCCATATGTACTGACTCACTACATATGGGCACTTACAGAATGCATAAAACACAGCTCAGAACTGGGAACAGGGGCTGATATCAATTTTTCTGTCTGAAAAATGGTCTTGGGCTGCAATATAATATGTCATTGAATGGCACAGACGCAAAGCTGCCATGACTCCCTGATTATTTTCACTGAATTAAAGTGAATTAAAGTGCAAGAGGCATAGAAATTACTATGGGACAAGCCATAGAACAAGAAAATAATAGATGTCAAAGATCATGGGCTATTCCCCGTAGCTTCACGGAAAAACTTCAAAGGGAATTGGAAGAGACATTTTCACCATCAAAACAGTATAAAACAGGATTCAGATGATATTATTTGGATAGATTCATAGCTTCTAGTTTTGACCAAAATTACAGGAAGAAATTGGCCTGTTTTTTTTTTGAAAAATGAACCATTTCTCTCTGTTGGAAGTCCCAGAGAAGCCTTCGGTGCTAGTTAGAGGCCCAGCCTCAAACTAGCACCCAAAAATAAATCCATCTTTCACGAGGCTCGGATTCAACCACAATTACTCTCTGGACATAATAACCCATTTTAAAAATTGGGGCTATTCAAATCCATGGAACTATGACCCAATCCTGTCAAACTGTATAATATGAATTCCTCTTCAATTAATCCTATAGGAACAATTATGCATAGGCCATTGTCTTTCTAATATCATCAATTACCTTCCTCTCACATTTTTAGGTCCCTCCAATTGCACAATGCACATATAATTCCCCAAATAGGTTTATGAATCCTGTTTGGGAGTTAATTGAAGCCTTAATTTACACTAATATCTACTGAAATAGCTCCTGTGATGTTTACCCTTGATGTCAAAAAAAGAAAGGAGGATCTACAATTATTTGAACATGTGTAATTAAAGAAACACTAGCAGAGACAATTTTATCCCCCTAGTTGGTAGTTTGCTTTGATGACATGGTTCTCATAGATTAAAGAGCTACTGTTATGCTTACTCTTGATCAGCAACAAAGAAAGAAGGATCTACAATTCTTTGAACACATGTAATTAAAAGAAACACCAACAGAGAGAAATGTCTCCCTCTAGTCAGTATTTTGCTTAGATGAAATGGTTCTCATGAATTAATTGCACATTTTACAATTAACATCATAATAAAAAGAGTTAATTTAGTGATATGTGGGGAGCCACATTGAACAAGCCTGAATGGTTCAGCATCACACAAGCGCCCATTTGTAGTGCACTGCTGCAGATGGGTGCTTAATTGGAGAAACAAGACTCATGAACATTTGGGAAATGATATGAAGTGGAAAATTGTATTCATATCTCCTATTTGTGACATGCATAGAGAATATACAATGAATAAGCACTCTACACCCACTATATGGACTGCAATACAGGGTGATATGGGTTAATTGAGTATATATCCTGACAACAGCAGCACAATAAATGCAAAGGCATGAACTGTGAAATTTCCACTACCTACTAGAGCATGAAAGGAGCAATAGTTGGTGATGGTAGCATGCAAAAATGGCCCTGCACAAAGGATGTGGTGAAAATTGCACCTGTACCCGGTATTAGTGAAATAAACAATTATATATGGCACTCCATGGACTACATACCAAGGGGTCAACTCTGACACTCATATTGGAGATACCACCCTAATGCCTGGAAAGGGAGTGGAAATATTGGACCACAGGCATCACCCACAGTACTAACCTTGAACCACATGGAATGGTGCACTTGCTCTTGAAAATAGTAGCTCAGACCTTCAAGTTGCTAGATTGTCACTGCATGTGAAAGATGTATGCATTAGTTCAGTGGCTAGTGGATCAATTCCTGCATATATCAATGCTTTTACATCACTCTGCAATGGAATTCCTTTTCAATAACAAAATAATAATAATAACATGGGGCACATGATTATTTGAGACCCAAAAACACCAACTGGTAGGCAGTGGTGGTTCATCCATGACAATTATGCAAGAGTGATTCACATTTTGAGCCTCCCCACTGTCCATTGGCTTGTGATGTCCTGAAGGGCACTTGATGTTTCAGCACCTGCCTATACCCCTGTTTCTCCCCATTTATAATTCATTTCTTTTGTCCCATACCAGCACAGATAAAGGGATACCACACTTCTGACCTATCATGTGTCCTTTTCTTTGGATTTTTTGTTATATCTCCAAGTCTTCCTGCACCAGCTAGTGAGTTGTGGATGCACAGCTGCTGCAGCATGGTCACATGACTAGGATCCCAGCAGGATTATGTTGAGATACCATGATCACAAAAACATCAAACATTTTTGAAATAAAATAATAGTACCTAGGAAGTTGTGTAGGTAGATTATAGAAGAGTCTTGACGTAAATCCTATGTTTAGGGTCCCAGCTGCACCCAGAATAAGGAGAATGAAAGTGCCAAAAATAATGGTCATTCCCAGTAGAATTTCATTGAGACCCCAAAACCATCCTGAAATCCAAAAGGAGATGTGTTTCATGGTCCATTTGTAGGGTTTGATTATGTAAACTGTGGACCAAAACACATAATCCCAGATTACCATGGGAAAAAGGTGATGATCTTGCGAAAGGCCAAACTATGCCACTAGTAAAAGCCGATTCTTTCCTTTGTAAACTCAGGGAATCACAACCTCCCTGCAAGGCTGTAATGTGAAGAATGAGCAGTGGCGACTTCACACGCACACTATTTTTCTGCACCAAGTGCTGAGACACACCTGCTACTACCCTACCTGCAATGCTGTAACCAGGTGAAGAATGAGCAGTGGTGACTGCATACACATACCAGTTTTCTCCACCAAGTGCTTTAGACACACATGCTATCAACCTACCCGGCTCCTGGGTCATGCAACAAGATGTGCATAGCACTTGGCACTGACACATGCAGGACTAGCCGCAGCGACTTCACACACACACTAGTTCTCTGTGGGAACAGCACCAAGTGCTATAGACACCCTGAAGTGATGTGCAAAAACTTACCATCTGAAATCATATCTGAACATGAATGGTAGCACTGGCAGTGACAAGCATGATACTTGACAGTGCCTACTACACTACAAAAGATGCTCACTGCACATGTGCCTATCATCTTCAGCTTTCGCCAGACCATCATCTGCTGTGCTACCTCCAGTCCACCAGACACATCATCTCCACACTCATTCTATTTTTCATCAATTCTATTTTCAATATGCCATCCAGCATTGCCGCCACCACATCCCATGATTCATTTCAGATAACTGCCAAGCCAGACATACATGTTGGACCACGCATCAAACTTCCTAGTTGACATTCTCCCCTTGATGTTCATTTGTCCAGTCCTCCTCCACAAGTCGCACATCGTTGGTACTATCCTCTATATGTCGAATCTCCTGAAGGCCCATACCGAACATTCCCCTCCTATCCTCCTTATCGCGTTCACGATTGCATTTGGGTATTCAACCCTGTCTTCCATGCTCCCTTCCACATCATCAGCTTCAACCCAAACTACAAACCAGTGAATGGTTGGCATCGTATCGTACTCAGGAACTACTGGGATATCAAGGAGTTTGGTCCAGGAACAGAGATTTGCTACGGTTATGTGCCTAAGGACTTCATCAAGCAGGACTCATTGCCATTCCCTCTCTGGAGGAAATTCGTACCCAAGTGTCGTGATTGGTTCACATGTTTCTGAGTTGTCATCAAGTCACATGACTCACTTGCTCATCTTCGGAGATATTTGACAAGCAACTGGAATCCTATTGGATGGCTATGACTCATTTTCATCACCTGACTCACTCGCTTCTTTGTTGTACTTCTATTTCCAATTGTTCCACATGGTCTATTGTCTGTGACTCACTTCTATTCTATTTCTGGCTTCTATTTTAAATTCGCTGCCACATTTCTATTCATTTCTTCGACCACCTGACTCATTTTTCCATTTCCTTACAAACCATCTTCCTATTTTGGTTTTCTGCCTCTCACCGTTAGTCATTTCTCCTGTCTGCTGTCGACGACATCGTTGTATGGCATACTCACATCATTTGTTGTTCTGCTCATGTATATAAGGCCTGTTTCGCCTTAGTGTACCCCAATTCACCTCTTTCAGTTGGATTCACTCATCTAAGTCTAAGTCTAAGTCTAAGTCTAAGTCTAAGTCTACTGCTACCTACGTCTACTACTTCTACATCTATGTCAAGGCCAGCTTTGTCAATCACGTGACATTTGCTGTTGTATCTCGTCCACGCTTACGTCAGTGTATTATGTCATCATTATCATCACTGCTACGTCTTTGTCTTCATCTTTGTTCTACCTTTGTTGCTGCTGATAGCAAAGCGCACTGAGCCGAACACCAGTGTAAGTAGCTGTGCAACGACGACACCGCTACCCACTGTCTTTTGGATCTATTTCTGAAAGTAAACCGACAATGCCTCTCAAGGTAGAACCAGGCCAAACAATGTAATTGACTTGACAGGTTGTAATTCTCACTATTCTTACTACACTTGCTTTTCACGCAGTTCCACTGTCCAAGGGCACTGTAGTGATAAAAGGTTTCAATCCAGAAGTTGTGCAAGGTGGTTCTCCAGGGTGGATGAGGCAGGAGTTCAGAGAGTTGGAACTTTTGGATGAAATTACATGCATGCAACAGGTAGGAGATGTACACCCTCAGGTACAAGGTTCAAAAAGAAACAAATTGCTAACCTCATACCGGCTATGGAAAGGTCTCTATCATGTCCCAAAAACAGTACCTTTTGGTCTACGGTGGCGTAAGGAGGATCCCTTTGACACAGAGTTAATTGACCAAGCTAAATGGAGAATCTTGTCCAACCCCAATGAACCAACTCCACCACACAAAAAAGGAAGGACACTTCCAAAAGCTCATGAAAGTTACCAAGGCCCATCCAATACCACAAATGTGACCAGACATATTGAGCTGAGAAAAAAGTGCAAGCCAGATGTAGACCTGGAAAACATCCCTAAAAAAAACATAGGCTAAATGACAACCTGCCCCTCCCCCAAAGTGGTGTAATTTCTTCTGCAGGACTAATATGGGGCAACAATTCTTGTCCTTTTGATGCTTTTTTTACTATATTGCTCAACTCATGGTCTACTGCACCTAATAGCTATGTGCAGGTCCAAGAAAACAACACCTATCTCAAAACATTACCGGAGGGATTTGTACAAGCTGGGAATAACAATATGCTTGGGAGACGGCAAGAGATCTTGCAAGGGCACACTTAGCCTCAACCACCTCTGGAAGGAGAGCATTTGCTGTCTCTGATCTAATTGAAATGATGTTAACCCCATCATCTCCGACAACATTGACTGTGTGGAGATGTGAGTAGTATACAGAAATAATTTAAGAAGACATAAAAAGATCATTGGTGTGACATTATCATTGATCATTGTGGACATGCTATTCCGCACAAGAATTGAACTTGCAAACTGAGCCAGGTAGCACTCAGGACTGGTTAAATATTACCCTACTCCACAGAAATCCAAAACAGTGTCTGGCTTGTAGGTGATACAGTCTGAAGGGTCACAAGTGTTCCATACCTCCACCAAAACTCCTGTGCCTGACCATGAATGACACAGGCTATGCATCCATCAACCATTGTGTTGAAGTACCAATTAGGGCTGTCCATGAGTCTACCCATGGATCACCCAGACTTGTATCCGTGGGTATTCTCATTTTCAAACCCTATACTCGGATCTGCATGGGTATTGCATCCGGGTGATCCGAACCCATGGATCCGAACCCACAGGTTTCCGACTACTCGTGGGTTGATCCGTGGGTATATATTATTCGTTTATAGCAGACGTAGGTAGCTACATATTGACCCTAATTACTACAATTTATTTCATATTTCTATCTAATTTATTGGGGCCTGTAGGGGCCCCACAATTTTCAGCAGCTGGAGCTTATATAGCTCCGCTGTTTGTAGGTCACGTGACCTACAAAACCTTGTTCGATCAAACAAGGTTCATCAGGTCACGTGACCTACAACGCACAACAAACAGCGGAACTATATAAGCTCCAGCTGCTGGTGCAACAAAAATTGTGGGGCCTCTACAGGCCCCAATAGATTAGATAAAAATACAAAATAAATTGTAGTACTTAGGGTCAATATGTAGCTACCTACGCCCACTATAATCGCAAGACATGGATCCCAAATACCTGTCGGTTTTAGGCAGAATCCCATAATCCATACCCAGATCCGTGTGGGTATTGCCCTCTGGGCACTCAATTTGCATAGGATCTGTACCCACGAGTTTTCCCATGGATCAACCCACAGGTGCCCATGGGTTGATCTGGACTCGTGGACAGCCTTAGTACCAATGGTTAACCAGGGTAGAACACAACTCAACCTAGTTGGTATAATATACTTTGGAAGTGACCATTTTACCACAAGAATCATAGACCACCAAGGGCCAGTATGGTTTCATGATGGAATTGCCACAGGAAGAACCTGTGTATATGATGGACCATTCAATGAAATATCAAAGCAAGACTTATGGGCGAGGGAACGTACAAAGGTTTGTGCTATCATTTATGAAAACAAGGCATGAATCAAACTGATACATTAAGGTACACAGACACTCTCTACCACACAAATAGGCTGACAGAGGAGATGTGGGAATTGTACCTGCCAGGCGCATGCTGCAGCCCACTTACTGCTAGTGATATAATATGTTTGCAGAGGCTACAAAGAGCTACCAGAAAGAAATATAGCTGTAATTGGTGTCAGGCTTCCAGGGTCACAGTGTCAGGCTAGTGAGGGCTAGTGCAGCCAAAAATTTTAAGGTGCTGTCTGGCCTGACAGTGCACTCACAATGTCTGGGGAAATACTTCCTGTAGCTTCTTGCCTTCTCAAGCTGAAACTGTTTCTGGACTGCCTGCCAGCTTCACTCCAGAACCAGCACCTAAACATTCACATTACCAATTTGCCAATTTTCTTGTTGGATGGCAAAGCCCAAATACATGAGCTTGATCAAGAGATCAATCTCATGGCCCCAGTGCTATGGGATTTTTTAGCCACATGCTCAAACATCTCAGAGGCTTCCCAGACCACAATAATCACTTCACTGGCCCCCATGACAAGTGGCTAAGCATGCTGGGATTGTAGATACCCAGGGTTGTTTATTATCACCTTTTCACACTTCAACTGTTTACATAAAACTCTCAGAATTCCTGGAGGTGCAGCCCCCAGACCCCCACTTTTTTAACTGTTTATAACAGCTGTTATAAACACCACCTTTGGCAGTGTTTAATAACAGCTGTTGAAAAGTCCTGCAGACTTTTCAACCATACACTAGACCCCAGCAGGTTTGTATTCATGAGCTGGATGAATCTCAGATAAATGGGACCCTCAACGACACTTTGGGAACCCACCGACAAATGCTCTTGTCCAGGGCATCATTGCCAGCGAATAGATTCTGCGCGCTACGCCATCTGACTGAGGGAACATACGTGACATCGTTCTCAACTGTTCGCTGTCCATTGTATTTCACTTCACCATAAGCACACAGCGCTAAGTACTGTCTTTCTCTCCCTTGTGCATCGCCTGCGTCCTTATGGACGCCGTCTCCACAGCATAGGTTTGGACCTGCCAGGTCGCAAGGGTTTTGCTTTTCACCCCAAAACTTGCTGAGAAACTACATATTGTCTGCCGGTGCGTTATCGTACCATGCCGGCAATTTCCGGTGGCGCGGGCATAAAAACTTCAGCTGAAGCCTAAACCTCGTCTTGCCCAACCCTCTAATTGACAATCATGACCACCACCAATGGAACTTCGTCGTCCCAAGCAAAAAAAGATCGATTTCTTGCTGTCTTCCCACGGATCGAAGCAGAGCTTCTCGAGCACCTTCAAACACACCATCTCCCTGGGGACGCCAAGGCGTGGTACAAGCGAGTGCGTCTCATTGTTATTATATCCCTCAATATCTTGATCGCTGCGTTCAGAATCTTGAGTACAATGTTCCTGGTGGCAAACTCAACCGAGGTATCTCAGTAGTTGATACCGTCGAGATCATGCGCGGCGCGCCGCTATCAGACGAAGAGTACTTTGAAGTTGCACTTCTCGGTTGGGGGATTGAACTTGTGCGTATACCATGCTTGTGGTTTGCTGCTGCTACTTATCCGTGGGTAATCGGAATACAGCTGCAATCGTTCTTTCTGGTCTCCGATGATATCATGGACACCTCCATCACACGTCGCGACCAACCTTGTTGGTATCGCGTCGAAAAACCGGATAAGGTTGGCTTGATCGCCATTAATGACGCGTTTATGTTGGAAGGGGCTATCTACTTTCTGCTCAAAAAACATTTCAAGTGCGCACGCTCACTGCGCACGACAATACCGTCACGCTGATGAGCTTGAAGAGGCCGTCCTTACTACAGCGATCTTGTCGATCTGTTCCATGATGTACGCCTCGTTCCACCCCTAGTCTTCCCAGCTAAAACCCTCACCGCCAGATGACCTATGCAACAGAACTCGGACAACTTATCGACCTCATCACCGCTCCCGAAGACACCGTCGAGCTATCCCGTTTCTCTCTCACAAAACATCGCCTCATCGTGCTCTACAAAACCGCATACTACTCCTTCTACCTCCCCGTCGCGCTGGCGATGATATACACTGGCATTCCCGTCCCCGCGACGCTCCCAAGCGTTGCGCGCACCATCGCCGTTGACCCCACCGCCACTGTATCTTTCGCACCGACTGACGAGCCGTACCAGCTTGCGATGGACATTCTCCTCCCGCTCGGGGAGTACTTCCAGGTGCAGGACGATTACCTGGACTGCTTCGGGCAGGACATTGGCAAGATCGGAACGGATATCCTCGACAACAAGTGCAGCTGGGTGGTATGCACTGCACTGCAGCTAGCCTCGCCTTCACAGCGCGCGATGCTCGATGCGAACTATGGGCGCAAGTCTACAGACTGCGAAAAGGCGTGTAAGACGGTTTTTGAGGAGCTTGGATTACGTGCGCACTATGTGAGATACGAGGAGGATGCATATGCGCGGATCAACAAGCTTATCGACAGTATTGACGAGAAGGTGTATGGTGGGAGTGCAGGACGAGTCGTGTTGAGAAGGGATATATTTAGGAGCTTTGTAAGCAAGATTTACCGGAGGCAGAAGTAGGCTGTTCCGTATGCCGCGTTTTTCAGTCTTCCACCTTTTTCGTTCTACATTGTCTGTCGCTGAATAGTGTCAAAGGGTGCTTTCGATAATAATTCACGTAATTGATAGAAATATTGTTAGCTGAAAATTCATATAAAATCGATAACTTTCTCGGTCTCTGCGATGACAAGTTAATGAAGCTTCAAGCCCGGTGAGAACTCCCAAAGTTATTTCAGTATATATCAGCACGGGTCGGCTTCTGTGACCAACTGCCGGATGGTGGTTTCTCTCACTGGGGGCAAAGACATATTTTTGTCTGAAAAATGTCCAGAAAATGTCTTTTCCCTACAGAATCTTCCAGAAGTTTCTCCAGCCCAAAATTTGACAAAAATGTATCATTTTTTCTAATTTTGAACACCATATATGCAAGTAAAATCCAATATATTCACCACCTTTGTGAGCCATAAAAGCATTCATATTTGACATCAAAAATCATTGTTTTCCATAGTAAATAGTGCCTTTTTTCAAAGAATAAAATATAGTTTTTGCCTAATTTTTGGGACTTATTCATTCTTAAAAATTATGCCTTTCAATCGTATATGGGCTGGGAAAAATGTGAGTAAAGGGTTATATACTCTCACTTTTTTGATCCAGAACAGGTATTCAAAATCCTGGTTGTTCATTCAATGTTCCAGATTAAAAAGGTTGTCCAAAAAGGCAACATTGTTGGTCCCTTTTTCCTGTGACCTGCAAAGCAAGCCACACAGACAGCCACTCAGACGGTCATGCAGCTAGCCACAAAGTAACCAGTGCAGCAAGCCATGGACAATGTACCATAAGTGAGTTGCTCATGTCTCATGGTGGTATTCATTTTGGAGGTTGAACTGGAGAGACGTTGGAGCAGCTACAGCTGTGGAAGGCCTGAAGGCAGGAGAAGATGATGGTCAGATGTATGATGTGATGTGTATGTGACATGTGACAGGACAGACTAGTATAGGCTGGTCTGGTCCAAGTACCCCTCCTGAAAAATCATGTGCATCCTCGTGCATGTCAACAAAGAGAGAAAAAAAAGAGAAGCAAGAAGAAAGACAGTGGGGGGGAAGGATGATGGATAGGAAAGACATCTATGGATGCCGAATGGCAATGAAGATGAATGAAGGAATGAATGAAACCTAACCAGGACTAGAGTCCTCAAGAAGATGTGGGAGTGGGTGAAGATGAAGGAGATGGTGTGGCAAATGGTGGCAGCGATGCAGTGCCCAATGAAGGCACATGACCCTCAATGGGAACTGTGTCCCCTCCCCCTTGAAATGTCCAATTTGGGCACAAAGGAGATGCTGGTATGGAAGGTTTGTTGACAAAGAGTCAGAGAGCCTCTAATAAAGCCTGCATGATGTCAACAAGTGTGGCAATGTGCGTTTTGGTGGGTGTATTTGTGTCAAAGGTGGCCATTTGGCCATTTGTCGTTTGACGAAGCTGGCGGGCAGCATGACATGCATTTTGTGAAGCATGAGGCTGTGGGGATGTGTGTGGGTTGGAGGGCATGGCAGGGGAATGTATATGATGTTCATGAGGTGGGGAGTGTCAGTGAGGGTAGCATGGTGATGTGGCGCTGGCAATGAGGCGGCGATAGGGCAGTCACTTCTGTCATGATTTTCATGCTTTCGTGACCTCCCTCTCTTACTCCTCCCCTCTCTACTCTTACTCCCCCCTTCTGTCTGCTTTCCCTTCCTCCAGCTCGGTGTTGACGCATGGGAATCCTTGTGCATGGGTTGTGGCTGGCATGGGTGGCAAGAGTGGGGTGGTGAGTGCAAGCATGGGGGTGAGGGCATGGTGGCACAGGTCTCTGGGTGTGGCCTGGGCCAATGTGGTACCTGTGCGCCCTGTTCAGTATGCAGGTGTGGGTTCGGTGTTTCACGAGCCGGCGATGTGGAGGTGACGGCATGTGTGTGTGTATCTGGACATGTGTGTGGGCTGTAAGGTGGTTGTCAGCACCGCTTGGGGCATGGGGCCACATAGGAGCGCAGGGGTGATGCGCAGGGGTGATGGCATGTGGGGGTGTGGGTTGTCGAGGTGAGGTGGGATGTCACAGGACAGCGGTGTCGGTTTACTTTCGGAAATGAATCCAAAAGACAGTGGGTAGCGGTGTCGTCATTGCACGGCTACTTACACTGGTGTTCAGCTCAGTGCACTTCGCTATCAGCAGCAACAAAGGTAGAACGAAGATGAAGACGAAGACGTAGCAGTGATGAAGATGATGACATAATACGCTGATGTAAGCGTAGATGAGATACAACAGCAAATGTCACGTGATTGACAAAGCTGGCCTTGACGCAGACGTAGTAGTAGTAGACTTAGAAGACTTAGACTTGAGACTTAGACGAGTGAATCCAACTGATAGAGGTGATTTGGGGTACACTAAGGCAAAACAGGCCTTATATACATGATCAGAACAACAAATGATGCGAGTATGCCATACAACGATGTCGTCAACAGCAGACAGGAGAAATGACTAACAGTGAGAGGCAGAAAACCAAAATAGGAAGGTGGTTTGTAATAGAATGGAGAAATGAGTCAGGTGGTCGAAGAAATGAAGGGAAATGTGGCAGCTAATTTGAAATAGAAGCCAGAAATAGAATAGAAGTGAGTCACAGACAATAGACCATGTGGAACAATTGGAAATAAAAGTACAGTCAAGAAGCAAGTGAGTCATGTGAAGAAAATGAGTCATAGCTGTCCAATAGGATTCCAGTTGCTTGTCAAATATCTCTGAAGATGAGTAAGTGAGTCATGTGACTTGATGACGACTTAGAAACATGTGAACCAACCACGACACTTGGATACGAATTTCCTCCAGAGAGGGAACGAAGATGAGTCCTGCTTGATGAAGTCCTTAGGCACATAACCGTAGCAAATCTCTGTTCCTGGTCTGTGCTCTTTTATGTACCAGTTATTCCTGAGGTTGATACGATGCCAACCATTCACTGGTTTGAAGTTTGGGTCAAAACCAATGACGTAGAAGGGAGCATGGAAGGTTTGATCGAATACCCATATGCAATCGTGAACGCGATAAGGAGGATATGAGGTAAATACTCAGAATGGACCTTCAGGAGATTCGATATAGAGACGATAGTACCGACAATGTGTGACATGTGGAGGAGGATTGGATAAATGAACATCAAGGGGAGAACGTCGACTGGGAAGTTCGATGCGTGGTCCAACGTGTATGTCTGGCTCGGCAGTCATCTGAAATGAATCATGGGATGTGGTGGCAGCAATGCTGGATGGCATATTGAAAATAGAATCAATGAAAAATAGAATGAGTGTGGAGATGATGTGTCTGGCAGACTGGAGGTAGCACACCAGATGATGGTCTGGCGAAAGCTGATGAAGATAGGCAGGTGTGTGTGCAGTGAGCATCTTTTGTAGTGTAGTAGACGCTGTTGAGTATCATGCTTGTCAGCGGTGCAGCAGTGGTGGCAGCTGCCTGTGCACGGCGGTAGGGTCCCTTGGGGGTCCACTGGGCCTGTGCAACATGGTGTTGGGGCCTGCATGGCCATAGGTGGGGCAGGGTGTTGTGCAAGTAAAATGTGGGGGCAGCGGCATTGCATGGGCATGGACGTGTATGGGGGCTGCGCGGTGGCAGACATGTGCTAGAGTCCCAAGACATCCATGGACATCGCATAGAACGTGGGTATGGGTTTTGAGTTCCGGCGTGGTGGTGTGAGGTGTGAGTCCTTGGGGGGGGACTTACGGCCGTGAATGCATGTGTGGGGCATTGCATTGTGTGTGGGGTGGGCGATAGGGCACCGCTGGGGTCCATTGGTGGCGCTGCTAGTGCAGCAACCTCTCTTGTGGTCATGTGTAGTCAGAACGGGGTGGGGCGGTGTCGTGCATGGTGTGGGTGGCGGCGCAATGCGGGACACCGTCATGCATTGTCATTGCGGTGAAAACAACGGTGTCATCGTAGGCCAGCATCACGTTTGTAATGGCGTACAGCTCCATGTTGTGGCCATCATTGGTGAACGAGGGAAATGGGGCTTCAGCATGGATGTAGGTGGCAGCATCGATGTGTGACACATCATCTTCGATGATGTGTAGGCCATTGCCGTGGAGCTGGTGCCAGTCATTCTCCCAGTCAGCGCTTTGTCTGGGTCATCGACTGCCCACTCATAATACAGTTTGTCATTGAGACTGAGGTTGTGCCACCACATGTCAGGGAGGGCAGCGGCCTTGTTTGTCTGACTGTGGCTCAGCAACCACTGCTCCTGTTGGTGCTCGTTACTGCCATTGTCGTTATTGAGGGTATCAGTGCATGGGGTCGCAGTGTGGTACTCGGCATGTTTGCCGTCATAGTTGTCGTAGTGTAAATTCTTGGTGTCGCCACTGGTTGGGGCTTCCTCAGTGTATTTGCTGGCCTCCTGGTACTCAGCATCAAAGCCAGTTGAGAACTCAGTGTGCTCTCTGTCTTGATCCTCGACTTGAAAGTCAGTTGACTCTGTGTAGCCTGCAGAAACATAGGTCTCGTCCATGAATTTCAGGATGATCGGGATGGTGTCCCAGTTCACAGTTGGGCTGTAAAAAGCTTCGTTGGGCACATGGAAATTGTTGTAGGGTTCTGCACAGCCATCAAAGCCAGGGTTGCACTCATACAGGTGTATTCATAGTCTGACATGTCAAGAGCAAAGGGGAAGAGAATCCCTTGGTGTCAGCACTTGGAGCAGCTACAGCTGCGGAAGGCCTGAAGGCAGGGGAAGATGATGGTCAGATGTATGATGTGATGTGTATGTGACATGTGACAGGACAGACTAGTATAGGCTGGCCTGGTCCAAAATTCAGCATATAATTTACAATCTGAAGTGATTTGGGCATTTATAAAGGGGGACAATTTAATTTGTCCTTTCCAGCTTATTCAAATCTGACATGTCTTTGTGAAAGTTAGCTAGAACCAGTTAAAACTGCAAAAGGTGGCAGCTGGCCTCAGGATGGGGATAACAGTGTTTGCTCAGTGTCCATCCAGGCAGGACTGTCCTGCACTGGCGCTGTTGTGGTAGCATGTCAGGAGGGAATGAGAGACTTACAAGGGAATGACAGATATGGTCTGCATCAAATGGCTCTAAATATCATATACATAGTTGACTGATGTGAGCCTGCCCCTATTCCTGTTACAGACACATCTGAGCTGGGTCATGAGATTATTGTGAAAAGAATCACATATATACCCAGGGTTGTGTGCCCTGTCTCATGTCGGGGATTTCTGTCAGACTCAGGGTATGCAGAATCCTAAACAGGTGTTATGAACTAGAGTTCTTCTTGTCGGGATGTCAGGATTGTCCGAATGTCAGAGTTTGGAGTTTGGATCAGGAAGGTATGGTCATTGGCTTCAACTTATAGGTTGTGCCCTCTTGGATCCTTTGTGTCCTGGTATTTCGGAGAATTGGAATATCAGAGAAGTTGGAGAAGTTGGAAGGGTTGGAGAATGGAAGATCAGATAGGACTTAGAGACGGAGGTGAGAAGATATTGAGTCAAGGATCAATATTCAAACTGAAGAATGAAGTACATGCAAGAGTCGTGTATAATGAATAGATACGGTCCAAGTCAGAAAGATATGAAGTAAGGAAATCCGAAACAGAGTGAATGTGGGATTGGAGGTAAGGAAAAATATGGATATAAGACCAAAGATTTAGATCTTGATAAGAAATGGCTAAATATAGATGGAATGGGGATAAGTAGAATGGGTGGAGGGAATTGGAAAACATATCATAATTATGAATCAGAATATGTCAGAGAAAGGCAGAAAAGCTGGGAATGAATCTAGGTTCTAACAGTATCTCCTCCTTAAGGCCAAGCCTTCGAGGCCTAAGATCAGCATGGGAAGTTTTGTTTGGTGATTAAGCAGGACCCCTAATGTGATATATAAGAGTGACAGATGGGGTTCAACTTGCCAGATTTCTGATCTCCTTATTCCTACTCCTCTAAACCCAATGTTGATGCCGCCAATCATCTCGCTTGAAGACCTCATTTCTGAAGACGAGTCGGGATCAGAAAATGATCTGGAGGTGCAGATTTGTGAAATTAGAGCAAAGAAAGTTGGAGTGGGAAAAGGTTGGAAAAGACGAGAGAAAGGCTGGAAAGGAATCAGAGGAAAAAACGGGGAGAGGAAGAGTGATGCGGTGGATAGAACCATTAATCTTTGGAAAGTGCAGGAGTCTGCACTGAATCGGATCAGGCACAAAAAACATTGTTGCATGGGATATTGGGTTCGGGATATGTTTTGTTTGCCGAAAGCGGATGGAATGAATGGGACATGTGATGAATGCGCAAAGGATAGGAGGGTGTGCTATCGACCAGGGGAATTGGGGTTTGCGGAAGAAGTCGCAAAAGATGTGGACATGGGTGATGAAGGAACAGTGGAATTGCTACTGAAGGAAATCTGCAAGTTGCAAAAATCCATGGATTGCCATGCAAGTTCCATGTGGGAGCACACCAAAGAGATGCAGATTCTAGCTACATGGGTTCAATGGATGGTTCAGCATCAAGAGCAGGATTTGGAGGTAAGGATGGAGGAATTGGAATTGGAAAATTAAGTTGGAAATGAGTGGAAAAGGGAGGTGGAATTTCTTGGAACAGACAGAAATGTAATTAGAGGTATGAACATGAAAACATAGGGAAAATCAGAAAAATGAAAAGGAAAAGTTAAGGCAGGATTGAACCAGGTTTATCGGGATATGCTTTACAAAAGTCTTCAATGATTTCCAAAGCATTGCCTAATTCCATAGCAGGAATCCATGAATTTTCTTCATTGGTACCTTGATAGCCTGTCCAGCACACCAAGTCCTTTAACCTGCAATGTTGGTGATTGTCTATCTTGGTCTCCAGAATTTCATTGATTTTGTATTTGGGTTCACCTTTGATAATGACTGGTGAAGGCAGAGGCTGTATTCTGTTCAGAATTTCGTTCAGAGTTGTGCGTTCTGGCATGGAAACTAGCAGTAAGTGGGCCATGGGATGCGCCTGGCAGGTACGATTCCCACATTTCCTCTGTCAGCCTACTTGTGGGGTAGAGAGTGTCTGTGTACCTTAATGGATCAGTTTTATTCATGATTTGTTTTCATAAATGATAGCACAATTCTTCGTACATCCCCTTGCCCATAAATCTTGCTTTGATATTTCATTGAATGGTCCTTCATATACACAGGTTCTTCCTCTGGCAATTCCATCATGAAACCATACTTGCCCTTGGTGGTCTATGATTCTTGTTGTAAAATGGTCACTTCAACAAAAGTATATTATACCAATTAGGTTGAGTTGCGTTCTACCCTGGTTAACCATTGGTACTTGAACACAATGGTTGATGGATGCATAGCCTACATCATCCATGGTCAGGCACAGTAGTTTTGGTGGAGATATATAACACTTTTGACCTTTTAGACTGTATCGCCTACAAGCCAGACACTGTTTTGGATTTCTGTGGAGTAGGGTGATATTGAACCAATCCTGAGTGCTACCTGTCTCAGTTTTCAAGTTCAATTCTTGTGTGGAAAAGCATGTCCACATCCACAATGATTGTGGACAATGTCGCACCAATGATCTTTCAACATCTCCTTGAATTATTTCTTTACAATACTCACATCTCCACACAGTTAATGTTGTCGGAGATGATGGGGTTAACATGGTTTCAATTAGATCAGAGACAGCAACATGTGTCTGATTTAGACCCAAGGCTCTCCTTCCAGAGGCAGTTGAGGCTAAGTGTGCCCTTGCAAGATCACTTGCCGTCTCCCAAGCATATTGGTTATTCTTGGCTTTTACAAATCCCTCCAGTAATGTTTGGAGATAGGTGTTGTTTTCTTGGACCTGCACGTAGCTATTAGGTGCAGTAGACCATGAGTCGAGCAATATAGTGAAAACAGCATCAAAAGCACAAGAATTGTTGCCCCATATTAATCCTGCAGGAGAAATTACACCACTTTGGGGGAGGGGCAGGTTGTCATTTAGCCTATGTTTTTTTAGGGATGTTTTCTAGGTCTACATCTGGCTTGCGCTTTTTTCTCAGCTCAATATGTCTGGTCACATTTGTGGTATTGGATGGGCCTTGGTAACTTTCAAGAGCTTTTGGAAGTGTCCTTCCTTTTTTGTGTGGTGGAGTTGGTTCATTGGGGTTGGACAAGATTCTCCATTTAGCTTGGTCAATTAACTCTGTGTCAAAGGGATCCTCCTTACGCCACCGTAGACCAAAAGGTACTGTTTTTGGGACATTATAGAGACCTTTCCATAGCCGGTATGAGGTTAGCAATTTGTTTCTTTTTGAACCTTGTACCTGAGGGTGTATATCTCCTACCTGTTGCATGCGTGTAATTTCATCCAAAAGTTCCAACTCTCTGAACTCCTGCCTCATCCACCCTGGAGAACCACCTTGCACAACTTCTGGATTGAAACCTTTTATCACTACAGTGCCTTGGACAGTGGAACTGCGTGAAAAGCAAGTGTAGTAAGAATAGTGAGAATTACAACCTGTCAAGTTGATTACATTGTTTGGCGTGGTTCTACCTTGAGAGGTGTAGTCAGTCATGGCAAAGTTGGGAAGAACATCAATCTGTTCTCTGGAGATTGAATTGGTGCTACCATTTGGTAATTGGCATTCTATGGTTGTTAGTGACCTGGTGAGAGGCACTACATTTGTTGGTAGCCCTTCCAATTTAATATCATGTGGTGGATTTACTAACTCCACAAATAGAACATCTGCCACAGGTACAGTGAGGTTGCCAATATTGACTTCATTCAGCTGCCTCCCTAGTACAATAGCCTCTGCTCTGTTTGTAACACAGCACTCAGTGGCAATATTCTTTTTAATCAATACTGGCATCCCCAAACAGAGTGATAATTTCCCTGCCTTCTGATCAGTCATATCAGGGGGTAAATTCCAAAGCACTCATTGCTTAGCAGAGTTTATTCCTTTCTTGTTTCATGCATCAGCAAAGGGAAGCTTTTCTCCCTTCTCAAGTCCCAGTTTTGATCTGATACCCATGGTGGTTAAGGTATCAATTGAATGTAAGTCCACTAACTTTTGATTTGTCAAACTCATGTGTGTCTATTTCATTTATTTTGTCTTGGTACCTATTCCTGGAAGTAACGATAGAGACATGTCTAAATCTCGCTTGCTCTAACTTTATTTTACCAGGAGAACCTTTTGAACACAGAGAGCAGAGCAAATTTATGTCATCACTGGTGCAATCTTTGTACCTCATGTTTTCTAAAGCTGCTCTGAATTTAATGTCTTCCCTGGTTTGCGACCATTGTCTCATGTTGTCTCTAAGGATCACCACTGTTGTAAATTGGTGCCAAATTGCTTTTCCAATGGCATTTTCTTGTTCTTTGGTGGTAGCCCCTGTATTCAGGCATCCAACATCATGGCTGTACAAAGCTTTCGCTCTTACAGGTGGTAGTTGAGCAAAATCACCGCAAAGTATCATGTTCATTCCTCCAAAAGGCTGATTGACATCTCCTAGGGTAATAGAAAGTCTTTTACTGATCTCGTACAAAGTTTTACAGGACAACATAGACACTTCATCCAGTAGTATGTACTCACACCAATGCAGACGAGTTTTAACCTTACTGAGTCCAGCTGGGGTCACTCTTCCCTCATCATGCTCCTGAAACCCCAACAAGGAGTGATAGGTAGATCCATTAATCAAAGCAGCTGCACTTCCAGTCAGGGCTACCACTTCCACCCTGTGGTATTCATTTCTCTTTGAGAAAAAATATTGTAAAGCTTTAACTACTTGTGATTTACCTGTGCCAGCCATACCTCCAATGTACATTTTGTCGTTTTTGGGAAGGTTTAGGTGCATGACTGGCAATTATTTTGAAAGCATGTTCCTGCTCAGGGTGTAACTAAAACTCAGTTGTTGTGTGGGTGATCAGGTCTCCAGTAATTATATTTCCTGGGCAGCTAGGCATCTCTTTTCCATGGTCAATAATTTCAACAATATTTTCTAAGGTGTTTGAGACAGGGTTTCTCTGGGAAGTGGTATCATTTTATGGTTGGCTTACTGTTTGGGAACTTTTGCTTAAGATTTCTTGACGTTTTTCATCTAACAATTGTTTCCATTGGTTTCTACTCCTGGCATTTATGGGGTTTTGGTTTAAGTAGACTTTGGCTTCATTAGAGACAGGGTGTCCCCAACACCATCCAGATTCCATTAAACGGAGTTCTGTATGGTCCATATCTTCTTTTCTCTTTAACATCTGTTTGGATGGGATTTCCAACTCTTGTGTCAAAACATCTTTGTCCAGGTAAGTTTGCAATTGAAAAAATAGATCAGGTTTGTGATTTAGGTGGTGTTCTTCATGTGTGGTTGTTTTCCAATCATGTAATTAAATCTGAGCTCGATAATCATCTTTGGCATCCAAACATTCATATCGAATGTTTAAATACTTCATAATGTCTTCCTGTCAAGGAGAAAAACTATGGGTTTCAAAAGCAGTCACCCAATTTTCGTCCTTTTTTTTCAATTGCCCTCCTTGCCTCCAAGGTTTGAATAAGGTTCACATTGTAGCTGAGTAATATTCTTGGTTTGAGTCCCTTCTGGGTAAAGGACCACCTAGAAAGTTTGGCACATTGACTTTGTGTTCTTGAAGTAGTCTAATTTCATATTTATCTTTTTGAGGGTGGTTAGATAAGAACAATAGTTTAATGTCTTTATGGATTTTACCTTCCCATGTATGTTTCACCCCTTTTGTCCTATTGGTGAGATTGAATCCTGCATCAGAGTCCTCTGAATCAGAATCCACTTCCTCCAAATCTTCACTTTTCTCCTTTTTATCCCAGCATGGTTTTAGTAGTATCTTTTCACTTAGTCTGAACCAGTCATACAAACACATATGTGACAGTGAACTAGGCCTCTCAGTGTAATTGGTGACCATGTTGAGTGCTACATACTCCCCCTCTACTTTCCTTACAATTACCTTATCTTGTTCACCATTTCCAATTTCAATTTCATCTGAATCAGGCCAACAACTGAGCACCTCTTTCATGAAAGGTTTCCAATGACATGGTTTGAATCTGTGACTTGTGTAATGGTCAGGTAATCCCAGAATGTATGAGGCTGCCATGGGGCTTCCTATTTGCATCTTTGTAGTAAGGCCGTTCACAATTTTGGTCAACAAGCTTCTAGCCTTCTCGTATCTGGTTGCATCTCCATTCAACATTTCAGCATTTCTTTCAAACATTTCACAGATTGTTTTGAAAATGTTATATGTTTTCAGAGGAGATTTTGTAACATAGTCAGTCACATATGCTATTACAGCTTTAATGGACGTACCAGACACCACACTTGTTACATCTGTGTTACATCTCAATAAATAGGTCAACAGTGTATTGAATGTGTTAATCATCCCTTCTCTTTTTTGCAAGTTAATGTGTCCTGTTTCATCCACAAAAGATTCTTGGAAAAGAGTTTGAGGGAAGTGGGCTTTACATTTATTCCACTTATTATTGAGACACCTGTCCATACAACATAAATGTTGGTTGCTTCTAAACACAAGGTCATCTACCATATTTTTGAAAGAGACCCACCAACTCTGTTTGACCTGACAAGATTGCTCCTCGTTGCAGGATGTACATTGACAGGATGGAGGTTTTACAGGAGAACAGAACATGGGGTTTTGGTAACTGGGTTTTTTCTCCGCTTCATCTATTTTTCTTTTCACTTCTTCTTGTTTTCCTGTTAAGTAATCTCCTCTGTGCAGCCCTTCTAGGTACTGAATAAGAGTGGCCTGGAAATTGCTATTTGGATCCATAATTCTTTCTCGAATTTCTTGGGGTGTGAGTGAGTTTTCTACCCACAGCATGAGATGCAGGTGCAAAGTAAGTCACCCTTGTTGTTCTACCGTACCATAGTAACCTTTAGTATGTCCCCATAAACCTGCTTCATCACCTCCAACATTCAAAACATGTTTCAAAAAGGCTCGAACCATTGTATGAAAGAACCTTGTGCTTCCAACAGGGTTGTTGGATATTAAATTATGTCTTTGATCTGATGTCAGGTGAAAAACATTCTTTAGTGTCAGCATAATATTACGATTCCCTACGTAGCGTTAGTGGAGTTAGAATCGGTTGTGTGCAACTTTACTGCAAATTTTTGAATGTTTCCAAAATTTCTTACCTTTCTGGCACCGAATTCCCACGGTCTTTTTAGAGGTCTGTTGGGTACTTAAAGTTACTTTTAGTTATGGATTGTATTCTGATAGCAGTTACGATTCCCTAGGAGGACGAAGTCCAACAGGAATCGTTCGTACCATCCTGTAGGATATTAAAAGTTCATTTGCCTTTCTCTATTGCTGTTCCCACGAATAGAATTGATTTGAATTTTTTGTTCCCACGATTTAAATTTTGAATTTCCCACACTCAAGATAGGGTTCACTAGTTCATGATGGTCCTAATTTGGTATCAGCTGTGACTGAAAATAGCCTGGGGATTTTCTGGACTATCGCACTTTGCCCACTATCATTTAGGAGCTGGTTTGTTGCAGTTAAGCTTTTCTGTGCATAGCAAGACAACTTCCCTTCACAGTTTCTTACACCATGCTTTCCTTTTAATGCTAGACCTTGAAAGTGATCATGGAAAAATGGTCACGTGATCATATTATCTGTGATCCTACCTATTTATAGACTATCGGTATAAAATTGATAGACGTGCAAAAAAAAAAAGAAAAAGCAATACTTCCTTTGTGTGTAGGATAAAATGAACCCTAGTGATGGCATATTGGAATTAAAAGCTAGTTCTATTGTCGATACACCACCCACTGCCTATACTGTTAGCTGACTGACTCCAACCCCATGGATGCATAATGACTGTGGTTTGAAATAGAAACACCCTGCCCACAGATCCCACATAATTTCTTATGGAGACGATGAGGGTCTTGCATTGACTGCGTCTGCGAGTACAGTGTGCAGATGGCTACTAGTGGACCCCACTCTAAAAAGCAAGAACTTGTATTCAAACCAGTGCCATCCAAGTGCAGTCCATCTTGAACCTGCTAATTGTTCCCGCCCAGAATGAGTCCCAGCATGATCTGTCAACCTACAACCATGCCGCTTCAAAATACAAAATAGAGGGCATTATAATCATCATTTTGTTCGCTACAAATTCCAGAAGAAAAAAAAAATTTACATTTTGGATGTTTCTTTTGGGTGTTCTGTCAATGGGACAAACATTACAACATTGATCTATCTGTTTATGAGCAATCACGTTTGTGATAATCAAATTCAAATCAATAATTTTTATGATTGAGGGGCCTGTGTGCAAAATGCAAGGTGGTCCAGGTGTTCTGCAATCGTTTGTGCTTAACCCATCTAATTACGTAACGGGATGGGAATCCAATCCCGTTACGTAATGAGATTGGATTCCCATCCCATTACATACTCACTTTTCCTCGTACCGTGGTCGGTGTCATTCTGTATCTTCAACCTCGTGTCACAACGACCTATGCCTATCGTCTGGATCTATCCATATGCAATGGAGGTATGTGTTTTTCACCCATATGCAACTTCCTCCTGATCTATCCTTCACAAACAATCACATCTGCCAAGGCAGTGGCGGGTCTTGAGTCTTGACTGCTGCACATGTACATCCTGCCACGGCCATGAATGTTTGCTGTACTTTTTAGGTGCGTCAGGTTAGCTTCAGGTTAGCTTCAGGGTGGGTCGCAATGCTTGGTGTGTGTTTGTCTAAATGCATGTAAAGTCTACCTCACTTTTTTGACTGGGAGATCGCACTGAGTGCTACTGATGCTTCCATGCTCTTAGGCATGGAGTACTGGTAGTTGGTGAGTTCACACTGCACGTCCCTCATTTGTTCTTTATTTTTTAGCATCGGTGGCTTTGCTGATATCAGAGATATATTGAGGTTTGTTGAGCCCTCCATTGCTATCCAAAGGTATGTGTGTCTATCCACTTCAACACTGAAAGGTATGTGGTTCTACTGCGGTGTCAAAAGGTATGGATCCGTTCAATGTGATAACACACGGTATGTTGATTGTGAAAGATGCCCATTTTCTTCCTGTCAGACCCTAGGTAAGTCAGGGTGGCCTGAAGATGTGTGTGGTACTTTGTGTTGTGTGCCTAGACACCTTGTCTGTGTGTGAAGTCGCTGCGGCATGGCCTATATCCACCAGCACCAGGTGCCACACACACCTACATGCACTGTTGCTGCCACTGCTGCATGCATGTGGAATTTCACTTAATGTCTAAGGTACGTTCACTGGAACACAAAGGTAGGTCATACAAAGGTATGTGGACCTCTTCACTTGCCGGTACCTATCCACAGATACAAGGTATGTGGATACATCCATTGTGAAACCGGAAGGTATGTCAGTTGTGATGGTGGATGTTTTTTTCTTCCTGTCAGACTCTAGGTAAATCAGGGTGGCCTGAAGGTGTGTGTGGTACTTGGTGCTGTGTGCCTAGACACCTTGTGTGTGTGCAAAGTCACCGCGGCATGGCCTATATCCACCAGTACCATGTACCACACACACCTACATGCACTGCTGTTGCCAAGGGTATGTTCATGTGGCATCATACTTTCCCTGGTATCCCACTTAATTTCAAAGGTATGTTCACTGCAACACAAAGGTAAGTGATACAAAGGTTTGTGCGCCACCAATACAAAGGTATGAGCACCTGTCCACAGATACAAGGTAAGTAGACCCATGGGAATGTATGCAAATCTGTCCACTGTGAGAGCAAAAGGTATGTCGGTTCTGACGGTTTTCTACATGTCATACCCTAAGTAAGTCAGGGTGGCTTGGAGGTGTGTGATACATGGTGTTGTGGACCTGAAGTACATGTGTGCCTGCAAGGTTGCTGTTACATGTAGTATATTCACTAGCACCAGGTGTCACACACTTGCATGCGTCTTTGCTGCCACTGCCATGGGCATGTGGTATCTCACTTGATGTCAAAGGTGCTTTCACTGCAACACATGTGATACAAAGGTATGTGGGTCCATCCAGTGTGATTCCAAGATGTATGTTGGGTGTGACTATGAGTGATCTTCTCCCTGTTAGGCGCAGCCATTGATACAGTGGGGAGTCCTCGCTCACGCCCATGCATGTCCAACTACAGCCCACCTGTGACGGATGTTAACACAAAGGGGGTGTTCTTGGACTGCTCTTTTACTTCAGTGCTTGTGTTTTAAAAGATGCAATGCTTTCCCCCCTCCTGGCTTTTTTAACATACCTTGGTGTTTTTGTTGTGGTTTGTTCTGCCATTGTATTGCTTGCATAAATTAATGCCCAAAAATAATAGAAACACCTCTCAGAGAGGGAGTTGTCATGCTGTACCATCCCTTGTTCATCTGCTCTCCCTCTTGACCTGCTCACGTTGTGTGAAGCGGTATTGAGGTGAGGCTGCTAACACTAGAACAGTAAATAGTCCATGAAGTGGAGGATGACGCAAGTCCTTATATAAACAGCTTATCACTAATGGGACGGCGTAAGGTGATTATGTAATGGGATGGGATTCCAATCCCATTAATGTAATCTGCTGTATGATTGATCACATGACAATGTCTCCATGCATGACGTGGCTCCTCTGTCAACTACGACATGAGACTTATTGATCGCAGGTATCTCACCCAGATTCATTATGCCATTGCTATAGGAGGGACCTGTAAACATGCTGTTTCAGTGAGCGACGCTCTATTCTTATGATTGTGTTCCAGCACAGGTGTACAAAGCAGTGGATTTGAAGACTGCAGAGGTCTGTGTCATAAAGGTGACTCGTGATCGACCGAGCTT